>JAVJAQ010001590.1:0-600000 GCA_032362365.1 Zygogramma bicolorata
TATAAATCAAATTCCACAATGTATACTGTTCTCAAGTTGTCGATACTACCTGTCTTCTGACGAGCGAGCACTGAAGATGACAAAAGTCGAAAGCGCTTTGAAATAGAATGTTCAAAATTATACACTTCCTACAAAAGTCCTCGATTCATTCATTACCAAGAAGTGTATTCAGCTTCCCAAATTCAAATAAATTTTGGAGACTAGAATGCTCCTCCAACCAATTGATTTAGAAAAAATATTGTATTATGTGAGGCAACTCTATACACTAACTACATACGAATAGCCATCCAATTTATTACTTCTGGATTCTGAAAAGAGCCAAAAGTTTAATTAACCTCTATTCCCCCATAACCATAGAAAACATAGATTTTTGCTCTTCTGGTTGCAAATCCAAATTGAATACCAGGAAATTGTTAGCAGCACCTAGTTTTCTGAAGACTGAACTTTGAATATATAATGATCTCTAACAGCTGATACATCTAACAGCCGGTACATCAAACAGCCATGCTACTACAGTTGACCCTTTATTTTAATTTCAACTTCAACTAATGCTCTATGAAACAATCTGCTCTTCAAATTCTGAAGACTATATATAGTATGCATTTTGAGTAGAAATGATCCTAATCAATTATCTATCGAGTTGAATGCATCAGTTAACAGAACACATGAAATTTGTTATCAGAATTGCAATTATTGGCAATATTCATGTTCATATACTATTTTTTTTAAAGTGTGAATTGACATGTTTTGTTACAAAAATTATATTTTTAAACAATAAAGCTATTTTTGACTTTGACATTTTCATCAGTTATTCCACTTGTTAAGCAAGTGGTAAGTTGGCTTGTTCATCTCCACACTCACTTTACTTTGTAAATTCTTCAACTGCCTTTACAACTCACCGGATGGCTTGCTCCCTTTGTGCTTTCCTCACTTCGGGTCTCTGATTCCTCTTAGCCATGATGTCATTTAGAGAAGCTCCCACAATAGCTCGTTGGAACTTTTGAGTCCTTCTAGTTCGCTTTTTGGTGGCTTCTTCTTCCTGACCCTTTCTGTGCTTGCGCCTGTACAAGACAGTCCAAGTTACTTTACGAGGATTCCTCTTCATGAGATGAGCTCGTTCACATTTTGAGTTAAGGAATGTAAATATCTGAAAAATGTTTCGTTAAGGATTCCATTATCAATTAGTGGAAATCGTTGTAGTTAGAAATTATTGATCTGAATGAATTTTGTCATCCGACATCCTGATTTACCTTTCCATCGGCTTTAACCATAGTTTTTCCATGACCAGGGTAAATTTTGTACCCACTGTACGCGCAGAGTCCGATCCTAAAAGAGAAAAAATATTGAAAGAAATGGACAGAGTAGTACTGAACTTTTATGGAAAGATCATAAAATATAGCAAATTAACAAGGATCAATGGAATATTTTGAAAATCTTACTTCATTTTAACAATATATCCTTACTGACAGGTAACTCAAACTAAAAGAAAAGAAACAAGAAACAATATTTCTTCTTTGTTTACTGAGTGACATAAAATCGTGACAAGTGACAGATTTTTGATATTTCGTTGCCAACATAAAATTATCCAACCAACCTTGGAATAGGTTCAATCTGTGGAGTTCTTGTAATAATTACAGATTTTTTCAATAACAATAAACATGGTTACTTGGAGGATTATACATATAAAGTCAATAAATGAATGATACTCCTGAAATTTTCATGAAAATCCATTCGGATCACGAAAAAACATAAAGTGGGGTTATGTCAAGGTTTGTTGGAATCCACGGATAATAGAGTATACGGTCGTTCAATGCCACGTCATTGACTTGTACATGTCACTGGGTAACCAATCAGAAAACATGATTTGAGCAGGGCTGAAGTTTAAAAATGACACCGGCTGACAATCATGTTTTCTGATTGGTTACCCAGTGACATGTACAAGTCAATGACGTGGCTATGGCCACGTTTACACCGTCGCTTGGTAAGCTGACTAATGACTTTATTTTAACCAAATCGTCTTGGTCATCTTGGTGTAAACAGTACACTTAGTCAGGTGACCAGCTTGGTTTGGTACCCAAAATTGTTGCGTACCAGACCAAAATAGTTAAGTGACCAAGATGGTGTAAACACCTACGGCATTGACTATCCACAAGTTGCAAAATTTGGTTTGAATCTTTGCTAAGCATAAGTCCGAGCTCTGTGTATTTCGTTGTTTTATCATTTTATTATCATTTTCCCTTCCTGTTTTATTCTCAACTCCTGATATTTTCTCATATTCCTTCTATGAAGCCTTATAATTTTTGATAATCTCTCCTTTCTTTCACAATTCATCATTTGCCAATGTACTACAATTGCCCTTACTCCCCTCAAATCCAAATCTTATGTTTATTATTTCTGATTTTAATCCAAGAATTATTTGATGTTTTCATGTCAAAAAGTATGAGTTACAGCAGAGTTGCAAACCTGTTTATACTTCTGTCATGTTCTTTGGTATGCTTACCAAATAAGAACCATACTGTTCACTAATTGAAGATGGTGTAAACAGGCAGTAACTTATTGACTAAGTCTGAATTTGGTATGGTCAACTTGGTCAGAATACCAAATTAGCGCACGGTGTAAACGTGGCCATTGAACGACCGTATACTCAATTATCCGTGGTTGGAATCCACAAACAAACGGAATGTGTATGCCTTCTGTTTTTTACGGTCTGCGTCCAACAGCTCACGGCGCTTGAAACCACTGCACAAAATTCGACAGTTTTCCATGGTATAATTTTGTAAAGAAACTTTAAGCGCTGTATAGCTGTTAGACATAGCCAATATAGCCTGTTTCGACTTATGTCGCTGCAACTCCAGAAAACTGCATTTATTCATGCAAGTATTTCGAGTTGCATGAATCTTTTTTTGTGCGATAATTTGCAGCGACTTAGTTTTTTCTATGGTAAATATGTTGCTGCAAAACCATGTGGTGGCATCACTTTGAAGAATGTTGGTTTTTGATAATTTTAATTATTATTCGAAATGTAACCCAGTAAACATGAAACATTGATGGAACATTTCAATGTTAACTCAATTGGTATCATCTGAAACGGGGCTTTGAAATATCTCTGTGAGGTTTCAATTCTTTTGTAGCATACAAGAAATGTTTCAAAAGTACTTTGAATTGAATTTATTTGAAACATATTTCAGGAACATTTAGTATACATTTACAACTGGAGTGTGATGAAATAGTTGTACATTATATGTTCCTGAAATGTTTCTCGTGAAAAATAAGAGAAACATATAAAATTCATATTTCTGAAACAGTGCTGGAATGAATTGAATCTGAAATGTCTAGTGAATATTTCACTAGAATAGTATCTGAAACGGGACTTTGAAATATCTCTGTGAGGTTTCAATAGTTCTGTAGCATACAAGAAATGTTTCAAAAGTACTTTGAATTGAACGCAATCGAAACATATTTCAGAAACATTTCGTATACATTTCCTACTGGAGTTTCATGAAATATTTGTACATTATATGTTTCTGAAATGTTTATCGTGAAAAATAAGAGAAACATATAAAATTCATATTTCTGAAACAGTGCTAGAATGAATTAAATCTGAAATGTTTAGTGAATATTCCACCAGAATGGTATCTGAAACAGGGCTTTGAGAAATCTCTGTGAGGTTTTAATAGTTCTGTAGCATACAAGAAATGTTTGAAAAGTATTTTGAATTGAACGCAATCGGAACATATTTCAGAAACATTTCGTATACATTTCCTACTGGAGTTTCATGAAATATTTGTACATTATATGTTTCTGAAATGTTTCTTGTGAAAAATAAGAGAAACATTAAATTCATATTTCTGAAACAGAGTGTTGAAATGAATTGAATCTGAAATGTTCAGTAAATATTCCACCTGAATAGTATTTGAAACCTGCTATACTTTTCCACTCAGGAATTGTTTCGACATGCCTTTTGAGATTGGAATAATTGAAAGATACCTTGGCCATATTTCCGAAACATTTCTCGCTGAAACGTATCGAAACATGATAATATTTATACACCCTAGGAACGTTTCGAATTCACTTCAAATTTTGAATAATTGAACAAATTCAAGTTGAATACTGAAAAGAGTTTGTAATCGGAACACGGCCTATAGGATATCTGACCTATTTTTTTTGAACACATTCGGAACGCGACATATACCGATTGAAGATTGAAGTTCATCTGCAAAGCGCAAGCGCGAAGTATGGCAAACGCGTAAGAGTTGAAAAATCTAAATCACTAAAATGAGAACACCTCAGCCAGGATATAGTGAGTGAGAGTGAGAGCCTAGATCCACCCTGCCGTTTACCGCCTTAACGGCTTTAACCGGTGCCGGTGAAGCGGCAACAGAGTGAACAGCACCCATTACCCTTATGTGTTATTGTATTGTGCACATTCCAAGTTTTACAGTTCTGTTCGAATCTGATTTCAGTTCAATTTGTGAAAAAGATAAGTGTGCATATTTTCTTTTGATTTTAGTGTATAATTTCTCCTATAATGAATAGTCAGGTAAATATTTGCATTTATACCTAATACTATTTAGTTTCTTCCATGAAAATGGGTAAGAGTTGTTTTCAGATGCGACTAGAAAGTGATATAGCGAATTATCGGAGAGGGATTTCGAAGTTTTCACTAGTTCTTGTTTTCGACAGAGTCAGCTGAGATTTGACAGGGCCACTGCCAAAAAGTCTGAGGAGAATGCTGAAAACTAAAACCCTGCTGTGCCCCGTTCAGAGTATATTTTCATCTTTGTTATGTTGAACCAGGATGTGATTGTTTATTTTATTTCTATGTTGTTTAGTAATAAATTTTAATGAGAATTTGATTTTTTTTTTCATTACGTTTCTTATACATAATGTATTGCTGGTAATGTTTCATGATTGTGTTTGAAACGATAATTTAAATGTGTTTCTATAGAAACAATTCAGGAACATACGATTTCATGTTAGTTCCTGAACCGTTTCTATAGAAACATCTAAATTATCGTTTCAAACATTATCATGAAACATTACCAACAATACATCATGTATAAGAAACGTTTCTGACACAATCAGGATACAAAGACGATGACGATTGTGACAGAAACGTTTCTCATTCATAATGTATTGTTGGTAATGTTTCATAATGGTGTTTGAAACGATAATTTAGAAATGTTTCTATAGAAACAATTCAGGAACATACGACTTCATGTATGTTCCCGAACCGTTTCTATAGAAACGTATCTAAATTATCGTTTCCAACATCATCATGAAACATTACCAACAATACATTATGCATAAGAAATGTTTCTGACACAATCAGGATACAGGATGTCGATATTATGTGTCAGAAACGTTTCTTATACATAATGTATTGGTGGTAATGTTTCATAGTGGTGTTTGAAACGATAATTTAGATGTTTCTATAGAAACAATTTAGGAACATATGACTTCATGTATGTTCCTGAACCGTTTCTGTAGAAACGTATCTGAATTATCGTTTCAAACACCATTATGAAACATTACCAACAATACATTGTTGTGGAGTTGTGTCAGAAACGTTTCTTATACATGATATTGTATTATTGGTAATATTTCATAATGGTGTTTGAAACGATAATTAAGATGTTTCTATAGAAACGATTCAGGAACATACATGAAGTCATACTAATATTGAAAAAGAACCAATCAAAACGTAAAATTAATGTTAATGAAATATTTCAAAAATATCTATATTTACCTTTCACTTGAAACAATTATTTGGTTGGGTACTGATTGTATCAGAAACGTTTCTAAACTTGATATTTTTTTTTGCAATGTTCCTCGAAGGTGTTTTAAACATTTAGTTTGAAATGTTTCTGTAGAAATATGTCTGAGGGCGGACATCTCTAGTTTCAGAAACATAACATAAACATTCATGGGCCTTTGGGTGAAATGTTTCGAGCTTTGAGAATTTGTTTCTGAAATATTTCTGGAACAGAAAAATGTTTACTGGGAAGGAATCAAGTTGAATAATAAGGTGATTTTATCACAATATCAATTATTAGAAATGAATGTAATTTTATATCAGTTGTGATAATGTAGGTGTTAATCTTGGTAAGATTCAGTTTTTTCTCTCTTTATTTAACGTCGGCCTATTTCCGCTACCAAGGCCAATCACCGACGCCGGTGAGCACACTTCCCCCAACCGGAAATTTTTGCCGAACCCTCTGGTATTCCAACCAGAGGTAGGGGGATCTTTAACGAGCCCAGCATCCATGGACCCTGGACCGACGGCTTTACATCCCCTCCGAAGAACGGCATATCCTCAATATATCTTGTGCTCATTGATATATTGTCTACGAGCTATGATACGCTATTTTGCTGAAGCTGTAAGGACTTTCGACACGGTATTTCCCTGCATAGTGCTATTTTTTAATATTGGCAATTCAAACTGACAGATATATGACATTTCCCGCAACAACAAGTCGCCGCTATGTGATAAAGTGCAGCGACAAATTGCATCGTCGAATCAGGATGTTAATGATTTTTTTCTACGACTGTTAACGAAATACCTTCAATGATGATTCCTAAATGTCGTACATTATAATACTCCTTTTCATTATTGTGCACTAGTTGCTGGGCAACTTTGGCTAGTGTGGCTTAGATGAAACAAAAGACGCCGTAACAAGGTAACATTGCCGTTACCATAGAGACATTAAAATCACAAACATAAGTGACAAACTGATGTATATACTTACTGAGATGCAGTCCAACCTGGCGATGCCCTAAAGAACTGAATATTTTTGACTAGACAGCACGTAAGAGTTTTGAAGTTATTTCTAATAACAATTTCCTTCTGTGTTTTCTGACATAAAAGATTCATTTTATTCTATATGTGAAGAGAAATGGCTCTCCGGAGGAAATTTTTCTATACCAAATAACGAAGGTTCTCAGAAGCTTTGGGATATTCCTCAAATAAATTTCATTAAAAAAGAATCTGGTGCTTGGCTCGATACACTACCTGTTTCTTCACTTGGAACATTACTAGATGATGAGTGTTTCAGGATATCAGTTGGAGTTCGCCTGGGCTGTTCTCTTTGTGTGAGTCATAAGTGCAGATATGGTGCTTATGTTGATGAGGAGGGTCTCCATAGTTTCAGTTGCAAATTCATTTCTGGACAATTTTCTAGACACTCCACCTTGAATGATCTCATCAAACGGGTTCTATATCAACAGCTGAGATTCCTTCTGTTTTGGAACCTTTAGGAATCTTTCGTGAGGATGGAAAACGTCCTGATGGAAAGTCGCTCATTCCTTGGAGTCATGGAAAACCTTTAGTCTGGGACTTCACTTGTGTCGACACTTTTTCGAAAACACATTTAGAAGCAACATCCAGGTCGGCAGGAGCAGCCGCTGAATCAGCCGAAAAATAAAAAATCAAAAAATATATGTCATTACAAAATAACTATATTTTTTATCCCATTGCAATTTAAACTCTAGGAGTTTTTGGAAGCTACGCTTTAAAATTCTTCGAGTCTGTTGGTCAGAATATAATAAAAATTTCGAATGAATCTAGGGCAAAACATTATCTGATACTGATACAAAGAATCAGTATCGCTATCTAGAGAGGGAATGCTGCTTCCATCCTTGGGACTATTACCAGACCAAATCGTCAAATGGCTTTGGATTCTGATGAAATAAAATTTTTCTTGAATAGTGCTTCTGCATCTTTTATTTTCCCCTCTGGAGAGAAAAATATTTTGTCAACAGTTTTCCAATCTCTATCTGAAAATTCAAAATCATATGTTCCACCGATTCAAGCCAAAAATGCAGATAGTCAAGCAACAGACAATATTAGAAATATTCGTTATATGGACTGTGCTATCCAGTGTTTGTCTTGGAAGAGCTCTGCAGGCGATTCGTCTTTCGGTGGCAGATCACGCGACGACAAGGTCGGACTCTCAAATTTAGGCAACACCTGCTACCTGAACAGCGTACTCCAAGCGCTCTTCATGACGAAATCGTTCCGCAACGAGGTGTTGCAACGCGAAATTGGGCGATCACATTTGTTTGACAGGCTGCAGGAGTTGTTCGCCTTGCTTCAGCTCTCGACGAGGAAGTTCTTCGCGCCTACCGATGTGCTGCGCGAAGCGAAGCCGCGAAATTTCGAGCAGGGCCAACAGCACGACAGCTCTGAGTGTTTGTGCATCTTGCTGGAGCATGTGCACGAAGAGGAGAGAACTACTTGTATTTCGTTCGAAATTTCGTGACTAAAGGAACAAAACAATGAGCTTTCATTCAACTCAGAAATTATTAGTTTTTTGGCTATCATTTCAGTTTTTCACACGAAAAAATTGTTTTTCATAGCTTCCGCGCCAAAATGTCTATGTATTTTTCGATTGTAGGCCGTTTCTGGTGATTTCTAAAAAAAATTACGAAAATCGGCGATTTGTCGTATTCTACACCTTTGCCGATATTTTTTTGCGATTATTGTAGTTAGGTGCTTAACATATTCAACTAGTACGTTAATTTCTTCAATTTATTAATATAAGTACATATTTCATGTTGTTTTCTTACTCACACCGTATATAACAGTCGTAGAAAAAGTATAGTATAAAACTATCATGGAATGACCATTTCCTACTCGTTTGATTTACAGCAGCTCATGCTGCAAATTTTCATACTCGTAGGAAATATATGTCATTCCATGCTCGTTGTTGTTGTTCGTTCCGTTAACCAGCTGACGAACGTCAACCCTCAGAAGTCGAAACTTGCGCGAGCAATGGATCATGGAGCAATGTACAATACACTATTCTGAATGTACAATACACTATTCTGAACGCTAACATTATTGCATTCAGGTATATTTGGGTGTAGTGTAAATTCTCGTTTACTACCAGAATATATTTCCGCGCCTAGTCCTTGATACTTCTTAGAAGTAACTCTTTCCCAGACAGCACAATGCTATCCGTGGGATAAACTGAGGATATATATGTCCAGGATTTCAGAATATCCCTAGGATATGTGAACTTGTACCAAGGATATCCTGAGGATGCAGAAATGAAACTTTTCTCTACATCCCCAGGATAACCTTCAGTGGTCCTCTTTTTATATCCTGAGGATGTACATAGGTCAGTATCAGGATCATCCTGAATATAACCATAGTCAATGTATCAATTCATCCTGAGAATGTCTTCTGGTTTTCATTAGGCCCTCAATATAAATGAAATTAGCGGCATTCAGACAATTAGGAATTTGAGAAAAACAAATTTCCCCAAGCGGGATTCGAACCCACGTCCTCCACTCAGCGGCGGAAGCAGGGACACTGAGTTCTCCGTCGCATATTGTGGAAGTTATTACTGTCGAATTCTAGTGTTAGTTGATATTATTATTATTCAATCGAGAACCTTCGGCGGTTTTCAAGTGACGGAGGTGTTGCATAGGTAAGGATACTCATTTATCATCAACTGGCCTTTAGTACCAAATTGTACCTTTCAACCGAAGCGTCGTCGATATATATTGTCGACTTCAGCAGGTATCAGGTGTAGATACCAACCAGATGATTTCAAGCCGGAAATAAAAACGAAAGTGTTTGTTGTCTGTATAATATACAAATGAAATTGATTTTAAGCGACATTCAGACAATTAGGAATTTGAGAAAAACAAACTTCCCCAACACTTGGAATTCAAGTGCAACCACAGACTACGACTACAACTTGAAACGTCTTGAAACACCACAACAACACACGAAACACTGCTACAATCTACATCCACGAAAAACGAAAAGTTTTCTGTGACACGGACCACGGCACACCATCGCATGCAGAAGGATAGCGCAGCGTTCAGATGACAGCACCTGCTGTTAAAATACTATTTCCTGATTGGCTGCTGTGTAAGAACTTGTCATTCAGAGCCAATCAGAAGAGAGTATGCTGTATTCCTAAAGCTGATGTCTCCACAAATGTAAATATAGCTAGATAAAAATAGGGGAAAGTTGATAAAGACCTCGATTATCGAACAATAAAATTGAATATTCTCTGCAGAAAATTATTATTCTTCAAAAATAATCAGCTGATCATGTCATTCTTAATCAGTCTCATTCAGACGTACCTATTGGATATCGCTCATTGAAATAAACACGACTGTATCACTTCAGGTAATTACATTTCTCAAAAATTAATAGAATTTTTTCAATAACCAATATCTACGTCTTAATAAGGCAGGTGTGGAGTTTTATTAATTTTGGAAAGTACAATTTTTCGATACTCAAATTTTCATGTGAATTATTTTTTCGAGAACAAAATGTTTATCCCACCATTGGCCCAGAGGAACGACCGTGGGATATATTTGAACGTTATCCCAGGGATGTGGAAAACTGGATCTCATTGGGATAATATGTAACCATATTATATATACTCAGGATATACACAAAGGTTATCCCTGGGATATATACATTTCAACCTGGGTTTGATGACGACTAAGGCTGGATTCAGACAGATCCGAAATCCGATCGTTCGACGATCCGATAGCTTTCTGATTGGTCCATATTCAAAATTACATATTGAACTATTCTGAAAGAAAATCTGTGACCGAATATACAGACATTTTTCTATAACGAATTCAATATAATTTTGAAAAAATTGGTCTTTATTTCGAAACATGTCAAACACACTGCCAGTACATACGTAGAGGAGTTAAAATGTTCAACCTTCTGAACAAGTCATCGTCCCCATAACTATGTTTCGCCGAAACAATTTTTGAGCTAAAGAAATATCACCCCTAAAACGCAAACCATATATGTATGATTTTAGTAGGCCATAAGAAATATCTATAGGTAATCTTCTTTTCATTCAAGATCCTTTGGGAGTGTATATTTGGTACTACCTAGTTTTTCGAACTGCGTTTTCCAGGATAGTGAACTATCAAACGTAGTTTCAAGACAGGAATAAGTGAGCACAGTCGAAATTGTGGGTGCGCTGCGTTGCACCCACATTTCGTAACACCCACAGTGCGTAACACCCACATTTCGTTATGCCCACATTTCGTAACACCCACACTCTCCGAACATACCCGAATGATGCGAACAGATGTATCTTCTATACAGAAGCGCATCTGAAGCGTTCCGACCGAATCGCAAGCTTTGCTTGTATAATGTAATTTCTAGGAGGTAAATTCAAACTGTCGGTTGATATACATTTTAAGTGATACACATTTTAAGTGATACACATTTTAAGTGATACACATTTGTAACCTTTCTAGTCTTATCATTTCTGCTTCTGAAGTGGAAATTGGGCAGTTTCAATTCCATTTGATATGGCCGTTATGTTTATAACGGTAAATGGTCTCTTTTTCTTTCTTTTTGTCGGGCGAAATAAAAAAAAAATTGGCCCATCCAATTCAAATGTTGCATATGACATGAAATTCCGGCGATAACCTTAGCTTTAAAATGGTTCCTGGTACATCTCGTTATCATTAGCCAAAAAAAAGTTATGGCCAAAAAACCTTTTTTTTCATAAATCACATAACATTTTTATAGTTAATCCATTGGGACCCTCTATTTATAAGTTTCATGAACATTTTGGAGCTTTGCCCAGTAACCAAACTTGTTTATGGTTTACTCGGATACTTGACACCTTCTTTGACAAATTCCAAAAAATTTTAAGTTGATCTGAGTGGTCTCGAATTAGTCCTTCATTTTACTAAAAAATTTACTTCCTTTACTGGAGTATATTATTGGCCTCGATAAACTATTCTTTTATTCAGTGGAGAAAATATATATTAAAAAATACTTACACAGTTTCTTGTGAAATTTTGACAATAATATTTATATAATAAGGCTCTCAGAATTGATACACTCGTTTTACTGTACGATAGCATTTTCGAGCAAATAATACCTTCATTCAAAATATAAAATTACTCACATTCCAAACTATTGAATGATGCAAACAATGCTTTCATGTTTGATAGAGGATGGTTTCTGAGAAAATATTTTTTTTGGTTCCAAAAAAACATTCAACGACAATTATCCTGGAAATCACCTTGTAAATTATCTAGAATTCGTTCGTATACTGATTATTGTAAACGGTTTTTTTCTGTTACGGCTAGACCGCAGTGATCATAGTCCAGTCGTCAGCGATTGAAAAGAAGGGGTCAGAAAAAAAGTCATGATAGTATTTTTTTGGCTTGGAGTGTTTGTGTCATAAAAATTTGAAGAATCCTCGTTTGTTGAAACCGTGGTCTATGGCAACATAAGTATATTTTCGTAAGAAGATGCAATTTTCCCATTTTGTGTCACATCTATGAATATTTGCCAAATTTAATAGAGATCAAGAAGAATTACCAACAAAAAATGTTCTCGAGAATGAATTCGAAAAATGAACTGGAATAAATAAGAAGGAAAATGCGGTATCCACAATTGGCAGTTGGTAGTCGGTAGCCACGGTGGACATGGCTGTATGAAAACGCATGTGGCCTATCTTTGGCTACCGACTGCCAACGATCAACTACCGACTGCTTATTGTGGATACAGCTTTGAAAAATTGAAAGAACATGATGAAAGGCTACTCCCTCTATTTTGTCTCGTGGTTCATTTATAAAGCCTCTGACGGAAAACATCTTTCGCAATCAATCTCGAATGAAGATGACAATGATGCTACTACACTTTGTTCCGACAATTAGTTAGAAATAGAGCGGGTTTGAAATTTCAAAATTAGGAACGAGACAAAATCAAGTCAGTAGTCATTTCTCATAGTTCTCGAACATTTTTAATCAAAATCCTATACGCTCTATCCCGGTAACTAATTTTTATAGCGCATCATTATCTTTTGTATTAAGTTTGTGGAAGATTTCATTTGTTTTTTCCGCCAGAGGCTTTAGAAATGGGCCACGAGACAAAATGCAAGGGGTAGCCCTTTAGCATTTTTTGGATGTTTTGTGGTCAATTTCAACCCGCTCTGTCTCGACAACTGATTATCACAGGGTAACCTTTAGTGTTTTTTTTACGATGAATTCCATTGTCTATATACCTGGGGTCTGGGGTACCGAGGTTTGCTCGGGATTTGTTTAGTGCGAATTACATGCTGATGAAATATGAATGATATTTTTTGATCTTACGAACATAATACTAAAAAAAATGAATTGGTTATGTCGGTCGGTGTGGCCGAGTGGTCTAAGGCACGCTTCTTATATTCAATTTGGTTATTTCACTGCTGGTTCGAACCGCGGTCTAGGCAGATTTCTGACCGGCTCGGTACGATAGACAATTGTTAGATGTCTATAGATACCAATCCTGGTAGGTAGAATATCTGGATTGAATACACCAACCGACCCGGTGGCACTATGGGTTTTTCTGAGTTTCTCTACATTTGAAACAGCAAATGCTCTACTGGAATATCGGTAAGACGTCCCAGAGCGCTTCGGCACGAAAAATGATCAGCTGACACTTGCCCGCACAAGGCTCTGTAAGTCTCTGTCTTCTTGGCGCACTTGTAAGATATGGAAATAGTTGATTTTTTTTTAATTCCACTATTTGCAATTCATGGTTTGATTAATGTTTTTCATCTTGTGAGGTTTTTGTAAAAGGATTCAATAGACTTAATTATATAGACGCTAGGAGTCCGAACCAATTCTACTCAGGAAGGAACTTTGTCAACTATATTCAAGCAAACGTTATCCGTTTTATAGCATTTTTTACAGTTTAGTCTCTAGTGTTTTTGAGAGATTTTTACTATTTTTAGGTCGACCTTTTAGCCTTCATATTTGGAAAACAAGTGATTGCACAGGTTCATGCCTGAAGTCATTTTTTATTGGTAATTCAATGGCAAATCTTTTCGATCTCTAGTAAATTTTCGATGTTTTTTGAAGATCTGGCAGAAAATGTGAAAACTTTTACTTTGGGAAAATCTTCTTATGTTGCCTAAGCAACTGGTGTCCACAAATATGGAATTCTTTTTTCAAACGCAGATTCACACGAAAGGGAATCCCTGTAATGTTCAGAGAACACCGCGTGAATCAAGGGACAGGATATACGAATTAACCTTCACTTTGAATATTTGAAGTTCGTGAGCCTCAGGAAAAATCTCTCTCGACAAGGACTTCCAAAGTTCAGCTGTTCTATTGAAGCAAGATACCTGAGCAAGAAATGTTCGACAGGTCTCCAAGGTCACAACAAATGGGTGGGAATTCTGTACTCCTCGGGTCACCAACATGACGGATTGCCTTTCTCTGAATAGAATCAAGAAGCCTCGATGATTGTTTTGGTGCCGAACTCCACACATGAGAACTATATTCCAAGTCAGGTCGTATCTGAGCCTTGTAGATCATTAGAAGCTGACGAGAAGTGAAGCATTTCTTCACAAGAAATATAAATCCATGTGCCTAGGAAGCACCTACAGTGATCGATCTCACATGGTTGTGCCATGAGAGATTATTACTGATCGTAATTCCTAGCATCAAGATACTTGACTTTGTAGAAATAGTTACACCAGATATCTGAATACTAGATAATGATAAATCGGCTTTCTTTGAGAAGAGAAATGCTTGGGTTCTCCCAGCTTGAAATTTCACCAAGTTCATGTTACCCCATTCTATTATTTTTCCCAAGTCATCGTTAATTTTATTAACTGAATGTTTCTCTGATTTTTTTTCTCTAGCTGGTAGTTATGGGGACTCTGAAATCTACATCCCAATAAACACTTTACGCCAAAATATACAATCACATATTTTATCGGATTCATTTTCCTGACGACTGGCCTATCATATCAATCATAATATTTTTGAATAATATTCTCGAAGTGTCACATATTTTGTATAATATGAATAAATAATATTTCGTCGTTACTCCAGTGAGTATGTAGACACAATATCTTTTATTCATCGTCATTTCACCTACACACCTGAGTTTCAAACCAATGACTCTGATATGAAAGATGAGATAATAATAAAACAATCTATCAGTTGCTTTCAGGATTCGCGACAGTGTATCTTCAACAATGTCGTGGTTATCAAGTGTGCTTGGTATTTTGATCGTTTTACTTACAGTAAAATCCAGTCCTCTATCTGAAAGCGCAGACAAACCTTTTGAATTATCAGTTGTTCATTTCAATGATTTTCACGCCAGGTAAGCACATATCGGTCATTCTTTATCTTCATTTTCTCTAACATAATTTTTAACTGAGAAAGAATAACATTCAGATTCATTTTGAAATTTATGTTGAGTTCAACCTCTTCTAACAGTTCGGAAAATCAAATACCGAAATAATATCGCAATTGACAAGCATCTTGCCAATATTTTCTACATTTTGACAAGAAAAAGCATATAGTATCAGTTGTTCTCCTGAAGATGCTGAATTTGTTGGCAAAATGTGAGTCAGATGCAAATGTCTCCAGTTTCCTGCGTTTCTGTATCTGAGCTATGTTCAGAGATATATGAATCAAGAGATGAAATTATCATTTTTCTATTTTTCAACTGAATCATTTCATAACCGCTAATCGCTGCTGATGTAAAAACATATTCCTTATGGTAACCAGTTTCACGAAAAGTTTTATTTTGCAACTCATTGAAAAAAAATTGGTCGTTTCACAGCAATATTTTTATGTGCATGCGAATTCTTTTGTCTTTTCTAAACCCCCCATTTCCTATCATGAATTTTCATTCTAGCTTAATGATGAAAAAAGGTTAAAATAATTAATAAAGAATGTGTTTAGATCGTAGTATTGTACAGAAGAAAGATAAGATTATACCTTTTTCCTGTTTGAATGCAGACAGTGACATCAGATTCCTGTTTTACACATCAAAATGTGTTAGTACTCCCAAAACTTTCCTAAAAGCTTGTGGTGCTTGGTGAACAAAACTTCAGTGATGAAAGACGATATTCAGGGATGTATAGGACCTCTAAAATTAGAATTAATAAGCTTGAAGAAACTTTATTCCAGCTATGACTAGAGCTTCAGGTACCATGATGTAACCCTTACCAAGATATGTTTAGTATGACTAGTAAAATTCGTACTTTTATCGCAGCATACACCAAATTCTTTCCAAGAATGTAAAAGAATTGCCGAAGACTGTTCATTTCGTCTTACTTTCTGGTTTTCCTCAATAAAAAAAATTGGTATCTTTTACATATTTATGAAAATCCCTATATTCTAGTGATTCAAAACCCAGATTTGTTCATACTATCGAATACAAAAACGCAGAAGCTAATTCGGAATGAAAATAAGTAGGAATCCCACTAAACATTGTGATATAACCCTAATGCAGCAGTTACATTACAATGTTATATGTTACATTGTCGTTATATGTAACTTTAACATTTATGTTATGTGGATGTTATAGCAAAATGTCCGGGTAGGATACATAACAATGTTACAAGCTGAAAATGGTTATGTTGATGCAATGTATCTGCATCGTATCCGCAACGTATCTGTTTCACGATTTCTATATTAAATGATTGTGGTATTGTAACATTATCGAAATATCCACCAGCTATGTATGAGAAACAATAATATAATATTTTTGTTACATAACAATTATACATTATTTAAGAACTACGTTATATTTATCTGTGATGTATAGGTAACATTGTGTGGTTATGTCTTGGCAGAATCGCATTACGGTTTCAGAAATCGGTTCTGGATTATTAATAAAAGAACAAGGAATAATATGAAAATATATTCAAATAACAAGTATAAAGAAAAATAAATGAATAAATATATGGAATTCTGAAAATTAAAATATAATTTTTATAAATAATCAAGAAGAGCCTAATTAATTTTTCCGAACGCTTCTTCCGCTGCTTGGAAAATCTCAGCCACTCAGCCACTGTTTCCTCAAAATATTCTCCAGTGAGATCTGGGAAGCAGTGCTCAGCTGCATCTGGAAGTGATACCAAAAATAAAATGTTACCTTGGCTATTCAGTAAACTAACAAAGGCATTATGGGGTGAACGATCGATATCCTCACACCCCAGTATACCATAGCCATACAGCAAATAAGACACTCGAATGTCACTAGTTCGAGGTGTATAATGTCATGTTCTGGTTATAATTTAAGATTTACGGAATACCGAATAGTAATCAGTATGTCGTTTTGCATAAAAATGGATATTTTGTGTAAAAAAAGGTTTGAACACTAGTCAGTATTCCGTAAATTCAAATTTACCGTCAAGAGATGACATTATACACCCCGAGCTGACAAAGTGACATTTGAGTGTCTATACTGTATGGCTGAGGGATACTGGGCTCACACCGTCGAGTTTTGTTGGCGTAGAACACGAATTGAAACGTGAGTCTCTTTCGATCGAAAGTAGAGAGTCGCGTTTTGACTTTAGATTCGTGTTATACGCCAAAATAAGGCCTGTAATAACTCATCTTTAATCGAAACTGAACGGTGTCGGTATATCGAACCTTCATGACAGTTTATACCTAAATACCAAAACATTCTACTCTTACCTTACGATTAGGTTCATCGCCCGTGATAGTGAAACTGCTTGTTTATCACCAATAATGATAATGATACTGGAATCTTGGAAAAGCGGCACTTGGCAAACTTGGTAGCAAAAACAAAATTACACTTTCTCTTTGTTGTGCGCGAAGAATAACGAAGAATGCAGCGTACAAGTGACAAGTGACTCGTTAGCAGCTCGTTAGCGGTAGCGCAGAGCGTTCTTCTTCCTTTCTCAGAACAAGAAACTTTCACATTGCACGGCAGACCGTCGTGGCACAGAACACCAGCCAGATCGATTCGATCACGATCTCTTCGTTCAGAATAACGTAGAGCAATGTGGAATGTGTGTGCTGACTGAATAGATTATACTGAAGAGAGAGAGAAAGAGATGAATGTAACTGATGAATTGCATGGGTGGCAAACTGCCATCAAGATTATTATCAAGTATTTATAGTATTAATTATTCATTTATTATGTTTTTATGGTTGGTACAAAAACGGACCCAAAAACAGACTCGAACCAAAGAACTCATAAAAATGCTTGTTCTTTTTGAAATTATTGATCTTTAAAATACGAATAAGAATTTAATAATGAAGCGTTTTCATATTTTTTTTCAATGTTCATATTTTATGACATAAAAACTATGAAGTGACAACAGAAACTTCATCAATGATTTTTATAACTGAAAAATATTACAAATATGAGTAGCTGTAATATCACATGAATGTTAATACTCACCTGTATAATAATATTGCATGTTATGTACAGGGAAAACATTATTTTTCTGTCACAGAGTATAACATTACATACATATATTGAGATAATATTTCATAAACATAATATCATTCTAACAAAGTATACATTACAATGTTATTCCAAAAAAATGTTTCTCAATGTTATTGTTATGTTTCATGTTTAGTGGGAAGAGACCATTGAAAGAGTTTGTTTGAACCCAAGAATGATAGTATATTATTTATCCAGTAGGAAAAGTCTTACATTCTCGAATTACATTAAATATTGCTTGTCGAGGCGTATGGTGATAAATTCGGCTGAGTTATTTCCTAGCTCATAAATTATCGCTGTCAAGAAATTCTAAGTGATATTCTGATTCAACTGTAAGAAAATAATATTTCGTTTACGGCTCTGACACAAAACTGCTCTGCCATAACTGTTCTTGATAGTATATCTCTGTCTTCAATTTCATTTCCTTACATGATGAAACAATGACTTCATTTTGATTGTGTTACAGTTGTCGATTACACAATAAATCAGGTCTCCCATGGAATGCCAAATTTCAAGCAGTGACAGCTGTACTTATTTATTTAATTGTATATACCTGAAAGGATATTTTGAATGGCATTCAATTCAAAATTCATGTTGTTATTTTGTTCAATCATTTCGCTATTATCTGTTATAGCTGTAGAAATGGTAAAGTGTATAGCTCGCATGGAATGATAATTTTCAACTCGTATGATTTGCAGCATGAGCCGTAGGCGAATGCTGCAAACTTTATACTTTCATACTCGTGGAAAATTCCTTGCTCGTTGATACTATTCCCACACTACAGTAATGCACTTTTCCTAACAATTATTCCTCGTTGTCTAGCAACCACTAGATTTATGTAAAAATGGTCCTTTTCCTTCAAAAATCTTGTCAAAAATGTCGATATTCAGGATCGATTTGCAGAAAAGTATCCGAAAATCGCTAGGACATTTTGATATTCCAAACAAAATTTCTTCGGGCCAGTTTTATAGGTTCGGTTTAAACTGGAGTTTTACCTGAAGGTTGAACTTCAGTTATCCATTGATTCAAACTCAGTTTAAACCTTGCGCAGCAGTTGAGTGTTAATAGGTTCCGATTATAGTTGACAGTTTCTAGGAAATTCCTATTAGTGAGTTGTGAGTTGGTAGAATTGGCACTTATTGGCAGTATGTCATGTTTATTTGCCTCATATTTTTGAATTTTATTATATTTCCCAGTCTACGTGAAAGGCAATTTCTTTGTTCTAACGTGCAGAGTGATATTTTTAACATGTCGAAAGACAAGAGAACCGAAAATTTCACAGAAGATGAAGCGACTCTTCTGATTGGGTTAGTGAAAAAATATAAGAATATTTTAGAATGTAAGAAAAGTGATGTTGTCATGTGGAGGGATAAAGGAAGAGCTTGGTAGCAGTTAACAGTCGAGTTCAATAAAAGTGCACCGAAATCACAAAGACAGAAGTTCCTCGAATATATCTTCAAAATCATCAATCATAATATCTATATGATGAAAATTACAATATAGTTCAAACACCAGCACACTGACAAAAGCTTGATTATTTCAAATTCCCACTAATTTTTACGTATCACGTGTCAATTTCATTCTATCATACTAATCATAGTTCTACAAACATATTTCTTCGGCTGATACGCATGTCCAACCCCGATGAAGTTTAACTACTGCTCAATCCACCGATCAAGTTAACGAACAGTCGTCAGAGTTTAATCCTTATAAACGCACAAATCTGTCAAATTCGTAGTTTAAACTTCAATCTTAGTTTAAACCGAACCTATAAAACTGGCCCTAAAAGAAAGAGTCATGGCTTCGTTCAGCGGTGCACAACCGTTGAGAATAATCACTAAACGTGTTGAGCCGCTGCTCAACGGTTGAGAGTGATCAATGGTGCAGCGGTCCGTTCAGCCGAACAAGTTGGCACATCACTCAACGGTTGAGCACCGCTGAACGAAGCCAATGGGTTCGTTCAGCCGTGCTTAAGATGTCTAGAAGGATGGTGCTGGGACAGATGCGATATTGTTTAGAATTTTATGGCGACACTTATCTGTCATTAGTGTCATTTTTACGTATCGTGGTGTGTTTCTCAAATTCATCGCTAGTTGACGCTAATTGGAAGTGCATAGTCAACCGATCGATCGACAAACTATATTCTTCGATTCGAGCAGTCAACAAAATGAGCAAAATCTAATGTCATACTCATTAAAAACAAAATCGAATGAAAGGAACACAATTATAGGGAATTTGACCAGTATTCTGAACAAATAATATAGGTTGTTGATCAGTCAGCGTCCATAAAAGTATAGCCAGCTGTTAGGTCGGCCGTTTATACATTTCCTAGGAAGTTTGTAACTCTTTTCGTTGCAAACGCCATCTGAACTGATTTGATGTCAAGGGGTCATGATGCTTATTATCATAGTAGGCATGTGTCGCCAAGTTTACCCCAAACATGCCCAGGTATAACTCGGTACACCATCCTTCTAGACATCTTAGCCGTGCTCAACAGTTGAGTGATGTGCCAACTTGTTCGGCTGAACGGACCGCTGCACCATTGATCACTCTCAACCGTTGAGCAGCGGCTCAACACGTTTAGTGATTATTCTCAATGGTTGTGCACCGCTGAACGAAGCCATTATTTCCTTACTGTAATGGAATGATATTTTCTTACAGTTTTTAGTGTTCTACATAACTGATTAAAAACAGTTTCCTTGGTAACCCAAGTAATTTTTTAAAGAATTTCAAAGCACCATTTATTTGTGAATCAAAATTAATTGATATCTGTCGAATTTTAAACGATTTGCCAAAAAATATTATGTTTACCTCGTAGGAAAAGCCACATTCCTGGATTATGTGTCTCGGCTTGCGCCTCCACCTAGCAATCTTCATGGTCGTCCAGTCGTTAGGCTTTTCCTACCTGC
Source organism: Zygogramma bicolorata (assembly GCA_032362365.1). Taxonomy (NCBI): domain Eukaryota; kingdom Metazoa; phylum Arthropoda; class Insecta; order Coleoptera; family Chrysomelidae; genus Zygogramma; species Zygogramma bicolorata. Next base: position 21,127 of record JAVJAQ010001590.1, read on the forward strand.
TAAAGAAATAGACTATTGTTACACGCGCTTTGGTCCCCAAGATAATTAACCGACTTTGTTCGCACAGGGTTCTGCCTGCTGGCACATTCGTAAGAGTGTTGGATAAGGTGAAATAAATAGAAAACATATACACAGGACATCTTTATTGACAGCTTTTATAATATATTGAGGCCCAAATTTACCAAAAACTAAAACTGAGCTTGAACGCCTAGTGGCGTTCAAGAAGAGGAATTTGACAGAAGGTGCTTAACATTTTTTGTCAGAATTTTCTTCCTGAGCGCCAGTTGGAGTTTGAATGCAGTTTTTGTTTCGGTGAATTTGGGCCCAAATATCACATTATCAACATGTTTTCTCATTTTCGAATTGATTTTTGTAAAGACTGAAATCATGATGTGATTGCTCAGTTCATGGTATTTCAACAAATGAAATTGAGGCGAGGTCTTAGCGTGAAAGCACCTGCGATTATGATATATTTTCGCAGTATCTCTTCATCTTCGAATCACGAGTCATTGGTATGAGATAATAGACCCAAAAAAGTGATTTCTGTGTGATTCAGCGACCGCCGCTCCATATAGGCTGGGGATTATCTGTATTAGAGAGACTCTTCCTTTTTGTGATTGATATACACGAATCAACAAAAGTTGTTTGTTAAGTTTTTTATATTACTTCTTTTATAGAAGTTTGGTATTTTTATCCTTTCATTATTTCGGATAGAGAAAAAATGCCAGATCATCTTGGCAGCGAAATCGATGACGTTTTGCGGAAGAGCTGTACCTTGTTTTTCACGAGTTTTTTTTAAATAATATAACTTTTTGTCGTAAGTTCTATAGAAAATACTTGACAAATAATGAGATGTATTAATCGAACATTGACGATAGCAAAAATCTGTGAAGTGCCTTATCAGATATATGAGATATTTCACTTCATCAGGTAATTTTAGCTAATCTGAAATGGAGTGAATTCTATCTTGAACCTACAATCTGAATTGTATAGAAATATCTGATTGATAATGGATTTTTTGTCAGCATTTTTGGTGTCTGAAAATAACTCTTCACCTCTATAGACGATTGTTTAGAATTATGTAACTGACGATAAAAAGAAGAGTTTTTTATTATTTTCGAGATGAAAATGATTTGATCATTGATCATTTGAATAATTTGTGATTTTTCAAAACCACTGTTGAATCGAATGATCAAATCATTTTCATCTCGAAAATAATAAAAACTCTTCTTTTTATCGCCAGTTACATAATTCTAAACAATCGTCTATAGAGGTAAAGAGTTATTTTCAGACACCAAAAATGCTGACAAAAAATCCATTATCCATTATATATATATTTTATATATATATATATATATATATATATATAAATATATATATATATATATAAATATATATATATATATATATATATATATATATATATATATATATATATATATATATATATATATATATATATATACATATGCTTGGATAGGCTTCCGCGGTCGGATATGTGCTGTCTGGAACTTTCGGATGAACCGCGTCCAGAAGCGGTTCATCCGGAAGTTCCAGACAGCATATATATATATATATATTTATATATATATATTTATATATATATATATATTTATATATATATATATATATATATATTTATATATATATATATATTTATATATATATATATATATATATATATATATATATATATATATATATATATATATATATATAGATGAAAATCGTTATTCTCAGCTATTACATTTTCAAAGACACAGCGTGATTCCTAAGATAACATCCCATATTTACGTGATTCAAAATTTTATACAAAGGGGGCGGAAAGGGTAGCATGCGATGACAATCTTGTGTCAACTTTTTCATTCAAAGTATATGACCCTAGAATAACTATTTATTTTCTTTTTTGCAATAATACAATCAATCTAGTGGAATGTAGCAAAATACATATATGAAAAGTATGTATAGGTGAATCTCACGTGAGGAGAAATGAGTTCAACCATGAAACATTTCCTAGAGATCAATTACCCTGTCACCAAACTGATATTTTTGCCCTCGGAGTTTAGCATCTTCATGGAAAGAATATTGATATAAAATCTTAAGCCTAGGGTTATCTGTTTTAGTATCAATTTCTTTCTCCTGAATATGCTAACCTTGTTAGCGAAACGCTCGTCGAGTGCAAAAATATCAGTTTGGTGTTAAGGTAATTGATCTAGGAAAAGTTTCATTTTTTACATCAAAAGTTCAAATCTCATTGTTTATGAGTCAAACCATATCTTACGAAATATCACCCAGACTGAGTAGGTGAAAATAAAAACATCTCATGCTTGACTTTGTGACATTGGGACTTTGTATTATTTTCCAAAGAAGTTTCTCTTTATTTTTGTTTCATTATCTCCGATCAATGGTGAAAAAAAAAACGAATTTTATGATATTTTTTACTTTTCAGTGGCACACATGGTAGATACCTTGATTACTAATCTGCATTAATATCGACATTAGATTATTATCGAAATTACAACACATATTTGAGTAGAAGTTTCCACATTCAAAAATTCAAAGCTGATTTCGACCTCACTAAGAAATGAATCTATTTCTCAGCTGTGCTCTTGACAACTAAAGGAGGTCTTTTTCGTGCACTATTAGCAAAGAGGATCACGTTCAACAATAATATGGAAATTAAATTACATATTTCGCGAAGGTTTTGTGAAAGAGGGAATCCAAGGCATAGTGGAACTGTATATTAATACTTTTTTCTATATCTTTGAATGAGAAAAAAGAAAGCTTTACCGCACTTAGGCCTAATAGTAGGTCCATTTTGCTACCTCCTGTTCATCGGTTCGGCTATAACTAAGGTAATTCCGTAATCAACTAGTGGCGACATTATTTCTGAACTGGTTTTATTGAGGAAAACACAGCCTTGAACATCAAGGGGTTCATCAAGAGCCAACTCCCCATACTACGCGACGTCATATTCCTCGTCAACCCTCCGTTTAGACGGCGGACATTTTGTATCGTAACTTACGATTCGACTCACGAAGTCAATTATATATTTTGGTAAGTCGAATTAGGGGGGTTGAACTGAATGTAATTATATTGTGTATATATGCTCTCGAAAATGGCTCTAGATTGGTAATCGAAACGACGAGCAACGAAAATATATAGTATACTATACACCAAGGGAATGAAGCCATACTTTCTATCTCTTGGAGAAGAGTTTTTCATTCGTCGAGGAATAGATAGGGACTGTTATCCAATTCATTTCAGAATAAGTAGGAAGATAAGTAATTGGTATGGAATATTTATTTATGATATAAGTGCTAAAAGTGATATTTTATTTTGTGAGAAGGGAAGTTTAACACGACGCCTAAGGCGGATTGTTCCACCCCTTCAAACAAAATAAAATCACTTTCAGCAGGTATATCATAAACTATTTTTTCTACAAACACCATTGAAAGTCCAAATTAACGCATACCTACTTTACATTAAATAGTTGATGAAATAATAGCCTCAGGATTATCAGTTTTCAATCCAATTTCATCAATGCATGCGTCAAAAATTATACTTTTTCTGACGTTTGTAGAAAAAAATATTTTAATACACTCTAATCACAATGAGAGCTTTGATCTACAACGTGCGTCGCTATGGCAATTAACAACATGAATGATTCGCAGCGCTGGTGAGGAAGGTTATGTAAAAAATTCTTATATCAGAAAAAAAAAACGTTTTCGATCAGATTTTTCCACGGATGTAAACTGCGATAACTGTGTCCAGATATTCTTTACGAAATATTTCGGCGCTTGTTAAAAACATGTCATAACTGAAATATGTATAGAATACAAGCAAATTTTATATTGGGCCTGAAAATGAATTCAAGTCAAAGTTTCCATGTTGACCAACTCCCCAAAGTTGATCGAAATCGCATCAACATCTGAGATATTAGGGTGGAATCATGAAAAACGAGACACTGTATATTTGAAAAACTCAACGTCACTTGATAAAAACCTGAACTTCCTCGTAGTTATTAAATATTCTGATTGTTACAGAAATTCTTGCATTTTCATTCGGTATGCCATTTTTCACTGATAACAAAATAAGTATCGGCTATTTTTGCCACTATCGACGAAAAATTTTAATTATTCACGTTAACATTCTTTGTTATCTTATTTTCCATCCATACTAGATAATTCTGGAAAATAATGTGAAATTATGACTATAGCCCATTGAAAAGTTACATATGGGGTTGCGTTTTTTAGAGAACGCAATTTTATTTTTATGTGTGTTATTTTTATGATTAACATTACTTTTCTATTCCAAATATCCTTCTCGGTGGATTAATTTTTTTCTAATCATTTTACAATAAGATGACATCACAATATTTGTTTGAAAAGGGGTTTCAACGAATAATTTTCACTATATATTTTTCAATATCGTTTAATCGTGAGAGTTTTACAGCGCTCCGGAGTTCTGAAGTTGACGGTGATCTGAAAAACTCCTTAGGATACATATGAAAATGAGTACTTAATTAGGCTTGGTTTTCTAATACGTTCTTATTTTCCATATAATTTATAATTTTTGTAACTATGTATTTTTTAAAGGAATTTCTTCTATTCTACCATCAACCCTTTCCAGGACAATTTATTATTTTTGGAAGGAAAAATATTTTCTTCATTTTTTCCATCAATTTATGTTTCTGAATCAAGATTATGCAGAAAAAATTTGAAAATAATTTTTTTTGAGGTGAAATCCTGATGACGACATATGGCATCATTGTTACTGGATGAAATTGAAAAACAAGTTCAGTTTTTGATTCATCTGTAAGAGAATCGGATAAATGCAATCAGTAGTTTATATTTTTCATTTTTTGTTGGTCGATGTGTACGATTTTGAGGTAAGGATAGGTCGCATCACGATTTAACCGAATTGATAAGATAAACGGTAAGGAGTTATAAAAGTTGGAGGAATAGTGTTTACCGGGCACCTAAGGTATAAAAATGAGTGCTTCTGATTTTTTTTTCACAAAAAAAAGGAGGCGGAATATACCCTTTTTCAGATTCTCAGACGGACATAACTTCGGAACGAAGCGGGAGCCACGCGTTTTGACACCAAATTCGTAATCAGCGGCACAAAAAATATGAGTTGGTACCAATTTTGTTCGAAACTTGTTGTTGCCCGATGAACGAATGGCAAAATACAGTTTTCGTCATTTTTCATTGTTGCATCGATTATGCCCGATGACGCCAATTGGCATCAATGTATTTTCAAATCAATTTTCAATGAAGTTTTGAAAAACTTTCACCATTCAACATCTGAATCGTGAAATAACGCTCTTCGTACCCACTTTCCGAAAACTCTCTTCCAGTAGAATATACACAAAACTCAATTATTTGCGAGAAATATCTTGAGACGCATTATTCGAGAAAAAAATATGGCACACGCTTCTATCAACGACTAATTTTGATGTTACTCGCATAATAAAATATCAAGAGGGTATGTATGCGACATCTATAAAGTACTTGAACAAGTATTGTTGAAAAATTCCGCAACCACCAATGACCCACGAGCTTTATATAGGTAGAAATTTGATGATGCCATATGGCATCACTGGGCTGAAAAGGGTTAATCGAGGTTGTAAATGAAATAAAAAACAATTCTGATGATGATTTGATGATACTCTTGAACTATCCATAGACATCGAGAAAATGAAATTGATCGATATGTAATAATATATGAGATAAGGTATACTGTACATGTGATTTGTGATTTTGCTATCTCAATTCACTAAATCATTTCATAATTGCCATTCAATGCAAAGGTACTGAATCCAAATCATACGATAGCATAAAACATTTGAATAATCAGGTGTGGAAATATTAAAAAAAAATCATGAAATAGGAGGAAAAATATTCAGTGAAAATGATATAAATGTAGATTAACGAAAATGTTACAGAAATTACAGATCCGCATTTGAAAATTCAAAGTTGACTCCACACGACATCATATTATATAAAAGTTTCAATGAAAACATCATGCATATTTTAAATGATTGTGACAAAGTAGAGGCAGATTTACAATATATCTGGAAACGAAAGAGATACCTATAGCCAGTGATAGAATTCAGAATTTTTTGTTAATTTCTGTTCCATCAGGTTGTACGACGTATATCGCCGATAATTTCTGTATCTTATCAGATATAATGTGATCCATTATCGGCAAAAAATCGAAAAGAATTGAGTTATGCTGATTCGAAGATACGAAAACAATTGAAATGAAAATGTCTTCATTAGAATACTAATTCATTAGAATGGGTTATTATTGCCTGATTTTGCGAACTTGCAAAAGAATATTTCATTGTTTCTCGACATACGATAATGATAATATGATAAGATAATTATTATTCGATTCATATCATACTGATCCAATTAAGTTCTGACTGGCTGAATGGGTAACTCAAGGCCATGAAAGTTTATTCATACGTCTACTCTTCATTATTCACCAACTGATCCACATTTTCATTTGAAAATAAAACCACTGAACGACAAAACTTTTCTTAAAAGAAACCATGGATACCGAATCGAAAACTTAATATTTTCAGGAGGATTGTTAATAATAGCTCAAAAAATATTCTTATGTGCTACATAGGCACGCTTAGCAGGTAGATAGGGATAACTTGACTATTGGAACTGAATCAATTCAATTCCATCAATATAACACGAGTACTTGTCTTCGGGTTATATATCCTTCATAATGAAGATGATAGCTCAAAAATTGAGCTGCAGTGATTGCATCATAAAGTCAACCGAATCGAATCGAACATTTGTCACTATTCAACCTACACTATTATTTCCCGACTCTGTTCATTTTGAGCTCAGTTACACTTTTTGACTCCACTGAAGAATTTTAATAATACATTTAGGTTTGAGCAAACCACTAGCGACTCTGGTGCTTGTAAAAATGCAGAGGAATGCATCGGCGGCTTCTCCAGACTGTACAGACAGATAATGACGATGTTGGAAGAAAATCCCCATTCGATTCTACTGAACGCTGGTGACAACTTTCAAGGAACCCTTTGGTACACTGTTGGGAAATGGAATGTCACCCAGGAGTTTATGAACAAGCTTCCAATAGACGCAGAAGTAAGATTTTCAAGTATTTTAGTCTATTCGCGAACGGATGGAGTGTGAGCACTTTACGTGTCTAACTCCCAAATATAAACGGTACCACCAAAACTGAATATGCAGAAAAATTTACCGGAAGACACATTTTGTGTGGCCAATGATATTGTGAAAACTCACGTGCAGATCACGGTCTTTTACAATTCCATCTGTTCGGTGAATGAACTATATATATGGTCGCTCGAGTGGGCCCAAAATGTATCCTTGCGGAACACCTAACTTTATTTCAGGTGCTGGGAAATCACGAATTTGATGATGGAATTGCTGGCGTTGTTCCTTATATAAAAGCCTTGAAACACCCCATTGTAGTTTCGAATATAGATGACAGTTCAGAACCAGATATTCAAGGAACGTATAAGAAAAGTATCATTATCGAAAGGGGTGGCAAGAAAATAGGCATCGTTGGAGTTATTACATCCACTTGTGATGTAAGTTTATTTTTTGTTAACTACTCAAATGTGATACCTTCTTTGATCCTGTTTGTAAGTTTCAGAAATTTATGTTCCATGATTTCTGCTTGAAGAAGTTATTAATCAAAATCAAATTACGTTTCATGGTGTAAACCTCATTCTGATACAATTTTTTCAGAAATCTGTATAAGTACTTTTCAATGTGGCTTTTCATCGACCATTGCTATCGAATATATAAACAACTTTCTAACACCATTTATCGAAATACGCAGTCAGTATTCTGAAAAAAGTTATCTTCTTATGTGATACTTCTACAATAATAACCAAATCTCCGTCTAATTGAGAATCATAATTCAAATAACTCTTTGCATTGAGTATTATTTTAAAGTTATTTTTTTGATGAATGAGAGTTCCCTTCAATGTTTTTTGCGTTTGTAACCAACTACAATCTGAAAAATGAGGAATTTATCTTGAAATGTTTGTAAGGAAGATCAAACTTCTGTGCTAAACAAATATATTTTTTCTGAATGAGGATACCGCAAAGTTAGTCAGCAACTTGTCGTTCAACTGAAAATTGTCTAAAAAAATTAAAGAACCAATATTCTTTGTTAACCTCTCGGAAACTAAATCTGCTACCGTTCTCGAAACTGAAGATGGATTCATGCAGCAATCGTAGCTCGGAAGTCGGAAATTGGAACTCGCGAATCGTAAATCTTAATTCGGAAAAAAATATACACCATTCATGCAGCATTCTTAATAACTGTCAAATCATGAGAATAGCTTTTGTAATTGGTCGATTTTTTTGTTTATGTCGAATGTCAATCGGCCGCGATACACGATATTTGAGAATCTAATCCTAACTGGATAACGTATGCCCAGTTAACAAATCGTAAGTCGAAAGCTGGTCAATTTTTCTCACGAATTCCAACTTACGATACCTGCTTGACTCAACGTCTTCCTACATATTTCTTACTACTTGCAAATTCTGACTTCCGAGTTACAATTGCTGCATGAATCCACCACAGAATCTTCCTCAGTGGATATTTTACCTAGATGAGCAATAAAATAAATATTTCATTTTTTAGAAAATCTCCAGTACGGGCAAATTGAAATTTCACTCAGAATCTGCAAGTGTCAATGCCGAAGCTGAGCGCTTAGTGCGAGAAGAAGACGTTTTCACAGTCATAGTTCTATCTCACTCTGGATACGACGTTGAAAAGCAGATTGCTGCTAATGCTTCTGAAAAAATCAGTCTTGTTGTTGGAGGGCATTCGCATACCTTTTTGTACACCGGTGGTGAGTTTCTCCAGTCAAATTTAGTTCCTTTTTTGGGATTGCATGCAAGCAACTGGTTGCCATAGGGGCTGAACTGAAATTTTTTGTACGGTATATTTTCCAAGTTTTATCTCGTAGCCGAAACCACTCTGAATCACCGTTCATAAATTGATACCAAACAATACCACCATGTTCCAATTATTGTAGATAAATCTCCTGGACCTGATATCGTTAGGGGGCCTTATCCAACGATTGTCCGCAGCAAACATGGACACAATGTCCTTGTTACGCAGGCGTCGGCATACTCCAAGTATCTGGGAAATATAACGGTCTTCCTTAACAGGGGAGGAGAGGTGGTTGGCCACTCAGGATCTCCTATCTTCTTGGATACTTATTTTAAACAAGGTGAGATCATTTTCAATATAGTGTAGGTTGATTTTTTCCCCCAGGAGATTGAGTTTATTTTTCTATTTGGGCCAGGTCTGTTCATTAAAAACCATTGAGGCTATGCGACATCATGAAATATGAACTGCCGAACTACAGATCTCGAATTATACCCTCAACTGTCATTTATGACCTTTTTTTTGCCTTTTTTATATATGTTAGACTCTACAGTTAAAAATGCTTTCAAGACGATTTTTCTTAGCATTCTGACATTGTGTTGCAGATTTGTTCAATAAAAAATCTCGATGAAAGTATAAAAGGATAATGAATTCCGCCTAGAAATATTAAAAAGCGTTTGTGAATGTCAAAAAGTATCGAAAAAACGGCAATAAATTACTGGGAAACAACAAAAAAGACCCTGATAAAATATCAAACGGATTTTTTTTTCGGTAAATTCTCATTGTATTCCGAAACTAACCTCACTTCTCAAAGGAGATTATATAACCTGTGAGGTGAACTTTTATGATATATCATAAATTGAAAGGACTTCTGATAATGTTGTCTTCACTGATTTGATGTAAACATTATAACAATTGCTGAAATTATTATTGAAAATATGAGAATAATTGGGAAATGATTTAGAAAAATTAGTATGAAGACGAAATCAGTGACATTTTAAACTTTCTCTTGATTTGAACTTCAATTGTTTAGAGTTTAATTTTACTGTCTTCTCATATTTTATTCGAAAAGTGTTCTCAGGAAATAGCGTTTGGTATTCTTTATTTCAATTCTCAACAATAAACCATTGTAGATGAAGAAATAAACAAGGCTTTGGCACCATGGAAGGCAGTGGTGGATGCCCAGGGTGATGTTCTTGTGGGGTCAAGTTTGGTGACTTTGAGCGTAGGAGGATGTTATTACAGAGAATGCTCCCTAGGAAATTTTGTTACAGATGCTATGGTATATTGGGTAAGTGATATTTTTATAGCAACAGAAATATAACATGGATGAAAAACGATATTTCCGTTGAATTTTTATATATAAAAAAAGTAGAATACCTACTTGAAATATTAATAAAATGCCTACGAAGGATTTATTTTGAATATTGATCTATTAATGAAATTTAAATATAGGTCGTGAATATATTTGTCTTCGATTAATTTCAAATTTTCATTTTTGAACCTCACTGAATGCGTTTTGAACAATCTTCTTCAATATGTTCTGAGGAGGATTGATTTTGAGTGTTCTTCTTTCATTATATTTCGAATCCAAGCTTGAAAGGTTGATTATCCGAAGAAATAGTGTGAAAATTATAAATGTTCATTAGAAAATTGAAGTCTGTATACCTGGAGAACGGAGACCGATATTCCATAATATAAAAACTACCTTGATATTTTTTGTCGTGGATCCCAATTTGAATATAAACTTTTTGAAATAATGAAGAAGAAATAAATCAATCGTTTCATTATTGAATTTTTGCCACCCGTTTTAGTATTTGATTACTCCTCTATTCAATCTGTACTTTTTTTAGGGGGATATAAGTAACAATATTCCGAATGATATTCGTTACTTTTGGTTTTGATTTGATTTCACTTCATTGAATGCAATTATTGAATATTTTATACCAGGAATAGTTTACGAATACTTATTATCAACCGAGATTTTTGAATTTCAGTATACTCAAGCTGCTTCTAAAGGATCTTGGACTCAATCTGCCATTAGCTTCATCAATGCCGGAGGTCTACGAAGTAATATACATCCTGGTGGTATGTGGTTTTTACTTTTATGTATTTCGAGAAAGGAATATACAAACTCATACCATAATGGTGAGTTTGTGAATTCCAGCGTGGCAGCATTTATTGAACAGATAACTCTTGAAGAAGATCGACCAAAATCAGTGGTGATTATAATTATGAGAGTAAAGAATCCTCAATCAGTACTTAGTTCAACTTGTTTCTATAGATTGCATAAATGATGAATAATTGACCAACAGAAAGCTTTATCGGCTTCAGTTCTTGTATTATTTGACAGTTTTCCAAAATGAATTGGATTGATTGAACGACAACATTTTGGAAGAATATTGCAACGGTAAAAAGCCTCTCAAGATTGTAGAACGCTCGACTGAATGGAATAAACAATCATTTACCAACCAAAAGTTCTTACAGAAAAGAAATTGAAACTTCGATACTCCATTCACAATGGCAAAAAGCTTTGAAGAGAGGTTTCAGTGGATGCATAGTATATCGACTATAAAAGAGAATATTCCGAATGACCTAATTTTGGCTTCTCCCTCTCCAAGTCTATGCAAGAAGAGTACAAATTTCTATAAAAGACGTGCAAGCAAGAATGAAATGTGATTTCCATCAATAAAATTGTTCTCAAAACTTTTCTCTATCCGTTTAGAAAAAATGAATGATTCAATTGTTTGATTCAAGTTTTGTGTTCTTGGCATACAGAGTGTGCAAGAAAAAGTGACTTCTACGTGTTCAGTGCCCGCCGTGCCACGTAGGCAGGAGAGAAGCTGTTTCAGATACTCTTTCTTCCTATTTCTGAATGATGTAAACGTCTATTATATATATATATATATATAATATACATCCATCAATCCATCTGTCCATACCGTCCTGGCCAATAACTCCCATTACTAAATAACCAAGCAAGACAAAGTATGTGTTATGTAAACTCACGAATCTTCTATATATATATATATATATATATATATATATATATATATATATATATATATATATATATATATATATATATATATATATATATATATATATATAGAGAGAGAGAGAGAGAGAGGGTAGTCCTGAATAGTTGAGGACCAGAGCGAATGATCTGTAGGATGCAAATTCACGCATTGACTGCATTCTCAAGTTCATTCGTCCTCTTTCTATGACATCTTAATTTTGTATTCTTTTTGCCTCAACTTGTAGAAGAAAAAGTCAAATATTATTGCCTCTAAACTCCTTTTTCTCCACAAAAATAATTGTGTGTCTGAAAATCCTGAATGTTGTTGAGTTTCCTCATCTGCTTTATCTTCTTCAATGATCCGACGAAATGAACAATTTGTTTTAGATATAAAGTACAACGACCTTGTTACTTCTCAACCATTTGGGAATACCATTGATATAGGTGAAATCGAAGGAAAATATTTGAAAGAGTTGTTTGAGTCCACAACGAAACAATACTCATACGGAAGAGTTTACAGTAGTCTGAGCTTACTTCAAATATCTGGTAAGGATATCACACCATCATCATTCATCACGGTTTATTAGAAATTGTAGTAAATGAGAACATACAAACTAAATGTACTTCCTATCAAAAACTGAATATTTCTATACACAGAAATTTTAATGGATTTCCAATGTTGTGTTATTAGTTTTTAAATGGCTGCAACAAATTATCATTAATGTTTGTTGCCTTCATTAGGGGGTTATGATTCATTGTTCGATCAGAAAAACTCACCATGAAGAACAATCCCTACAGTATATTGGGAAAAAAACTTATATTTGAGACAAAATTATTTTATCACCTTGTATAACTACGTTTGATATATTGTGCTGGATATTTACTTGGATCAATATCTATCAATATATTTGAATTTTTCGTATATTCCCACGTCCCATAAGACAGGATATTACAATTCTTCCATTCTTTCATTTTGATGATCATTACAGGAATCCAACTTGTCTATGACCTGACGCGGCCGTATAACAGTCGAGTTGTTTCTATGAAAGTACGATGCCAAAATTGTACTATTCCTATCTACGAGAGTATCGATTTGAACAAAACCTACACAGTAGCTATTCCGTCATTCTTGACAGGTGGAGGAGACGGATTCAAAGTACTAAAGGACAATCTGAAGAACAAAAGAGTGGGGCCAATCGACACAGAAGTCTTCATGGAATATTTGAGACACAGAAGTCCAGTATTTCAAGAGGAAAGCGAAAGGATTGTGATCCATGGAAGAGAAAATATAGAAACGAGAAATTTGGAGTGGTAAAACTAAAAGATCAATGAGGCAGTTATGCTTTTTTCTACGTTCCACTGTCTTTTATTTATTCGGAAAATTCTGAAGATTGCCAAAGTTTATTAGATGTTGGAAAACTAACCGTAGAATTTAGGAAACCTCATAAGGGCCTGATTTATAAATTGAGTTCCTGTGGCGATCAAGCAAAAAAAAGCCCGACAGAATTTGTATGCACTTTTTGTCGGATCCAAAGTTAAAAAACTCCACACCATGTATAAACTGAACCATTAAAACTGAGCTATACTATGTATTCTGATCGACTTGATCTTTAATTCGCACTCAATAATTTCCTTGGTGCCTTCTATCTGGCTTTAAGAGTGACTGTAATTTCATTGTATGTGAATAGGACAAAAGAGTATGGAAACTTATTTGAAAATTCTGAATAAATAATATTGAAGTATAAATGCGTTTGTTTATACCAACTTAATTCTATTCATTGTCCTGTAACTTTTACCAATTCGATAATATAAAGCTCTCTGAACGTTCATGAGGTTGGGAAATAAGCAGTCGCTCATTAAGAGGAACAAGAGATGAAAAAGTGGTAGGTCCTTTCATTGTATTTCCTTAGCTAATGATAACTTCGGATTCGTAGAATACTGATGCTGTTCTCACCACTAAAATCAACAAACAAAAATGAAACGACTCCTTCTCCGTGAATTTCTTTGTACTCGATTAAATAATTTTCCAATTTACCGCTGAAGAAGACAATTTTGGTTCTGGAATTTATAAAATTTACTTGTTTCTTGAAATGTGTGTTGGAAAGGTCATATAAGTATTCTCTAGCAAAAGGGAAGCATTCACCTGCGGTAGGTTTTTCATTAGATAATACAAAAATACGTCATCATAAAACTTAACTACAGGTACCTAATAAAACTCGATAACGTAAAAAAACCCGAAAGAAGGAAAACGTGAAATGGAACAAAAACAAAAAACTCAACATAAGTCAAATTTCAAACAAATCAAAACGAAGTCTGCAAAAGACTAGCGTTTTTTAGGAGGCAACTCGAAGACATGGATGTCGATATAAACTCTGATTTGCTGAGCATTATGAAAATGTAAAGTCTCTCACCTGCATTTCCGAGTAGCTATTGAAAGTAGAGACACACTACCTCAAATCGTTTTGGAAAATGGATAGGACACGTCCCGACAGTTCGACACTTTTGAATATATAGATGCAAAGCATATTTTCTCAATGACAATCAAACTGAATCCAAATTTGACTGGAGAGGGGCAAGAATGAATTTTAGTTGGATATTCAGAGCAATCTGAGGCTTTCCGCATCCGGGATGCAGTACAAAATGTAATCGTTATAACTAGAGACGTGAAAGTTACAAACAAACTCTATTATCAATCAGGAGAACTGAATTATTTGAAGTTTTTTCCAGATGTTCACAATGAAAGTCCAACAAGTGCATCTCCACACGAAAATATCGAGGTCGCAGCGGACGAGGCAGTCGAAAATCAGGACTCACCAATAGAGGGAGTTAGCAATGGAAAATAATTTGCTGAACTTGAGATTAACGGCATTCAGGCATCAGGAGCCATCTGAAGAAAATCTAGGAAATATGAGACTCCGAGACAGAAATAAACTTCAATTTTCTCATTGGATGGAAGATTACGATATAGTAGCTTTTTGTGAGGAAGAAGCTTTCAGTGGTTCTGATGCAGAAGAATGGTATGAAGCCATGAAGGATGAAATCAGATGTCATCTGAAGAATTATATTTGGTACATCGTCAAGAAAAAAGAAGGCGCTGACATATTCGGTTCTGAAATACAAATATAAGCCTTTTGGTGAACTTGAGAGGACAAAATCTCGATTAGTTGCTCGAGGTTTTCTGCAGCGTCCAGTAGTGGATTTTAACGGAAATTTTGCTCCTGTTGCTGACACTCTCAATTGAAGAAGATTTCTTCATAAATCAACTTGGTGTATCCACCGCTTTTATCAACGGCGATATTGTTGAGAAAATATTCATGAAGACACCTGAAAATTTTGATAAATTTTTCTGCGGAATCATGCTTGATGAAACTTATCTCTCCCATTTTCCAGCGTGCAAAGAGGATATGGAAATCAGATTGTGATACAGTTTGCCGCTTGAGGAAAGCTTCGTATGGTCTGAAAGAAGCCGGTCGACAATGGAATGGTTCCACTGATTTGATTGAAAATTCGATAGCTAGGACACCAACCATCATCATCAGACCTTTGTGTTCACGCATCATTTAGGGGACGAGATAAAATAATTTTAGTCATTATGCTGACGATATGGTTACTGCTTTCAATAATATGAATGAAATGCCATTCCTAAAGGAAAACCTGATAAACTGTTTCGAAATGAGAGACAAAATCTTCATCAATGTCTTGGAATCGAATTCATTGAACGAGTTGGTGCTTCACAAACTAATTCTATTGATAATATTCTTGAAAGATTCAAAAAGCAAACATGTAATCAGGTTAAAACTCCTATGCTATCAGGTTTAAAATTAACTAGATGAAACGATCACTTGGCGAATGTATCTTACAAAGACTAATTAGTGCCTTAATGTACAACTGTTGCAGCACGCTCTGATTTTAGCCATGCACTATGTTCCCTCAGTAAGTATAGTAATAATTGGTTCGATAAATTACACTGGGAAGCTGCTAAAAATGTACTCAGATACAAGGTACAAAAAACTAGCTCTTGTCATCAAGAAAACTGGTAATCCCTAGGGTGGACAACTGGGGTACTTGTTCAGAGGATCGAAAATATTATACTGGATATTGTTTCAAGTATGGCGATGCAACTGTCAGATGGAAGTCTCGCAAAGAACCGGCGTCCTTTCAAGAAGCCGAAATATGGCTTTAACAAATGCTGCCAAAGAAGCCATGCATCTCAAGCAGCTGATATCTGATATGGGCACTCCACATCAGGCTATAAAATTGTTCAACGACAATATATCTGCTCAAGATTCATCAAAAATTCTAGTTCTTAGTTCTCGGTTCAAACATATACACATTGAAGAACATTTTATTCGCGAAAAGGTTCAAAATAGAGACATTGTCGTTCAATACATGTCATCAGAAGAAATGAAAGCTCATATTTTGACTAAAGGTCTGGCTGGTCCTCGACAGTACTATTTCATATACCACTTGAAAAAACAAGTGAGGGGGAATCATGGTTTTCGATCCTGCTTCAACTCGTATTCCTACTACGACATCTTGTATAACATGGATTATGGAATAATGTATTTTTCATGACATTGTCAAATATGATGTTGATATTTGTACGATAATAGTTAAAAAAAATTCCAATAAATTTTTCCTGTCGATTCGTTTAGTCAATTCCTTAATATTCCCAGAACATTCAGACACGAAAGCACCAGGATTCTTATGCATCTTGGAACCTCGGCTCACGATTACGACATAGAAGGAAAAGTGATAGGAACAATCGCTGACGCGACTCGGTTCGTAAATATTGTAACGGAATCTCCTAGCGCCGGCCCTGTCGCTCGTTGACGCAAGTTAGTGTGAGGGGCCGAAGGAAGTTCATTTACACGAAATCTCGTCACGCGTGGAATATTCGATCGTCGGGATTTGATTGGAAGATACTCCATAGGTGTGAGCAAGTATACATAGGGAAGAGATTCGTCGCTGCGGGAGTTGGATAGTTAGCGGAGCAATTCGAGTGATTGTATTGTAATGTATTGTGATAAAGAGTTGTAATAAAAGTAGTAAAGTGTTGTTCGGAGTTTCAATAAACGAACCCAAGGATATATCGTAACAATATTCCTCAATAATAGCTATCATGATTGACTCGTGGTATAATCTACTATTTTTTGTGTCATTGCACTAACACAGGTCAAAATTCAAATGAAATCAGTACATTACAATAAGTAACATGCTTGCATAAAATGTAAAACAAAAGTTGTTCAATTGAACTCAGAATGTAATCATCAAAGTCATAGAAGGCATTTCTAAGAAAACACTCGCTGACAATCATTTTGAACCTTCCATTCTCGAGGATTCTCAGTTAATTTGGAAGGGAATTGTATTCAAATTAACGGAATTTCGATAAATCAATTTTTGTATAGAAGTTTAAAATAATATTCAATGGAAGAATCACGTACACCACTGGGAGATAAAATCAATTGAGAAATATATATTTTTTCCAGCATTTGACAAAAACAGAAATGAGGATTCAAAACTCCCCAGACTGTCATGGTATACAGGTTATTAAGTATTCTCCATTATGAATCGTGCTTATAATTAACACTTGTTTTTTTCTCTAGTCATGCATGAGTTTATCATTCAATTAGTCCAATACAAATAGCCACTCATATTACCAACTAATCTCTTTATAACTGTTTCAGTAGATAACAGATTTCATAATTTTTGTTGATGAATATTAGAATCTCAGTTTGTAAAATGCTTTATTGGATAGTTTTTATATTCTTTGGTGTGACAAAAAGTGCGATTGTCGATGTAAAATCTGATGAGACTTTTCAGTTGTCTGTAGTACATTTCAATGACTTTCACGCAAGGTAAAGGTAATTAGAAAATAAAAATGTGGTGAGGGATGAGTGTGCAAGAATTCTTCGAGAATACAGGGTATTGCTTGAGTACTGCCATTTATTTGAAGGAAGACAAAATTGGTTTTTGTTTTCTCTTCCACATTTTTTATGAATTTTTCTCCGATATCAATAATTTCGAGAATGAGTGGATATGATCACGCAATAGTAATAGGCTGTTTTTCTTCAGAAGGACCATTCCTACTGAATAGTAATAAGAAGCAACTTTTTGCATACGAATTGATTGATAGCCTCTCTGAACAATTTCAGTTATCATGAAGAAAGTTGATCTCCTATTGAAGTTTTAATTGACTCCCTGACCATATGTATACACTACGGAATTCGTTTTATGGCTCGTCATTCGATCGAAATATGAAATTTTTATTTTCAGATAGTTTTGAAATATCTACAAAAATGTTTTGAATTACTACCTAGATTTTCACCACCCTTCATCTTCGAAACAGATGAGTTTTGAACATATAGGAACCTATCATCGGATTTTAAAATGAACGAATCTTTTAATTCTTGTATATAATTTATTCATTATAGTTCATCTTCTGAAAACAAAATGAATCCTAAATTTTTTAGTATTGAAAGTTGTGTCATCATTAAGACTATATGATGATTCATGATATAGTATGAGGATAATTTTGAAGTGCCCTAGAGATACTCCTATTACTGTAATGCTTGATGTTTTGAGTTGGCAATCTATTTCCAAAAGACTGTTATATTTCAATGATTTTCGTATATAAAATATTGAACAATTTAGGACCAACTTATTTCGAACATTGTCTTTATCATTATATTCACCACCACTCCACTTGAAATAATGATTTTTATATGAACAGAACAAATTACAAAAACACCATGGATTCTTTGTTTTTCAAGGGTTTTTATCGGTTCAACAAATTACCAAATGTACTCAAAAATATCCCATCTCTGAATATTTCCAAAAATGAAATGAAGATATTTATTTTCAATGTACAAATATGATATGTATGATATATAAAGTGGATTATTATAGCGACTGGAGAATTGTACACTGAAATGGATAGCGGGGTCTCTCAGTCAGTCCAAATGAAAAGTCCTGTCTTACTTTGCCAAGCTTTCGCTTCTATTGTGAAGCTTCTTCAGGGCCTATAATTTATTGTTTTTTTTTTTTATAACAACATTATTAACTATACTTACAGTAAAAATGTAATTTCACTTTTCAGCAATATACCTATGAGTCTAATAGAGAAAAGTATCATCAAAAGGTGGAATGATATAAATAAAAAATGTTCAATTACCCAAAAAAAATTTATTGAAATAATTAATTTCATTTTCAACTCAAGTTATTTCTCTTTTGAAGGTAAATACTATAAACAAATTCTTGGTACACCAATGGGAGCTACTATTTCTCCTATTCTAGCACAATATGTAATGGATGATCTTTTGGAAAATACACTTCCTGAACTAAGTTTTGAAATTCCTTTTCTAAAGAAATACGTTGACGATATCATTTGTGCAATACCTTTTGACAAATCTCATGAAATTCTTGATGTCGTCAACAGTTATAATCAAAAACTACAATTCACTATCGAAATCGAAAATAATAACACCCTACCTTTTCTTGATACAAGAGTTATCCGTAGAACTGATAATTCCTTGATCACTGATTGGTATATCAAACCTACTAACTCAGGAAGATATATCAATTACTACTCTTTTCATAAAAAAACAGTAAAAATTAATTTGATAATCTGTTTAAAGAAAAGAATAGAAAAATTAGTACACCCTTCTCTCAAACAAAAAAATCTCAGACTCCTCAGAGACATATTAATCGAAAACTCTTATCCTAAAAAACTTCTTAATAAAATAATTTTCAATACTGGTAGTAATACAGATTCTGATATAATCAACAAAAATGTATGTAATGACAATTCACCTATCACTTTTTCTTATAAATCTATACCTAATCTTGGAAAATTATCTTCAAATATCATAAAACTTTTCCATAATGAACAAAATATCAAAATATGCCAAAAAAATATCAAAACTATAAAGAACTTAAATACTAAATTGAAAGATAAAACTGACACAACAAAAAAGTCAAATGTAATTTATAAGATTCCTTGTAGCAATTGTGACCTAAATTATATTGGAACAACGTCTAGAATTCTTGATGATAGAATAACATCTCATAAAAGTGATATAAAACTCAATAAGAAATCATGTGCATTAGCACAACACAGTATAGAAACAGGACATAAACCAAATTACCCCAATACCAAAATTTTACGTACAGAAAAAAATATTTCCAAACGCCTTTTTCTTGAAATGGTTGAAATAAATCAATCTTCAAATTGTATGAATAAAAGAAATGATATTGATAACCTCAGCAACATTTACAGTAACTTACTAGAACTACATCAAAACCGTAATAATTGAAATCTTCTCAATCAATACATCTCTCTGTAGAATTAATGATCAAATCATCATAGACGTGAAAAATGACATATGTGAGGATATGACATTTGTCAAAAAAAAAAAACAATTTTACAAACATGTATACAAAGTTTTTACCAATTTATGTTTAATTCAATATTTTTACACCATTTTTACTGTAAGTATAGTTAATAATGTTGTTATAAAAAAAAACAAAAACAATAAATTATAGGCCCTGAAGAAGCTTCACAATAGAAGCGAAAGCTTGGCAAAGTAAGACAGGACTTTTCATTTGGACTGACTGAGAGACCCCGCTATCCATTTCAGTATATATATATATATATATATATATATATATATATATATATATATATGTATATAACTGCTCCATTTATGAGATGAAAATAGTACGGCGGTTTATGTTTGTTACGATGTGCCCGCTGTAAGTGGTCTCCTCTACTTGGTGTAGTAGCAGTTTTTTGTGCTCATCCATTGGATGGATCCTAGGGAGTTTACACCATCTGCACCAAATACTCATATTCTGTTTCAAACTTTTCTAAATGAATGACTAACGATAATTATTCCAGATTTGATGAGATTAATCATACAGGGGGACCTTGTAAAGAAGGTGAAGAATGCATCGGAGGATTCTCCAGGCTCTATCGCCAAGTAATGGACATTTTGGAAGATAACTCAGATACTGTGCTGTTGAATGCTGGAGATAGTTTCCAGGGTACTCTCTGGTATACAGTAGGAAAATGGAACGTCACCCAACAATTCATGAACAAGCTTCCTATAGATGCTGAGGTACACTTCAGATTGGTACTAATGTTTGCTGTTGTATTGATTAAAACTTTATCAACACATATTGAGAACAATTCTCAAAAATCCTCTCATTTTGAATTCTGTCAAAACGTACGATTATAAAGATGTATTGTAGTGTATTTACAGATTCGAATAAATAAATTCAACATGCTAGTTCAACAGTTTATTGTGGAACAATTTGTTCAGGCCAGTCTCAACTAACCTACAGTAGGTTAATGAAATAACACCTGCCAGAAAACAATAAACGCCCTGCCTAAAACCACAAAGTATCTTGAACTGTGTTCGACACGTGCCAGTAAAGGATTCTTCACAGAAGAAATTCCTGCGCATGCTTTTCGAAATACGACTGCCTGGGGTAGTTCCCAGCATCGGAAGTCCATGGTTTCCCATAATATTCTGATTCGAGCAGAAAATTTCTCACATAGTCGGTGAGCAAGGTGATGATTACATTCATAGCCAATCTTCCAGTGTGCTCATCGACTAGTGAGAAGTTTCAATGGATTGTTGAACTACGAGTAATATGGTGTGATAATCCTTCTCAGGTTTTAGGTAACCATGACTTTGATGACGGTATCTCGGGGGTAGTACCCTACATAAAAGCCTTACATCACCCCATTGTTGTCTCGAATATAGACGACAGTCTGGAACCCGAGATACAAGGAACATATCAGAAGAGCATTGTCATCGAAAGAAACGGAAAGAAAATTGGGGTCATTGGAGTAATTTTATCCGAGTGTGATGTGAGTAATTGGTAGATTATTTTATTATTTTGAAAATAATGATTGGTCTCGGATTTCACGAGAAAACAAAAATAAACCGGAATTTCGTACAGTTACTTTTCAAGATGCAAAAAACTTAGAAAAGCTATATTCAAACAGGCAGCAGTATCGGGTAATTGATAATAACCTTTGCTGGCAAAAATATTTTTCATGATGAAACACATTGAACCTCATACATTATAGAAAATCTCACAGGAAACTATGTGAAACATTCATCTTATTTCGAGAAAGCTTCTTAAATTCTTGACCTTTACGGAAAACGTTGATTGGGTCATTTTGACAAAAAAAATATAGAAAGTTATGAATTGATCATTTTTACAGAAAATCGCCCGGACAGAAAACCTGAAGTTTCTACTTGAATCGGCCAGTGTCAATGCAGAAGCGGATCGCTTGTCCAGAGAGGAGGGGGTGTTTACGAATATTGTACTATCACATTCAGGATACGATGTTGATAAAATAATTGCTGCCAATGCCTCAGAAAAAATTGGTCTCATCGTCGGTGGCCATTCACATACTTTTTTGTACACTGGAGGTAGGGACATTTAGAACTGCAAAATGGGAAAGTATTCCGATTTCTGTTATTTCATCAATAAGCTTCGTCTCCCAGCTGATGAGACTGATGTTCTTCTCCAAATATACTTTATTGTGTGGAGAAAAAATTGTAAAAAATTCTTTCACAACGAAAAAAAAACTAATGATAATTATATAATTAGAAATACAATAAAACACAAATATAAAACACGAGTACGTACATAGAGAATAATAAAATGAAAATAATGAATAAATATCACTGAAACACATCAAATTGAACAATAATGTAAAACCAGGACTATAAGACTAGGTCGAACTTCACAACTTTAAAACGTCTGATAGTAGAATTCATCTAATGAATAGAAAGCATTCGTCTGTAGAAGATTATTTACGGACTGTTTGAGTTGATTTTGAAATTTTAATCTCGTTCCGCGGGTGTTTGAATAATTTTCTACCATTATAAAATATAGAATTTTTTATTTTTATTGACGTTGGAATTGGTAATGTTATATTTAGTGTTTGTCTAGTGTTATATTGAGACATTTAATGTATTTCGTTTTTATATTTGCTATGCATGAGACATATTGCTTCTAAAATAAAAATAAAAAGGAGTGGCTTACAGAAACCCTGGAATATTGCTTTGCACATACACCTACCTTATTGCTCGTTTCTGCAAGACAAATATCATATTGAAAAAATATTGACTACTTGATCCCCAATAACAGATTCTATATCTCAGGGTCAAATCGGTTAAAGAATGATACACAGTTCTTGCTATCTCTTCACCAAGTTCTTATGAAATGGTTTTTACAGCAAAACACCCTGATGCAAATTTTCTTCTGAGTTTTTCAATGTGACTTTCGAATTTTGATTAATCATCAATGTGTAAACCCAAAAATTTTGTTTCAGACATATAACTGATCACTTGATTTCCTTTATGAAGTTCTGGTTCATTACATTTGAAAGTAAGGATGTTAGTTTTTGATATATTGAAAGACAGCTTACCAGCATCACACCAATGCTTGACTTTACTTATATCAGTCTCAATCTGATGCAGTTGTGAGTCATTTTTATCATGCCTAAGTATTGTGGTTTCAACTGCAAATTGAGTGAACTTTCCGGAGATATTAATTGAGGCTAGATCATTTATATAAATACGATAAATATATATGGAGAGTGAATCATTCGAGGAGTTCCATTTGATTTTATAGTCATAACGATTATCCGATTAATTGTTCACTCAAACTGAAATTGATTCTTCAAAAAATATACCCACAACTACCTGAAAAATTCGCGATACACAATAAAATTATGAACAATTAGGAATATAATTTGTCATCATACGACTCTCGGAGCTTAAGCATACTATTTCACCTCTTAGACGATCCACCTGGACCAGATGCTGTTGGTGGTCCATACCCAACAATTCTGGAGAGTAAACACGGGCATAAAGTTCTCATAACCCAAGCGTCAGCAAACTGCAAGTATTTGGGAAACATCACGATATATTTTGATGGGAATGGAGAGGTTGTGAACTACTTCGGAAAACCGATATTTTTAGCTTCCACTCACCCTCAGGGTAAGTCCTATATGTTGATTCCTCTTAATAATTTTTGTTAATGATTCTCGAAGTAAACCTTCAACAATGATACGTTTTCGATTAGGCTTATTTTGTTGATCCAAACGTAGCAGAACCACACCAAAGTCATTGAAAAAAAAGTTAATTCGTACTTACGTATTTTCATTCCATTCTGAAATTATGACATTCGAAAGTTGTTAAAATTTTCTGCCTTTACTTTTACACAATATAACGATCTGAATTCACATTTCCATTTGTTTGGTTTCCTTCACACCTCACCTGACGAAGAAAAATCTGTTTATTCTGTTAGTATCTTTGTGCAAAAAAGCGGGATAAGCCTTTTTCAATTTTTGAAGGGCCGTAACATACGAACGTAGGGAGAGCGCTGCGATTTAACTTCAGATTCGTATTTTACGAATGAAAATAAGTGAGTAATTCCTAAAAGGCTCTGGTGTGAGGATAACAAGTCTTTCACCCTTGACAGCTTTTTGATAGCATTTTCAAATGAGAAATAAAATATCTACTTTCTGAAGGTTATTGTTAATTTTTCCAATGAATTCGACACGATAAAAAGGAAATTTCGACTAGATTTTTATTCAGTCTTCAATTGACAAATCAATCAGAATAACGACTTTTCAAAAACAACTACTAACTATTATTCAATTTTTTGTTCAATGACGTATTTTGTCAAAAAATACAGTGTGTCTCTAACATTCTCCACCCCGTGAAGAACTGGGATCTTCTCTAGTGGTCGATTGTTTGTAAAATGCATAATTTCACAACAGGCCTCGTGAAATGGCCCCTCTTCGTTTTGATTTTCGCTACCCGCGCAGTACCGTCTTTGCCTGGGTACACTTCTTCTACTCTGCCCATGAGCCATTCATTCCTTGGTGCTTTCTCATCAACAATAACAACCACGTCGCCTACCTGGATTGGGCTGCTTTTTGAATGCCACTTTTGTCGTTGGATCAAGGTAGGTCTGTACTCTAGGACCCAGCGTCTCCAATATGAATTGGCCAGAGCTTCAGCTATTCGCCACTGCTTTCTACTTGAAGTATTGAGGATTTCATTCTCATGATAGCTCCTGATGCCACCTGGTCTGAGGAGGAGAAAATGATTTGGCGTAATTGCTTCTGGTTCATACGGATCGACAGATATATGTGTTAAAGGTCTAGAGTTTACAGTATATTCTGCCTCACTCAGCAACGTGCTTAGAACCTCTTCTTTGGGATTGATACTCTTGAGGGTGATTTTTAGGGCCGTCTTGATTGAACGTACCATACGTTCCCAAATGCCTCCCATGTGCGGTGCAGCAGGGGAATTGAATTTCCAGCAAACTCCTTTTGAAGTCAATTCATCCAAAATTTTTGTTTGATCTAGGGATTGTACCCATTCCCTTAGTTCACGTTCAGCTCCAACGAAGTTCGTGCCATTATCAGTGATGAATTGCTTCGGTTGGCCTCTCCTGGACATGAATCGTCGAATCGCAAGTATTGTCGAACTGGTATCTAATGAAGCAGCTATCTCAATGTGCACGGCCCTTATGGTGAGACAAGTGAACAACACGCCGTATCTCTTTTCTATCCTTCGACCAATAGATACTGTCATTGGGCCGAAGAAATCGATTCCTACATACGAAAATGGAAATACAAACGACTCTAGTCGCTGGTCTGGTAACATACCCATCTCAGGAGGTATTGGTTGGCATTTTCGAATTTTACATACTTGGCAAGAATTAAAACATCTCTTCACCGCTGCACGAACATGTAGAATCCAATATTTAACTCGTAGATTATTGACTACTGTTTCGATTCCAACATGACCCACTTGTTGGTGATAGTGATGTATTAACAGTTCTGTGAATCTATGTTTAGGATCCAATATGGCGGGATTTCTGGAATGGTAGTCTAAGCCGAGTCCATCTATCTCAGGAAATCTTCCTTTGAGGCGAATGATACCGTCATGGCCTAAAAAAGGACTCAATTTATAAATACGACTATTTTTCGTTATCGGTTTTTCTTTTTCTAGTAGTCTTATTTCTTCATCGAAATAGTCATGCTGGCTTTTTCTTGTCCACATCGTGTATGCTTCTTCTAACACTTCAATCTCCAAAAAAAGTGTTTTCGGTCTTTCATTTTTGGGTTTGGAAATAACTTTCCGGAAATGTAGAATCCAAGCGGTTGCACGAATTAGCCTGTTTAGTTTGGAAAATCTCATGATGTCAGGTAAGTCCATAATATTTGTTCTTGTATGGTCATCGACTAAAAATATCAATTGATCATCTTCGTCATTCGTATATTTGGGCTCTGTTGGCCAGAATTCTTTCGGATGTCTCAAGAATGATGGCCCACAAAACCAACTCCCGTTTAAGTGAAGATTCAATGTTTTCAATTCCTTTGTAGCTTGATCTGCAACATTCAATTCGGATGGCACCCAATGCCACTGCGACAAATCTGTACATTCGTGAATTTCCCCGACTCGACAACAAACAAACATAGGGAATCTTGTCGATTCTGAACGTATTTGCTTAAGAACAACCATTGAATCCGTCCAGTAATGAATCTCCTCAATTTTGTACTCTAGTTGACTACATATTGTTCTGGATAACCTGCATGCTAGTATGGCTCCTTGAAGTTCCAATTTTGGAATAGTTTGTTGGTTAATAGGGGCAATCTTGAATTTGGCAGTAACAAAACTAGTATAGATTTCATTATCATAAGAGCTCCGTGTTCTGAAGTAGGCCACCGATGAGTACGCCTTGTCGCTTGCATCACAAAACATATGCAAATCAACTTTCTCCACAGAAGGCAAATTAGGAAAATAACACCTATTGACCTTTATTGGCGACAACTCTTGAAGCTCTTGTAGCCATTTCTGCCATGTCATAACCAAACCCTCAGGTATGTCTGAGTCCCAATCGATACGACTTCTCCAAATGTTCTGCATCAATATTCTCGCCTTGATGATCAAAGGTGCTAAAAACCCAATTGGATCAAACACTGACATGATTATACGAAGAACTTCTCGTTTTGTCGGTATCTTTGTTCCACTTGATATTTTAATGGGAATTTTATGAAAACTCAGAGGGAATGTGAAATGATCAGTTTGGGGAGACCAAGATAATCCGAGAGTTCTCTCCAAATTCTGTGAATCGATTTTCATATTATTTTCTGGATTAGCTCGAAGACACTCTGGTATGGAATCGAGCACTGCTCTGGAATTACTGATCCATTTGACCATTTCAAATCCAGCTTTCCCATGCACGTGGATTACTTCTCTCACACGTCGAATAGCAGCCTCCTCAGTAGAACAGGAGTCCAAGTAATCATCAACATAGTGTTGTTGCTTCATAGCTCGGGTTATACCAGGGAACTCGAGTTCAAAACTCTCAGCATTTTTGTTTTTTATATACTGAGCAACAAATGGAGAAGAAACTATGCCAAATACCATCACGTTCATCTCGTATACATCAGGATTTCCACCAATGTTTTCTTCCTCTCTCCAAAGAAAGCGTTGCGAGCATCTGTCTTCTTTCCTAATCAACACTTGGTGGAACATCTCCCGGGCATCTCCACTGAACGCGATTTTCCCTTGCCTAAATCGCCATAAAACTGATACTAACGATGGGACGAAATCCGGACCTTGAAGAAGGTAATCATTAAGGCTACATCCATGAGACTTTGCTGCTGCGTCAAATACAAGTCTTATTTTTCCTGGTTTGTTGATATTCCAGACTGCGAAATGTGGTAAATACCAACTTTTTGGATGTTTCATAATTTCGTTAGCTTCTAATTTTCTGGCATAGCCCTTGTTGATGTAATCCTGAATCTTTTCACGATATTGCTTGGCAAATTCGGGATCGTGGTTCATTTTCCTCTCCATACAGATGAGTCGTTTTAGAGCATTCGGTTTGCTTTCAGGAAGAATAACAGTTTCACTTCTCCAAAGATGACCAACTTCGTACCTGTTTCCAACTTTTCTGATTGTTTTGTCCATAATTTCTAAGGCTCTTCGGTCTTCTGCTGAAATTATCGTTTTCTCGTTCACTTTCAAACCGAAAGCTTCAAGTTTGAAACTCTCTTTCACAAGGAGATGAAGATCTTCATCACTAGTATTACGACAACATAGATTAGCATGAACATTTTCATCATATCTGGAACTGCCGTTGACTGCCCCGTGAATTGTCCAACCTAACTTCGATTTCGACATGATAGGATGGTTTATTCTTGGTTGGATAACTTGTCGTGGTATGATGAGACCACAGTTATCCTGACCAATAAGAATTTCAGGTTTAGCATTCTCAACAGCTTTCAGTACATGACGGTCTAAGTATGGATATGATCTACATAATCTTTCGACATCAACTCTTTGATTGGGCAAACTCAAATTTCCAACGGTTCTAACGTTCTCCATACGGTAGAAGGTTGGCTTCTTTGTATCTGCAGAAATATTCATAGAGACTTTTCTCGATGTGTCTTCGAAATGAGTGATGCCATTTGTCCACTGAAAACACAGAGGAGCGACGGTACCATGCAGGTTCAATTTATCCGCTAGGCTATTGTCGATCATGGAACATGTCGAACCTTCGTCGAATAATGCGAAAGTTTTTATTTCACCGACAGGTCCACGTATCAAAACAGGAGCTATTCTTAGGAGAGCACTTCTCTCGCCATTGTCAACTTTGGCACAAAACTCGTTTGAAGATGGATTGAGAGAGTTTGTAGAGTGTTGATCTCCGACACTTTCACACTCTCTTGGAACATGAAGAAGTTTGCTGTGTCTTCCTTTACAGTTGTTAACTCCACATCTGGACTTAAGAAAGCATTTATTTGCAAAATGTCCTCCTCGAAGACACAGGAAACATAATTTAAGCTTCTGCACTTCATCTCTTCTCTCTGAGACGGATTTTTCGATGAATGCATGACATTTTTCAATCATATGGTCCGGTTTCAGGCAGAATACACAATTATTGGGATTTTCTTCATTTTGAATGGATTTCTTCGATACCATTACCGATTCCCTTTTAGCGAAGTTTTTACTCTTCTGAAATGGGTTACTAGTAGAAGCCATGGAATTAACCTCTTCTTCATACCAAATTGAAAAATCTTCAAGTGATGTTGGTATACCCTGGATATCTTTTTGGTATTTTACTTTTCCCCAATTGTATTTCTGTATTGGAGGAAGTTTCTCCACTAAATTAGACAGTAACTCTGGGTTGAACAAATAAAGTGAAGAGTTGACATTTTTCATTGTAACAACCATGTTACTAAGTGCATTTGAAAAGGAAATACATGACTCTAATCGGTCTTCCCGAACATATCCAATTTTCTTGACTTTGTCCATCAGTGAGAGAACAATCCACTCTGGTCTGCCAAAGTTCATCTCGAGCATCTTGAGAATTCTAGGTACATTATCAGGGGAAATCAAAAGAGCTTTCACTGTTTCCCTGGCTTTTCCTCTGAGGGCTCTGTCGAGGCGAACTAAATTATCATCATCTGTCAAATCATATTGTTCTGTTGACCTTTTGAACTCACTGTAGAAAATTGGCCAGTCCGTAAGCTCACCAGAAAAATGTATGAGATCTCTTACTTTTTGTCTCAGCAACAGTTTGTTAGTGTTGGCAGTATTTTCGATACAACGTTTTGCAATGTCGAAAACAGTATCTCTTTCTCCACCGCCCCCGAAATCGGATTGAATGTTATAGCGCTCTGAAGATAAATGATACTCGTCCGATTTCTTCGTTTTCAACTTATTTTCGAAAGTATAAGAGGTAATTTCTCCATTATCTGCATCACCTTCTTTGATTTGAATACATTTTTCAGCATTTTCTAGCCAACAATTCATGAAATTTGTGTCTTGATACATGTTTTGTGAGGAAATTGATTCTAATTCACTACTCTCATTACTTGTCTCTATAAGTTTTTTCTGAAGTTCAATTTCTCTCATTGCATTGTATCTCCTTCTTTCGATAGCTTTTAATTTTTCTTGAACCTCCTCTTCGTCAAATACTTTCTGTTGTTGAATTAGTTTAAGCTCGAGATTTATTTTCGAAATACTTGACTTTCTAGATGAAATAGTTTCGTTTTTTCTTGAGCTACAAGACGTTTTCGGCTGGACTGCTTTTTCGTTCATTAAAACTGATCTAGAAAACTGGCGACTAAGAGGAAGTACGATGTCGGATCTGGTATTTCTTCTGTGGGACTGAACAAGTGGGCATTCGTTCTTGGGAAGATCATTAACCGAATGAATTAAATCTGCGTCACTTTTGAATGTTTTCATCATAGTATTGGTATTAGCTTTACCAGTAGAATTAACTTTCATTTTGAGATCAGCTTCATCGTGTTCATCAAATCTTTTCGGCGGAACACCCTTGTTGACTCGGCTACTTCGTCGAAGATCAGCATTGCTATTACCACATCCTTTGGCGTTGAACTCTTCCATAGCGCGTTCTTGGGTAACTCGAAGGACCAATGTTAATTTTTCCAATGAATTCGACACGATAAAAAGGAAATTTCGACTAGATTTTTATTCAGTCTTCAATTGACAAATCAATCAGAATAACGACTTTTCAAAAACAACTACTAACTATTATTCAATTTTTTGTTCAATGACGTATTTTGTCAAAAAATACAGTGTGTCTCTAACAGTTATATTATGTTTATTTTTGATTAGGTCTTTCATGGTGAACATCTTCAGCGATTACAATGCAAATACTTTTGGTTACTGTTAGTGTAGATTTTTCATCCAAGAAAATTCGAGAGGACACGTGACATCCTCTCGAAAAAGTTGAAACATTGCACATTATGGCTGGGGAGAACGAATCTCTCCGCTCTGGAAGATGTTTCCATAAAGGACGAAACGAAATACTACGAATGACCCACAGAAAGATGATTTAGTTTTATTCTGAGGCCTTTTTGATATTTGGGAGAGAGACTCGAGTACACTGAGTGTTTCTCATTTCCATTTCAAGAATTGTAACCCTTTGAAGGAATCTAAATATATTGAACTTCTTTCATTTTCGAGATGAGCTGATAAATCAAGAACTGCTTCCATGGAAGAACATTGTTGACTCCCAAGGGGATGTAGTCCTAGGATCTACCTTCGTTACCTTGAGTAAGACTGGCTGCTACAATCAAGAATGTTCGTTGGGAAATTTCGTAGCGGATGCAATGGTTTATGCAGTGAGTAACCAGAAATACTTCTGATAAGCATATGATATTGTGCCATCAATTACATTCGACCAGCTTAAAAGTATAGATTTGGTCGCGACGGACATTTTGGAGATATGAATTTCTCTGATCATATACTACCATATTCATAAAACATTCATTTCAGAGTCAAATGTATTATAGTATAGTATAGTTAATATACAGCAACTTTTGCTACCTACCTAAAGGACGAAGACCAGCGAAAAATACATGAATATTATTGAACAAAACTATATCTATTATTAGACAGGCAACAAATAAGATGACGAGTCAAAATAATTAAAATGTTCTTCGAATGTGTAAAAGGCATTTCGTAAAAGAATATTCTTAATTTTCATTTTAAAAGAATTTATGCTCATGCTAAAAGTCTGGAACTCATTTGGTAACACGTTGAAACTTTTCAAAGGTATAGGTATATAAAGAGTTTTGTGGTTTACCTGATCTATATTGGGGATTTGTTTTAGCCCTGGTATTATGGTGGTGTATGTGATCCTGCTTGGTCACTTTATTTTCAACTTTTAATTTTGACATAACACAGGCATTCATATACGAAGCAAGATCGCAGAGTTAATACATGGAGATTTTTGAACAATGGTCTGAGATGGTTGTCATATCTAGCCTGTGCCATCATTATGACGACTATTTTTGTTATTTGTATATTACATCTGAATGACGATGAACCTCATACTCTCAGTCCATATGTCATTATTAATTATTATTGTTGAAAGTATTGGTCCTTAGCCTTTTTTTCTAACTTTTATATGATTGTGAAATTGATTTTCAATTGAGTATGGAAAACTGACGATATTTGATCTGTTGGATGGGACCAGTCTTGCACTGATGATGAGCCAATGAGACCGATATGTAGTGCTAAAATAATATGCAGGATTTTTTTCTTTGATGAATCCTGCACTGTGTGGGTATTCAAGACTTCCTTAGATGTATAAGCCAAATTTCTAAATTTGTTGATATTTTTATATTTTTATATGTTTGGTTTTTTTTTTCGTTAACCAGCTGACGAAGGTCAACCCTCAGAAGTCGATACGTAGCCTCATCTCTTAACGTTTTCAAGAAAACTGAACACCCAACGAAAAACAGACTGTCGACGTATAAATTTGGCTTGTTCAAGACTTTTATGATTCGAAAACATTTTTGATGATTCGCATTTTTTCAGTACACTAGTACCAATGGGGGTGGACCTTGGACAAGTAGTGCCATCGCTGTGGTTAACCCAGGCGGGATGCGTAACGATATTGGAATTGGAAGTAGGGTGATACACAATTGAAACATTTACTTAGTATTTATTCATTCATCTGTTCACAGACATCACCTACAACGATTTGGCAACCGCCCAACCTTTCGAGAATACCTTCGATATTGTTGAAATCGATGGGATCTATCTGAGGGAGTTATTCGAGTATGCTAGTTTGCCTTATAAATATAAGGACGTGAAAGGCAGATTGAATATGTTACAAGTTTCTGGTGAGTTTTGAGTGCATGAAAAACAGGTTTCAAGGAATAGATTGTTTTTTATTTATGTAATTCGATTTTGTGACCTTACCACAATTCATAATGTGCTTTGCGCATTCAATCAGAGAAAGGCAATCCGTCTTGTTGGTGATTCTTCGCTCACAGACTCGCTCACTTCATTGGAACATCGTAAGAGGGTCGGAGACTTGTCTCTCTTCTATAGATATTTTCACGGTTGGTGCTCTTCTGAATTGTTATCAATCGTTCCACCCTTGGCAATATCTACACGGATAACTCAACTAGTACAGAATTTCCACCCCTTTGTAGTGAATTTGGAGACCTGTCGAACCTCTCTTGCTCAGGGATCTTTTTTCATTAGAACAACTGACCTTTGTAGCTCTTTGCCGAAAGAGTTTTGTCCTGAGGCTTACAAACTTCAAAAACTCAAAGTGATTGTTAATTCGTATCTCCTGTTCCTTGATTCACGAAGTGTTCTCTGAACATTACAAGGCTTCCCTTTTGTGTGAATCTGCATATAAAAAAAAGTGAGATAATGACATGTCGTTTTGGATCGACCCCGTCTGATGGACTTTACTGAAAACGAATGAATTATCCCAGATCTCGAAGATAATCAAGGCCAATTCATGAAAATAGCCTGAAAAAAGGAGAGATGACTACGAGATATTTCTGACACTTATACCCGAAGCAGACCTACCAGAGACAGGAGAAAAGTAGCTACCAGCCACTCAAGCATGCACACATGGAGTGTCTGATGAAATAAACTTTCTCACGAGCACGGAAAGCCTTCATAGAACTAATCATGTGCAGGCCTTCGTTGATGGCCTGAAAACACAGATGAACAAACAGTATTGACCCTATTGGCAGCAACTATCAAATTTAGTACAGCTGTCGAATGCCACTTTCTTTTCAGTGTGTGGGATGTAATCAATCCAAATACAACATAATGTTCATGATGGCATATGTCATCATTGAAGACCAACAAAATAAAAGCGTTTATATAATAGTTTTTTTATATCATTTCAACTGTTCTCTTTATTTACTTGAATACACTTTACGAATTTCAAGTCATGAATTATTCTATTGGCAATTATACATTGTCCTCATGGAATTTAGGATATTCAAATCGATTATATTTCGGAATTTCAGGTTTCAAAATTGTCTACAATCTATCGAATCCTGAAGGCCAGCGTGTGGAGTCCTTGAAGGTTCTTTGCCAAAACTGCTCTATACCAATCTACGAACACCTAGATGAAAATAAGACATATAGCATCGTTGTTATTTCACATCTGTTGGATGGAGGAAGGTACCCAATACTGACACACAAAATGAGGAACAGAAGAATTGGTCGATTAGATATTGACGTTTTGACTGAATTCTTAGCTCATCGATATCCCTTATTTGTTGAAATAGGATCAAGAATCACATTCATTTAAGACACATTTGTAAATCCTCAATACTGAATAATTACCACTGACTCGTGTGCTGTAATTAACGAACTGTTGAGAAAGGTTTCATTACCATTGTTGATTCGTCGACTATTGAAAAACATAAAATAACAACACATTTTCAGAAAGAATAGTATGTTTTATTCATTATGATTTACAATATGAACATAAGGCATAAACATGTTTAGGAATGTCATAAAGTAGTTTAAAAATACATCAATTCGTTTGAGATTCTGGATTCAGTTGTACTTCCAGGAACTCATATTTGGACCAAGAGCGATATAAGTGCTGTTTTGGAAGATTCATAGGCGGCAATCCATAATCATTTGTGACTTATATTTATCCAAAGGTTGATAATCTATAACTATTTGGGATTCAATTGTCACATGCAAATTTGAAAACAACAAAACTTTCAAATGGAGAAAGAAAGTCTTTGAATCGACAAATAGAAACGAAAATCGTTCATCAAAACATAATACTTCGTTATTCTTATGGAAGTTTGCTGTTTTTATATCAGCATTCTCAAGGCCTTAAGAAAACTGCGACAGCCATTGAAATGAATTATTGCTGAGGTCCAATCACAGTTAAGAGAAATAACTCACATCAATTTTTCACTCATCAGTCTCTGTTCTGGTGAAGATAAAAACATTAATTACGAGTTTAACATTTTAACTGGAAATGATTATATAAACTTTCATGTATTTGCTTCTGATAATTTGCAGTGAAAAGTGATCTGAAGAAATATTTGTGTAACTCGAAACACTTTTCTGAAAGCCATTTGGCCCAAGGTGTGACGATTAACTTCACAATAAATGGTCGGTTAATTTTCAAATAAGCAGTTCTTGAACAATTAAACTGCAAAATAACATCCATCGAGAATGCTTTCTTGTATGGAATAGTGAATTGATTGTATGATGCATGTAGAGAATAACACACAAGATAAAAAATTGTCGAGGTTGAATTCCTCATTGCTTCATATTAATATCACAAAGGTACATGAGAAAAACGCATAACTTCGAAGACAGATCTCCAATACCAAAATCTTTGATTGTGTCCTCGTAGATTCCTTCAGCATTATGCGACTGAATATAAAATTCGTGAGTATATTCACGAATTTGAATAACTCTGAATTCGATATCGAAATTGAGGTTATGAAGGACTCTCGATTTAATATATTCAAATATATTATCTATAGGCAATGTATTTCGATACAGAAATAATTGAGACTAATGTTTTTTTCTGAGTCGAAATTTGAATTGCAAAGGAGAAATCACTAATATTTACAGTTATAGAACAACAAGATGTTGAATTCTGATGCTTGTGGTAAAACTGATGACCTGAAAATTTTGTAGGGAATATTTTTCGTGAGTTCTCAGTATACACATCTCTCAATATCAATGAAAATATCACAGCACACGATCGTTTCAACATCTTGAGTTATAATGAATAATAAAGTGGATTTCAAATTTATTAAAAAAAATCAGCACACTATATTCATTCTGATGCATCCAATATCTTATATATCGATTTCTGTGACTATTTGGATTTGATAGTTCATAACATTCGTTTTCTAGGTGAAATATTCAAATCTCAGATCATTCCTGCATTCCACGCGTTACTAAATTATTTCTACAATTTGGGAATTTGGTGCAGTAACATTTTAGATTACACTATATATTTTGTGTCTTTAAAGATGCTTCAGCATGAAATACCCTGTGTGGTTTCACCTTACCAATAGCTAGACATATATTTTGAGATTGGACCCTTAATTATCCATCCTGGAATTGGTGTAGTTGAATTGATCAAGTATAGAAAAATTATAGGGCACTAAGATATAACACCCATCATACAATGTTGCTAAGATTATTTTCGTGAATGTGCAATGGAATTTTTCTTCTTTGGTTCATAAGGAAAAGTGTTTCATTTCATGAAAAACGGTTGAAAAAATGAGTCTTTATGAAAAATTTCCTCAGTTCCTCAGTTGGTATATGATTGAAAAATTAAAAAAAAAATGTCCGTTGTATCGCTTCAACGAACTTAATGAAAATAAAGTTCTGCAACATTCGTTTCTGATGTATGATAAACACAGATCTGACCATTTCGCTTGAGGTTCAATATGTAGCCAGTTATCATTGTCATGCTATATGTACAGTATACTGACAACACTCATCCAGTACTTTAGACATTCAACTTTTTCTGTACTCTCATGGAATGAAACACATTCGTGAAGATGTGTTTAAAATAGAATTATCACAAATTTTTTAATATAATATAGTGGTACAAAATACAGTATGTCCCACTTATCAAAGGTTAAAATGGACAATTTCAAAATATTTACAAGTGATTCCAAGTTCAAAATATTTCATTAATCGGAAAGAAATTGGTTTTCATGCACTACCCACTATCAAACAAAAATATTAACAAGTTGATGTTCTTGATGCGGAGTGGTAGAGGTTCGAACTCGAACTATTCAGCTTCTAGGAAATAATATACTGGTACGGCCATCGTAACTCGCAATGGAGAAGGCCGTGTCTAGAATCACGATAATGTGGATGTTGGTTCCGAAAGGGAGATGCTTCATATGAAAAAAGTGACGTTGAAGTTTCGCATGCATCTTTGGTTCTTGACTAATCCACGATAATTTCGCATGGACCATTTCCTTATGATCAATCCAAGCCCATTTTGCGTGAAATATTTCTTTTGTGATAAGTCTACGCTGATATCGTATACTGTATACCTTGTTTCTGCTATGAAAATGCATTAATATGTGAACGAAAACAAGTCATTTCCTGAGGTATGAATAGGTATATAATGTATCTTCGAAATATTCATGAATGCTCCAAATGGGACATAAAATAATCATTCTATATTATTTTGTACTTATAGCGAGCTTGAAAATATATTTCAACGGCCACTACGATGGTACTATCATTTATTTGCATGTATACGTTATAGGCGAGATCTTATTCCCCATGTTGCTCGATTTAGTAAATCCACCAGATGTTGCATTGGAGACTCAGCCCATACTCAGACTTAGTTTGCCCTCTTTCTATACACCTTTTGTCCTTGAACACCTTAATTTGAAGTGATTGATTGCATTGCCTATCACTTCACTCCAGTGGAGTATATAACTCACCATTCATTCTTCTAATACATAATTTTGTATTACCCATTTCTAAAATCTACAATAACATCAATTTATATTCGACGCCTTCATCAAACTATCATCATACCATACACTATAAGGGTGGAACCCTCATAGTGGAACTCCTTTGAACATTAGAAACGAATCCAATTTCTTTATTCTTTAGAGATATTTTGTTTTTTATCAATCAATATCAGGAAGGTAATGCTCCATGTGATATCGGCTTGGATTGGTCCTAAGGGAAAGGTCAAATTAGCGTGTATTGATCAACAGCGAAAGATACACACGAAACATTAACGTCACTTTCTTCAGATGACGCATTTTGCTTGGAGGAATTTTGGGAACAATGTTCTCGTTAGCGTGGTTCTAGACTAGCACAGAGAAGAAAAGCCAGCTTCTCGGCTCTGACACAAAAATACTTGAATTTCAAGCCTTATAATAGGTGAAGAGGATTTCCTCAGCTCTTTCTCCTTTACGAGTAGAGTCGTCTGGGGAAATCTATAGCGTGTCGACAAACCTGTCTAGCTTGGAATTTGTAGATACAAACATTTCGAATGGTGAATTCATCGATTTTCATTGTCTATTCTTAGGGTTGTAGTTTGAGTCTTTGTGTCGATGGCGTTCCCATCTACGGATAACAACATCTGCATCAGTTTCGAAGTCTTTCTTCGGAGCATTGGAGGTTCAAAATGCATTTTGTCTGCATGCCCTGTCTAGTGCCATTGAGAACACCTACGACAGGTCAAAACAGCTAGATTGCATGAGGTTCGTGGATACAATTATTTCGAATGGTGTATTCTTCGATTTCATTTAGAATGAGTTTGAGTCTCTTCAACGAATTGGACAACTTTGATCCTCAGCAAAAAGGCTGCTTGAAAAAACTAGTGAATCAGACACTGGCTCCAAATAATGAGATGAACCTCAAATAGGAGGTAGCCAATTCAATGGCATCCTTATACCAGTGGTTTAGTAGAGAGAATTGAAAAATTGAAAAAAAATAAAAGATCAAAGTTTGCTCTTGATCAAGAAACACTATTCGCAGCCATGTCACAACAATCAAACCACTGAACAAATCCAGTAATTCTCAAAACTACGTAAACTGGATACCATGTCAATGTAACAGTAATTCTTACATCGGGGATACCGATAGACATTTGGATATCAGAATTGGTGATCACAAGGAAAATACATAAAGAGGAGATACTACGAATTCATGAATATTAGGGCACGTTTGGCAAACTGACATAGCAACAATCTGATTATCAATTGAGTATGATTCAAGGCATCCAGTACTCAGATTTGTAGAGAGCTTATGGTCCTTGGAGGGAGACCGAAGAACATTTATTCCTAAAACTACATTCAATTCTAGAAAATTTCGTAAATTTTGGGGAGAGGCTCTCCACCAAATCGCCTGGATATGGATATTCTAAGGACGGTGTGGAGACTGGAATCCTGTAGGTTTTTGATGGTTTTTATTTGGGGTCGTTTCATTTGAAGACATTCATATTACATGAAGGATATGTTTGGGAGGAGTTATACCATTTTATCATTAAAAGGCAGATTAGATTGGAAACCCTGATCGTCTGAGTTGGTCTCTTTCTGTTGGAGGGATTTACTTGTAATGATCAATAAAAAAATAAAGCTGGACGGGAACTCACAATGCAAGACCTGTTGACTGAAAACAAGCTGCAGTTCCAAACAGTAAACCTGGATTGTTGGGATGTAGTTTGAGGATGTGAGAGTTCAGAATGCGGAGGTGAAGTAAACTTACTTGTGAATGTCTATATAAACAAATAAAAATGTATGTGAAGTTTAGAGGAGAAAAGAGTTTTGTACGCGTTATTAGAAGGCTGGAACATATTATATTCCTATGACTTGGTTCAAGTTCTGAGATGAGTTTTTCAATTTTTGATCAGATCATATGAAAAGGAAGTATAAGATATTTAGAAATGAATGGAAATCAATAACGAATTTTTGACAACCAATTCTAACATATGAATTCACCCATATCAGCAAATATGCATGAGTCTTGTATTGAAATGTTTTGAACAAGGAATTTTTATTTTATATCGAATTCAAATGAGTATGTAGTAAGGCATTTTAGGAAAAGATAAATTGCTTTTATGCCTGATGGGCCATAAGAAATTTGCATTTTTGTATTCACACATCTGTTCCAATGTCGGACGAAGCTAACTGGAAATTTTCCTGACCTGCAATGATAACAAGAACCATCAGTGACAAAAAATACATCAAGGATTTTTCAATCAATTTATGAAATAAGTCGTATGAATAGGTTGTGGAAGAGTTTTTTATTCGGAATTGTAGGAGTCATACAAAAGTAACCAAATGTTCACAAATATTTTATTTTTTTTTCTTTATTTAACGTCGGCCTATTTCCGCTACCAAGGCCAATCACCGACGCCGGTGAGCACACTTCCCCCAACCGGAAATTTTTGCCGAACCCTCTGGTATTCCAACCAGCGGTAGGGATCTTTAAATGAAAAAATACGAGGTTGCTTGGCAACAGCGACATTGTATCTTTATTGCTTAGTTACTAACTACTATACTTGATACCCGAGTGGGTTTACGGGAAAACAAAAATCTTCTGAATGTCTTGAAATGAAATTGAATCTTCAGATGTTTTTAATATGTATATTGTAGATGCAATGACGAATTGATATGACATGAAAGTTTGTTAGCACAGGTATCAATAGATATGTATGCCATTGGGCGATTTACAAACCCCCAGGGCCGTTAATTTTATACCCTGGGTATATAAATGACTATTACAGTACACGTACTCAGACCGGCCTGTCGTAGAGACGCTATTATTTGTTTTGTTTCATCGTCAACAGAAGATTTTTGTAATATTATTGGCCAATAACCGATAAAATTTGAGCAGCACATTAAACATTTGAGAGCAGTGTTCTGCAAGAAAAGCACAGAACGCAAACGTGTCTTTGGGAAATTAGATCCATTTGCATAAAATTAAAGAAGTCGAATTATTGTTCGAAAGCTATTATTTTGTGGTGGATGGATTCTTTCTTCTTAGTTTTTTTGAGTTCTCAACCTACCACAATTTGAGATTATAGAAATTACTATTGAAAACTATTATATCATATTCTAAACTTGTATGGATTGAAATAGGTTGAGAACACAAAAAAGTACGAAGAAAGCTTTGAATTCTTATATCATCTGTTTTTAGGGCGAAACGTAACTGTAATATCATGAAAAAACAAAACAAACTAAGTATTTTGTCAGTTACGTATCGTATTCTTTGTGCATTTGGATATTGTATTGAAAAAGATATTAAAAAATGTAGTGTCTAGAGTTTTTGGTAAGTAGTGTCGAAATGTGACATTGGTACTTCGAACATAATCTTCCCTGATATGAGAATTCACGGGACCAATCGCCTAATACTTAAATTATATTATTTGCACTCGAAGCGCGTTTCGCTACGAAGTTT
Organism: Zygogramma bicolorata; assembly: GCA_032362365.1. NCBI lineage: Eukaryota > Metazoa > Arthropoda > Insecta > Coleoptera > Chrysomelidae > Zygogramma > Zygogramma bicolorata. The sequence continues at coordinate 61,849 of JAVJAQ010001590.1, forward strand.
AGCATCTTCAGGAGAAGATAATTGATACTTAATCTAGCTAACTAGGGTTAGCTATCTATATACTCCACAATCTGGGGAAGTACAGAAACAACCTACAAAGTTTTTTGGTCCGATATGACTTGTCTGTTACTACTACTTTTTCTGATCCATTTCCCAACAATAAATTGGAAAGCGGGCTGAAAGGGAAAGGCCCTCTGCCATCATATTATTTTTACATTTTCCTATTTTTAGATTCTCAAGTACATCGAGTTGCCTTGTGTCATGCACATCTTTAAATAGTTGACAGTGCTTGACAAAAGGCTACTCGATACAATCGAGAGTTTAGAAATGGAAAAATGTCAAAACAGTATGAATGGTGGCGAAGTTTCAGCCATTCAGCCTGCTTTTCAGTTCATTGACGAGGGATTAATCAGAATAATTAGTCATTACAGACCAAGATGAATAAAAACCCTGGGGTGTTGACTTGTACCCAATAGATTGTGAGTAAATTTTCTCGACTTTTCGCTATCTTGATTTTGATCAAATTCAACTGAAAAGATGACTTCGATAGTGTTAAAAAAATGCAATTATAATGTGATTACGAGCCGATGATATGAGGGGGTAACTAATACCTACACGTTACACGAGCGTTTTATTTTGAGCTTCATAATAAATCTAACTATATCACTATAAAATAAAACAAATACAAGAACAACAACGATAAACACTGAAAAAGAATATAAACAAGAAAAACGTGAAAAGAAACGAGAACTAGGTACAAGATTTTGAACATTCAAATTCAAATCGAACTGTCAAACATTTCAAAAAAATTAATAGCTTTTTAATAGACGAACCTGACCTTACGTATTTTGTAAACTGACAATTCTATTGGTGAACGAAAGATCGCGCAAGAGTTTATCCAATGAGACCACCGGTATCGAAAATCACTCGTAACCTGCCGCCTCAATGAAAATGTAACCTTAGAAAATCGCATTTGTATCACCACCTCAACACCATCAAGCGTCAAAGAATGTTAGTTTACTCTTCGATTTCTCAGGTCGAGAGGAATCGGCTAAGCGAAAGCATATCAGTCAACGCACCAGGGTTTTTATTCAACTTGTTACAGACGAATCCATATCGGACCCACAAACTCTGTAGGTAGTTTTTGCACTATCCTAGATTGTAAAACATCGGAATAATAGCTGACCCTAGTTTTCAGATTCAGTAACAATTTTTTTCTCCTGAAGATGCTTACCTTGTAAGTGGACCGCGCGTCGAGTGTAAATAATATGAGTTCGATGTTAGGGTAATTTATCTCTACAAAAAAAATTAGGGCTGTTTTCTTTTTCATTTTCACGGGAGAGAAATCCCAAAAAAAAAAGGATTTTCATAGATTCCTATTTCTCTACCACAAATCTTCGCAAAAAGAAAACAACGAGTGTGGCCAAACCATTATTCATCAAAACAATAATCTGAAACATCGGTGGAGATAACTGGAGTACTCAAAATATCAAACCTATAAGATCATTCGCAAAATATTACAGATTTGGCAACTGCTGATTTCTTTTTGTCTCGAAACGTAAACAACAAAACTCATATTTTGGAATCAGGAGTCACACCTTTTGCTCTAAAAATGTGCTGTTGCGAAGTGTATAAATCTTTAGGAGAAATATTTTACAAAACAATGAAGAAGTTTCTCCAAAGTTGAGCATCGATTTTTTTTCATCACAATCGAAAGACAACTTATTTATATTTACTCTCCAAGTAGGCTGCCAATTCATGATCGTCATTTTGGACCGCTAGGAGCCTTGGTGTCAAACCCCGATGATCAGTCAGGTCTAAGGCTGCACCTCCAGCTACCAGTATACAACAGATGCTATGCCATTTATAAGCTACAGCTTTATGAAGTGCCGTTTGAGATCTGAAAATAAAATACGGTTTTGAAGAAAGCCTCATGGGAAGTACGAGTGAAAATTATCTGAGTGAGATTAAAAATAATATAATTGCGGTAGTTGAGACAAACAGCTTATCCAATCCACACTGGCAGAAAAAAGGAGCTAAGCTACTGCTACGATGAATTGGATGGACTGTATAATTCCCAATCACGAATGAGCTGATGACAATGGAAAATTGGTATATTGTTTTCCAGGTAGGAAGAGCCTAACATTTCTGGACGACTGTGAAGATTGCTGAGTCCAGGAATGTGGCGTTTACTACGAGGTAAACATACTATTTTCCACAAATCGTTTGAAATTCGACAAAGATTGATTAATTTTGAAAACATTGATAATAATTCTATCAATAGCCTGTTTCGACTAAGCAATGTGTCGCTGCAACTCCTAAAAATCGCATGTGTTCATGCAAGTTTTTCGACTTGCATGAATCTTTTCTGGTGCGATAAGTTGCAGCCACTATGGCTGGATTCAGACAGATCCGAAATCCGATCGTACGATGATCCGATAGCTTTCTGATTGGTCAAAATTTGAATTAAGACCAATCAGAAAGCTATCGTATCGTCGTACGATCGAATTTCGGATCTGTCTGAAACCAGCAGCGACAAGTCGCCGCAAGAAATTGCAGCGACAAAATTGCATCGTTAAAACAGGGTGATGGGTGTAACAAATAAATGGTAATTCGTAGTAAAATTTCTTCGGTTACTACGGAAACTATCAACGTTCAAATGTCAAACTTGACAAATTGCTGGTTGAGGCAGTGAATACTGCTTCATTACACCCCGTTTCGACGATGCAATTTGTCGCTGCAATTTCTCGCGGCGACTTGTCGCTGCTAGATATGTCATCTAGCTGTCAGTTTGCATTGCCAATATTAAAAAATAGCACTGAATGTTACCAAGATGAACGTTTACATTATCACAACTGATATATAATTTCATTCATTTCTAATAATTGATATTGTGATTAAATAACCTTATTACTCAACTTGATTCCTTGAATTTCGAAAAATAATTGAAATGTTCGAAATCAACATTCTTAACAATGATGCCACCCCATATTTGTAATTTGCGGCAACAAAATCGCCATAGAAATAACTGAGTCGCTGCAACTTATCGCACCAAAAAAGATTCATTCAACTTAAAAAAAAAACTTGCATGAACACATGCAACTCGAAAAACTCGCATGAACACATGCAATTTTCTGGAGTTGCAGCGACAACTTGCATCGTCGAAACAGTTAGAATTATTGTCAAAGACATCAAGAGAAAATGACGAATATGCATTTAAACTTTTTATGAACTATCGCAAGAACTAAAAACTGTACAATAAGAGTGATATGATAGAGTATTTTATTTTTATAAAAAACTCAAAGAAAAGGAACTTAATTGACCCTTTGAAATCATATTTTGAGAAAAGAACTATAAGGACCTACACTAATAACGTGGAAACTGATAGAATGCATATTAACAAAGGAGTTCCTTAGGGGTCGGTTTTGGGTCCCATTTTATACTTATTATATATACAAAATCTGTCCCAAATCAATTTATCTTGTCATTATACCATAAACGCGGATGATACAGTTCTTTTATTTGCAAATAAAAACCCTTTGATTTTAGAAATAACGATAAACGAGGACTTACTGAAATTTGAAAAATGGCTTTATTCCAATCTCCTCTCTGTTAATTCCAAGAAAACTGAATATATGATTTTTCAACAAAAAAATAAACGAAATATCAACTTGAATATGAAAATAAAAGATGAGCAATTGAAACAAACATCTTTGAAGAAATATCTTGGCATTTGGATTGATGATAAATTGAAGTGGGATATACATATTGAAAATCTAATAAAAAAATATCTTCAATCATTGGTGCCCTAAGAAGATGTCCCAAATTGAATCCCAAAATAGCAAATATATTTTTATATATATATTCTCAGTAGAATCGAATATTTAATTAATATATGGGGATCTTGTTCTAAAAATAATTTCAATAAAATTTCCGCTCTATACAGGAAAGCTCTGAAAGTACTGTATCGTCTACCATTTGACACTCCAACACATCAACTTTATTCAATTACAAACACATTTTCTTTGAATGAGCATTATGCAATGGATACTCTGGAAGTAGCATATCTTATTATTAATAATATGATGAAATCTAATTTTATATTGATCAGAAATTCAGAAATTCATAATCACCTTACGAGACAACATAACTTGTTCCACCTTGATTCCGCAAACTCTGTAATTGGACGGAAAAGATTCACTCATGAAGCACTTTCAAAATTCAATGAAATACCCGAAGATATAAAAGATTATAGAAATATCAATGAATTTAAAATCAAAATAAAAAAATATGTTCTTCAAATGAGAAAATGAAATTGGATTCTTTCTTTGTTCCTATATTTTGTTTTATTTTTCTGTTTGTTGTTTCTTTGTGATTCTGAATGAAATTATTCAATGAAATATGTAATATAAAGTTCATGATCAGTCTCATACCAGTTTGAAACTGTTCGACTGTTCATGATATTCCTTTATAGAAACTGACTTATAATTTTAACATACCCTGTTATGATTTCATAATTGATATTGAAAAAAAATTGTTACATTATTACCTAAAAATAATATTTAAGATAAGGGTATATATACATTTTGTACCTATGTAGCATTGAATGAATTACGAATAATTACGAATAAATTCTTGCCGACGACATTTTCCTGAAATTCATAATTTGCATCTGAAAAATTATAATATTTCCATCGTTGAAATAAACACACGAAAAATTATGTTTTGGTTAGACTCGAACCAACGATTATGAAGTAGACCGTCCCACAGTACGCCTCAACCAACGAGGTCATATCACTGGAATCACTCATTTTTGTGAATGAATCTATCTGTTACAGAAAACACTGATACACTGATGACTTCAATGAAATTGATAACAGATTGACAGAAACTAAGTTTAGGAATTCGCAAAGGAAGCCGTGATTTTGAAGATGAATTATTATACCTGAATACGATGAGAAAATCGAAGAATTACAGCTTATCCAATCCATCTTGGCACAAACTCAGATACTTTTTCAGTTCTACACTGGTAGCGTAGACCATGACGAAAGGAAAAAACACCTTTTAGGAATGAATTTCAACTCAGTGAACACATATAATAGGTGTTTTTCATTTCAGTATACTTTACAGAGATTGCTGGGCATATACGTTATTAGTTCTGTGCCAAGATGGATTGGATGAGCTGTAAAATTATTTTCAGCATCCATTTTTGCGAGTGTTTCTTTCAAGGATAATTCTCTCAAATCATTGAATTTGAAAATATTTTCTTGAAAAATTTTCATAATTTGGTAGACATATAAGAATTGTGACGTGTCTACAAGGTTATTCCTGGTTACAAAGTAATTTGTTCCCTGTGATTTATGGAATTCATATCGAACCTTGTGAGGATATGCAATCATAACGATTCAGTTGACTGGAATCGCCACCTATCCGTTTAGAAATGAGCATATTTAAGGGTGAGAGTAGAAAAATATTATTTCCTTACAGTAAGGAAGTGAATTGGAAATCTTAATTTTTTTTCTTCAAAAAATTCTGTCTGAAACATCAAAATATCCTTGTGATTTGCGGAAAATTGTATTTATCACTATTCATGACAGCCTCGACTGATGTGAGCAGTTACGGAAAGCGCGTTAGTTCAACTTGGGTAATATTTGATACTCACAAAGTGGAATCTTTCTCATTCAGTAAAGATGGAGCAAATCTGATACAATATTTGACGATATCCTTGTGACCGTAACGTGATGCATGGTGGAGCATTGTTTGACCAGCCTCATCCTTCGTCAGTAAGGAATATCCTTGAGTATGTAGTTCCTTCACCTGAAATTTAGGTTTATAAATTCTGATGGATCTCGCTGATACATGTAGTTTACACTCATACTGATATTCTCTCGTGTACATTATGAATTCTACTAAGTCGTCTCATTGGTGAATTTATTGGCACAAAGTTTCATCTCACGATCATGATGAAAATACAGATTATCCTACATCATATTTTTCAGATCTTTCAGTGTCATTTAACGAAACCCATTATTTGAAAATAACTAGGGAAGAGCTCGAACCACAATTTATTCATAACGATAAAAGTGAATTCAATTTCTGAAATGGTGAGACTTTTATGATACCCATTTCAACTCCCAACTTCGTTTCATTCTTTATCTGACAATAAAATTTGTTACGTATTTCATTTGAAATTGGACCTATTAATGGCTTGGTGTATCGGAACTCTGGGCACTAACTATGAAGATAATTTTGTTGGCGAAAATGCCATGAGAAATTGGAAGATAATATAATTAGGAATATCAACACTCTGAGTAGTGTTTGAAAGTAGTTATTTTCTGATCGACGAATGTTTTCTTTGGGTTAGTAACCAACCACAATCTGAAAAAAATAGAGATGAAATTGATAACTATACAAGTATAGAAGGACAGATTCTAATTCACGCAAAAAAATTGTGTGAATTGAAAACAGTTCCTCTTAAATGAAACACGTCATGTAAATTTGACTATCATCAAAATACAAGTACTATCATACATAAAAACACTCATCTTTGTCAATGTTTCCGAAAACAAATATCTGTTTCAGTTTTCAAAACACATCACATGTACTTCTGTTCTATAAAGATTTTGGAAGATATATCACAGATCTGAGGTTTGACCCCTTGAAGTGCGGAAGAGTGGATACAAAATGAAATCAAAAACATACAGATTGGTGGTTCAGAATTATAATTCAAAGGTAATATGAACTTGGTGGAATTCAATGCTAGAAAAACCCAGGCATGTCTCTTCTCGAAGAAAGCCGATCTATCATCATCTAGTATTCAAATGTCAGGAGTAATTGTTCCTACAAAGTCAAGTATCTCGTTGCTGGGAATTACGCTCAGTAATAATCTCTCAAGGGAAAACCATGTGAAATCGATTGCTAAAGGTGCTTCCCAGACACTTGGATCTCTATTTCGCGCGAAGAAATACCTTACTTCTTCGCTCACAGACTCAGTAACTTCATTGGAGAATCGTAGAAAGGTCGGAGACTTGTCTCTGTTCTATAGATATTTTCACGGTCGGTGCTCTTCTAAATTGTCATCAATCGTTCCACCCTACACGGATTACTCGACGAGTACAGAATTCCCACCTCTTTGTTGTGAACTTGGAGACCTGTCGAACCTCTCTTGCTGAGGGACCTCTTTTCAATGGAACAGCTGAACTTTGGAACTCCTTGCTGAGAGAGGTTTTTCCTGAGGCTTACAAACTTCAAAAATTCGAAGTTAATGTTAATTTGTATCTTCTGTCCCTTGATTCACGCGGTGTTCTTTAAACATTAGAGGGCTTCCCTTTTGTGTGAATCTGCACATGAAAAAACATTCTCACAGCCGATGGAGATCACACAGTAGAATGGAATGACACTCGAATGATAGTGAGAGAGAGAGAGAGCAATGGAAAATAACGAAAATTCAAGGAATCTGATTATCATGCTGTCTGAGGATATTTGCATGTTCATGTTCATGTGCGACGTATTTCATTCAGAGGGGACAGTTTATTTGTTCAACCCAAGAAACTACAGTAGTTCATGACAGAAAAATGTACTCATAATAATATGGTGATGTTCAACAATTCATTGAGTATACAACTGGAATACAAATGAGTAATAAAATCTGAAAAAAAAAATCCAAATAAATATTGAGAATATTCTGATATCAGTTAGGTAAAAAATATTTGCTTTCGAGAAATTATGTAAACTATAGTGTAATATTGATTTCTGGACAAAGTTCGTTCAAATCCAAAGATCGCAAAGAATTGATTTGACAGGTGTGTATGAATGATGTTCACACTCAGGAATTTTGAATTAGAGAATTTGATTTTTATATATACGCCAAGAGCCAGAGCAAAAAAAGTAGGTTCATAATGCAATCTTCTACAGAATTGATTTTCTTGTTGGAAAATGTTTGGGGGTGTCCCCTGAATATAAATTCAAGTTGGCGGGACAGGGGGGGTTGAGCTTCAGCCGCCATCTTGGAAAACACGTTTCATCAAATATCTCGTGAACCGTGCATCGTACGACAAAAACAGTAGGAATCATTTTCGTAGATAATAAAATTCTCTTCAACTTTTATTCGAAACTTTTTTCCGTATAGTGCATAGGTTTTCATTTATAGCGCGCCAAACTGTTCCCAGCATGGTTATTGCTAAATATATAGTGAACGGTTGATGAAACAGTATAAATGGCAGTATTTTGGCGCGCCATAAATAAAAACCTATGCTTTATACAAAAAAAAAATTCAAATGAAAGTTGCAGAGAATTTCATTATCTACAAAAACGATCCTTACTGTTTTTATCGTACGATGCACGGTTCACGAGATATTCGATAAAACGTGTTTTCCAAGATGGCGGCTGAAGCTCAACCTCCCCCCGTCCCGCCAACTTGAATTTACATTCAGGGGACACCCCCGAACATTTTCCAACAAGAATATCAATTCTGTAGAAGATTGCAGAAAAAAAGTACCTTGTTCTTGGACTAATAGTGTAAATAAATTTACATATTATTCCATGAAGAGCATCAATATCAAGTAGTTTATTAGTTTCATATATATTCTCAGTAGATTCTATATGATTAAAATTATTAATATATTTCATCGTTTCGTTTTGCAACTTTTCAATCGGTCTCATTATTGTTTTATTAGCAGTGACCCAAACGTATCAAATACTGTAAATTCGAATTTATCATACAGTGATAAATATTTAGTAAATATTTGAACGGCATGAGATGTTTAATTTTAAAAATGACAATAATTATGGAAAAAAGTTTTCGTCTCAATTTTACAATCTGATTTTTCCATGATAATTTTTCATCCATATAATCCCAACATTTTAATAACTAGTTTGTAATCGATTCTCTCATTTTCGAAAATTAGAGGAATATTATATTATATTGTACACTTGTATAGATCTCAATATTATCTCTCAATTTTAGGAAGTTGTGATAGGTTACTGACCCAACACAAACAGATTCAACATTTTTCTTGTGATGTTAAAAGAGCTCTGTGGATACCGATGGTTTGAGCCCGATTACATGAATCCAGCATCAATATCTAGAGAGTGAAGGAAACTATCCAACTATATTGATAGGTGAGCACGTATCTCAATTTTTCAGATTATTGACTCCGTTTTTATATTTGCTTTTTCTCTACCTGCTTCTTCTGCATATTAATATATCCTACCAATGAAATCGTTTATCATCATAATAGTTCGATGAAAATAGTTCTAAATTCGGGAAATTGATGAAAACACGAAAACCAACTCAGAAAATGAGTGGCAAAGAGGTATTTTTGATTATGTTTAGCCATACTCACTGTTCTCAGGTCACCACTTTTAGCTGCCTTCAGAAGACAATCATTTGGCCTCTCCTTCAAGTAACTGTAACCATTACAGAAAACAATTGTGTTGAAAGCAGCATCGAGTATTCGAATGGAAAGTCAAAATGAATGCAAAAAATCTTACCTATAAGCATTGTACGATTCTTGATTCAAACCAAACAATCGCTCAGTGATGCTGCATGCACAGTCCTTATTAGTGTGAGAATATAATAGTGAGTTGTTGTTTCAATGTAGATGAAGAAGTAATTCAACTGTTCATAGAGTGTGTGGTGCACATAGAAAATAGTTCAATCTCACCACATCTCCCAAATTGTATATGACTGAAAGCTCAAATTCATTTGTTTGAATATAATTCATATCGATATGTTTTGGGGGCTGTGTTCGTTTTTATTTTTCATATGGTATTGGGAGATCTAACTGATGAAATTGAACCACGTCTATTGAGAGTAAGATATAATTTGAAGTACTGTTGACAAAGTGAAGAAAAGGCGGATAGAGATAGAGTGAATAGTGAAAACATTATACCATGATACCAATGCTTGCTTCCTCTTACACAACTTTTATCGAAATTATTTCTATCAGTTTGGCGTAGTTTTGCAAATGCTCTCGGTACATATCGCGCTCTTTCTGCTATTTCAGATTTTATGACAGGCACTATTGGAACTTCGTCAAATAGATTATATGTATTTATATATTTCCAAAAACTGGAACCTGAACTTCATCTAAGGAGTAGATGGAAAGCGAAAAGAAGTGAGTTGTACTTATGAATCAATGACCATATCAAGCATTTACCGACTTTGTTCCAATGAAAATTAGGTTTTGAAATATATGTGTGAAACACAAACACAGAAAAAATTTAAATTGATATAATTTTTTGGAATACCAGAAAGTTCTCTAGAATAACCACCTGCAGAGTCACCTACTTATAGTATCACAGAGTAAATTCGGAAATCGTGAATGATTAGTATCCCCCAAAAAGACAAAGCTATGTTATTGAGTCAATTAATCCACAGAAGTTAAATCAATAATTAGGGACGAATAGTTCACTCAACAAACTGCGATCTACTGTTCAAAACTTCGATAATTCATCTTCATTTCACATTGATTTTCACCAAAGTATCACACATATTGCGACCAGTTCATTCTTTAGTGTGAGAGTTATAACCGCCAATGTCATAAACATTATGTTATTTCCACAGAATCGACACTATTTCTGGTCGTAATGTTTGTTATAATCCCAAGTATAACCTGTTATCATGTTTTATTACTAGCTTCAAGTTTATGCCCCAACGAATAATTTGAAGATTACAAATTTATGCAACCATGAAATTTGACATATGATGAATAATCAATTCATGTATTGATGATCTATCTGCTAGACGTATATTGAAAATTAATTTCTGAAGGAGAATCGAGTATGAATTTTCTATAAATTCAGGAACTCAAAGATAAAAACGAACCTTCTTCCGATGACTGAAAGACAGAAAAGTATTTATTATTGAGTGGCTTCTTTAAGAGGTTGATTCGAGAGGATGAAAAAATCAAACAAATGGTGCAAACCATATTTTATTTTATATACATGCTAACAAGAGGTTTCAATAAAAATTATCGAATAATAATAATGAAAACTTCTTTAATCAAGAGCATGCAGTCAAATGGAAAAGCATACAATTACCCTTCATCACGATATAATGAAGAATATATTCGAGTTATAACAGTAAGCCAATATTTCGACTCCTCCGTACCATAAAATATTATTCAAAGTGCATGGTCCCTCAATGTGAAAAAATAGAGAAATAGTGAAAATAAACCTCGACTTTTCATATTATTAATAAGCAAGTCATCCAACTTCTATCAAAGGTTTCACGAACAAATGTGTAAGAGCCAAAATTATATTAAAGTACCTTCTTATTTTCATACTAGCCTCAGGGGAAACTCGCGCTAACTGCTGATTTTCAATGGGAATATTCTCTTCATGGACAGGGCAATCTTCTGGAGTTTCGACGGCATTCGGAGACAAGGGGGGATGGTCACTCGTTGAATCCAAACTCTCTTCTTTGCTGAGAAAAAATGAATTTAACTTTTTCAGAAATATGATGATTCAAAATGTATTACGAGTGAGAAAATATTGATTTGAAAAGAAAATAGGGTTAATTGAATTTTCAACGCATCAACAATGTATCATTAGAACAACTGAATAGTGAATCACAGAGATAAGAAAATTAACACCTAAATTCGAGACAGGTGTCATTCATTAAAAGTTTCTGGTATGATGTTGAAACCGAATGGTTTTTTGCAATATTATACAGCCACCCACATTATAGCATCACATTCAATATTTGGGTATTCCAGATTTTGTTATTGCAGAAGAAGTGAATAGACATGAATTTCAATAATTTTCGGGAGAAAAAAATCAATAGTGACATGTCATTGCCGCCGAATACTGAATAGGCACTATAATATTTTTCAAATGGAAAATGGTAACGTGATACTTTCATAGATTTTCAATTCTCTATCCAATATTTCTTCATTTTTCGGAACTGGGCTAGCTGTTCTTCAGTCATCACCAATTCTCTCTTCATTTGAATAATCCTTGAACTTACGAAAAATCACATCAATGAGAATTCAATTAAAAATGGCTTCAGTTTACTTCAATTGGCTCAATTAGTCCAGCTTCTGCGTAAATCGAAACCAGTTTTTTTTTAAAGTCGGGACGAGAGAAACCATTGATGAAATAGATCGAATTGAGACTTTTCGTTTGAGTCATTCTTTGTGAATATTGGGGGTTCTGGCAGATTCACAATGTATGATACAATTCTGTTTATTAGTATTGATTGAGGGTGCAAGTGGAATTTCTAGGTATATTCAAATTTATGGGGGCTTGGTTTCTCTTTCCTAAAAATAGATCGAAACAAATTATTGCTATCAAAAAAATTCTTAATCGTGAAATCATACCTAATGCGCATCTGTGGAATGTTATAAGGCGCCTGATTAGAGATAGGCGAGGGATTTGCAGTTTCATCTTCCGGTGTTGGAGGGACGATTTCCTCTTCACACTCCAAAATATAGAGGTTTTCAACAGCTATATCGAAGACGAAATGTAAACTCTCTTGCGCTTTGTCGATGCGGAAAAATCTTTCTGCGGTACAAGCTGAAAGAGTTGCGACTGAAATATAAAAAGGAATTTTTAGTCATACTTACAATCGATGAAACACCAATCTGAGCATATCATTTGCTGATCCTTGTTTTCTTCCAGGATTTTGTTTATCATCGATCTTATTTGCTCTAGATCTGAGACAGGGTTTACTTCTATCCTACCGATATTTATTGCTGAAAAAAAAAAGAAAATAACTCAAATGAACGGATCAAATGGAAATGTTATTCGTGAGCAAATCTAGATAATTAACAAAGCTCTGTAAAACGTGAACTCGAAACTCAAACTCTGTATTTTTCTACCGTTTCCTCGACTTATTTTATAAACCGTAACTGAAATTGGAGAGTGCCTATTCTCTAATGTGGAAGTTTTAATTGGAAATGAGAATGGAAAAGTAGAATAACATGGTAGGCAGTTCACGTTTCGGAATCACATTTCACGGCAAATCGGGTTATTTACAATTATGCTGTAGTATTTCGATACGAATATGCAAAGGCAACGAAAAGATATCATGGAAATTGTAATCGTTCAAAGGAAAATATGCTGAACAAAATTGATACTCTCTAGGAAATTTCAAACTTCGGTGAAAATTAAAAAGCACTAGGAAATGTATTTCCATGTGCAGTTGGGAGGTGTGGAGATACCGAAATGCAAAGTTCTATGATGGTGCATCTTAGTTTCTATAGTTTCAATTTACTTTGACGTTTTTCTGACACGTAATGCGTTTTTTGAATTTTCAATACCATGGAGCATAACTTTCAAAATTATTTCGAAGAAAATTTTTTCTGAGAGTTATGAATTGTTTTCAATTCAATAGGTGATAAGGACCATGTCTCCTGAAAAATTCTCGGAAAAGTCATCGTTTATTCCAAAAATATCCCAGTGATTTTCTATACTTTGATAGAATGAATGGAACCACCAAACAATGAAAATCTTTTCGGAGTCAAATTTTCAACTCGTATTTTGTGTTCCAAGTATAGTTCTTTTCGAGTTCACGCTGCCACTTTTGAAAGAATACTAAAATAATGCTCTTACTTAAAATTCCGGGTAGATTACAGAAGAACTTGGGTATTTTTGTGGAGAGAATGGAATCTAATGAATTATTTTCTGGCTTTTTTGATTCGGAGAAGAAAATATTTAAAAATAATTCATCAAATACAGAAGATAATGTATGTTTTTGAACTCCGTCATAAGATGTAAGTCGTCTCAGGGTATGTGACGCCATATTTTCCGAAGAAAACTGCTTCTTGCACAGGAGATGTGTTGTAATTTGGTGGTGAGGTAAAATTTTATCATTGGTTGGTTTGTATTGAATGATTGTCAGTCATCAGCTCGTCGATACGCTGCATTTGTAGTTTTTACAGTTTTCTTTAATCCATCCAATTTTGTTTAATAGTTGGGGTCAACAACCGCTACATAAAAGCGGCGAATAGTTCTAAAGAAGTATGCCATTGGCTATCTGAACTTGTTTCTGTGATCTGTTGTCCTGTGCTTGTTAAAATTTTTATGGGTTTGAAATTTTTAAGAATCTTGTTTCGACAGTGTGAACCTTACTCAACTCAGAATTATACGTTTAGGCGGATAATGAATATGCTTGATAGACTAATGGTTTAGATATCGAACAATTCTTGATATACCAAACATACATTGTCATTAACAAAATGAACAAAACGATTTCTGCATCACATTTTGGGACATTATAGTAGCTGTTGTGGAAGTTGTGTCCAGTAGCACCTAACGGCTGCCATGGGAACAAATATTGTGCTCGTCTATTTTGTAAACGTATAATGTATAAGGAGTTCTGTTATTCATCAGTCGACGAAGTCCCAGTTGTACAAACCAGGTATGTGTCATGTTCAGTTCAACTGTGAGCTTGGTTCAAAAAATGTGACTGTTTTCAGGAGGATTCTCACTAATAATGGGTTTACCACACCGCAACAAGCAAAATAAACTCGGCTCAGTTGCCAAGCATTATCCAGTCGAATATTCTGTTGCTTGACAACTGATCTCGATTCACTTGTACCAGCGAGATTGCAGTTTTAAGTCAGTCGTCAGGGATTTAGAGTAGGGCGAGTACGGAAAAAAGATGATATATTAGGTCTATCAGAATGAGATTTGGTATAGGTGAATTGTTTATGAAAAGGAAAGTTTTCACATATGTCTCACAATCTGGTCACTTCTGGTTTCACCGGAAATGTCACCGGATCAACATTTTTAATTGGTCACATTTTTGAATTTCTGAGACAATTCTGAATCAGAATGTGACATTTTCGAGAGTTTTCACTCCTACTTGATTTTTTCAGGGTCACTTTACAAATTGCATCTAGGTGGCCATGAGGAAAATAACTATCGCGGAGATTTAGTGACTAGTATGTTAGATATGAGTAAGACAAGTTGGCAAAATAACATTTTCGTGTCAATCTATTATTTTTCAAATGGCGACCATTTTTTGACAAGCACTTTCCGAAATTAGAATTTTTCGACGAAAATAACGACACCAAGTTATTAGCGATTGGATTACAGATAAGAACATAAATTAAATATTACTGAGGAAAATACTTGATAATAATTAATTTCTTTTGTGAAGTGTGCCTTGGATAGGTATGATATGCATAATCTCTTGCAGTTATTTCCATCAAGTCTTCTTTGGAGAACAAAACACTCTTGAGCAGAAGATAAAAGTGTTTTAACTTTCGTTGAATTTTAGTTTAATTTCCCGTCAAAGTAATGTATACTCAAAGTGAGAAAGTGGATATGTTGTTATTGTTTGGAGAATGCCACAGAAATTCAAGGAATGCTGCTAAGTTGTAGGCTCAGAAATATCCCAATCGGCAACATCCATCCCACCAGTATTTTCCGTATGTTGAGAATATTTATAGGCAAGAGGGAAATAGAGAGGCAGAAAAGAGGTTCATCATATATGAGGAAACTGAGATTAACGTTCTTGCTATGGTTGGGGTAGACAAAACGGTTTCTTTGAGAGAATTAGCCGAGAAATGCAGATAAGTCACGAATCAGCAAGAAAAATACGGATATCGAGCATTCAAGTATCAATTACATCAACATTTGTATGCTGATGATGGCTATAGACGAGCAGTGTTTTGTGATTGGTTGCTTCAGGATCATAGAGTTAACCCAAATTTCATCAACTTCATTCTATTTTCACGGTTTAGAAATAATGGCTTGTTCAATAAGCAAAATACTCGGTACTGGGCCCAACAAAATCAACATACTATGAGAGAGAGCAATTTTCAAGAAAGGCTTGGCGTCAATGTCTGGGATGGTATCGTTGGAAACAGAATAATTGGGCCAATATTGTTCCGAGGTCAGTTAACAGGGGTAAGGTAATTAGGTTTTCTTCAAAATGAAATCGAGGGTCTTCTCAATAATCTACCTTCAGGTGTTTCACGGCGAATTTACCTCCAACAAGATGGAGCAACCCCTCAAAATACCAGAGACGTTCTCGATTACTCAATAGAGCAATTTGATAATCGAGTTATAGCAACCAACGGTCAAGTAAGGTGGCCTACCCGCTCACCAGATCTGAGTGTGCTAGATTTCTTCATTTGGGGACATGTTGAAGAACGTGTCTACTATGCAAATGCCTCAGCGACTCTCGAAACCTTAGAAGAAAGGAGTCTACAAGCATTCCGAAGTATAACGCCTCAAATGTTACAAAACGTGTTGAGAGAAACAATTTAACGAGCTGAAATGTGTCTTGAACAAGGAGGAATGCACTTTGAAAAATTACTTCAGTGAACTTCTTGAGAAATTGTGATATTGCAAGAAATATAAGCGCATCGCATTATTAGTTGATTTTGTTAAATTTGTTGATCCAGTTGCAAATAAATTAGTATCGTTGAAAAATCCTAGTTTTGGAAAGTGCTTGTCAGAGATTGGTCGCCATTTGAAAAATAATGGTTGAATGTGATTCTGCTAACTTGTCTCAGTTATATCTAATATACTTGTCACTGAAACTCCGTGATAGTAATTTTCCTATATCTCCTGAGGTCCTTAGATTAGTTTACGTCCTATCATGGCCACCTAGATGCAATTTCTAAAGTGACTCTGAAAAATTCAAGAAGGCGTATTTTTTTTTGGAAATATCACATTCTGATTCGGAATTGTCTCAGAAATCCAAAAATGTGACCATATATAGGGTGTTCCATTTAAAAATGTTGAACCGGTGCAATTTCCGGTGAAACCAGAAGTGACCGGATAGTGAGAAATATGTGAAAACTCTCCTTTTCATAAACGATTTACCTATACCAAATCTCATTTCGATACATCTAATAGTCTAGAAGTTATCACTTGTCTAATAGATTCGTTGACAACCGGTATATAAGAGCGAATGATCTTGAAGATGCAGTCAATACGTGAACATTGGGCAAAGGTTTAAAGAAAGCTCTTTATCATTTGGTCGAGCTTTCGGAAATGTTTATTTCCTTTATCAAGGCAACCTGAAAAGTATGGAAAAACAATTTTATTTCGAGACGAAACAATATTTAAAAAAACATTATGATAAAACTGAAAAATGTTCATGAACACTTTCAAAGTGTTTCCAATTCATCATAATTGACGTTCGATGAAGAATTGCTCTCCATGTGTGATATATGGTTGCTGACATTTTTGCAAAATCTCAAGTTGTAAGTACTCACGACTTTTAAAATATCGTTTCGTCTCAAAATTGTTTTTTCCACACCTTTTAGATTGTCTTGATAAAGGAAATAAACATTTCCGAAAGCTTGACCAAATGACGAAGAGTTTTCTTCAAACCTTTGCCCAATGTTCATCTTGAAGATCATTTGCTTTTTTTACAAGTAGACAATATATATATATATATATATATATATATATATATATATATATATATATATATATATATATATATATATATATATATATATATATATATATATATATATATATATATATATGTTGTTGTTGAGTTCGGGTTGAACCGCGTCTGGAGTTTTGTTCTCGACGTTTCGGCTCCGATTTTGGAGCCATTTTCGAGAGGTGAATGTGACTTCACGCTGAGGTCTCAATCTGCCTACTCCTCAGGTGTTGTCACAGGGGGCAAGGGTTTGTGACTTGACGCCGGGGCCTCAATCTGCCTACTCCCCAGGTCTCGTCACGAGTTCTTTCTAAGGTCTCAATCTGCCTACTCCTTAGATCGAACTGAGGTATCGAGGGATGTTGGGTAGGATTTATAGCAGCGGGTGCTACTAAAGGACCGTCGGATGTCTTGGTGGGGACTGGGCATCTGGAAATTAGGGGTTTCCATGCAGTTGGAAGTCTCTGGCCGTCGTCACGTTCATTTAAGCAGGAGGGTCGCTTCTCGATTTCGATGGCCTCGCGAATTATACGAGCTTGTAGTGTTTTTGCTGTGGCGATGGTCTTAGTGTTCGCAAAGTCTATATTGTGTCCTGTCTCTTGATGATGTTTGGACAGAGCTGAAGATGGGTTTGATTTTCGGACAGCAAGTTGATGTTCGTATACTCTACTTGTCACACGTCTGTTGGTCTGGCCTACATATGTTCTATGGCAATCAGAACATGGTATTTCATATATACCCTGTGATTCGTTGACAATTTTATCCTTGGGGGAGCGGAGGAATGTGGAGATTTTGTTGCTGGCTGTGAATATCGTTTTTATGTCCTGTTTTTTGAGAATTCGGCTGATTTTGTCAGTAACACCTTTAATCTATAATGTATATATATATATATATATATATATATATATATATATATATATTGCATTTCTTTTATGTCCCTCCTTCTACTTTTTGAACGGGTCAACTGAAATTTGAAACTTGGGTGAATTAAATTAATGCATGAATACTATATACGCGGTCTCTCTGTATAAGGTCATTGGGAAAGCCGCACTCACCAGCTTGAGCGAGGAGATCTTTGTCGTTGTGGTGTTGCTCGTAATCGGCCATGGTCAACTTATGTACATTGAGTTTGAGATTGTCCAACGCGGTTTGGGTCGGCATCGACTTTCCATACTTGCGCTTGGCGAGCATCGGCGCTTTGTTGAGATGCGTCAGCGTGATCACCGACGGCGACAGCTTGCACGCTTCGCCGTCCACCTGCATGGGGATCGTCTTCGAGGTGGTTATCTTCGCCGACCGGCACTGTGTGATGCAGGTGCCGTGGCCGCCTGCCTGCAGGAGGGGCTGAAACGTTCACATCCGATAAAAACACGAATCCGAAAAAGGACGTCGATATTCTATGACATATTGAAAACGAACGAAGAGCAATGTCGAAATACGCTTTCTTTTCAGTGAATCCAACAAATTTTGATGTATTGGAAAGATGTCAATTAGAAAAAAAAACTTTCCTGGCTGATATCTCGCCAACCATTGTATGACAACTGTTAGATATGTGTGCAAGAATCTTCTTACAAGTGCTTCTTGTGATCGAAAAACGGCAAGGCATAGACCTGGAGTGGGACTCTGTAAGCAAATTATTAAAGCGAAGCGATAGCGATTCACTTAGAATGTGACTAATGTGAGTCATAAAACAATAAAAGAAGAAGAGAAGTTCTGAGTGTGGTATTCTGTTTCACAATATGGTTGGGAATACTGTGGAAACAGAAAACTATATAATATTGTGATTGTGATATTAATGATATTATGTTGAAATTTGAAACTGCCCTGCCTGCATTAGTACTTTGTACAGAGTATATTATTCTCAACCTTAGAATCAGTGTATATTTCCAGAAATTTGCAATACGATTGTATTTATTCAAGATAATTGGAATCACAGATGCAACAGAAGATAATCGAAAAAAGAATCCGTGATTGTACTTGGGTATAATTTCAGAATGTTACCTGATCCATATCTCAATTTATATAATTTATGTACAATGAGTTGATAACACTCTTCCTTCACTCAGTAACAGAAATAAACTACTAATGAAGAGATTATGCATATTTATTAGATACGTAGTACAGTACCCACAAAAAACTTGTAGCACCATCATCATGTGCCAATCAGGCCAATCTCAAGTTTCAAAGTTTGGAACAATTATTATGAAATTCCCAGAACGTCGTACCTACATCTGTGGTAATGAAGAAGAAGTATTTCAGGGTGTACTATTTCGCTCGGTTTCACATGTATAGAAAGAGAAAGATACTATCGCTTTTTGGAGACATCAAAATCGCTCTCGCAATCATAGAGATCCCGAAGTACTCTCGTCTCACACGATGACTTCCGATTGTGAAAAATAAATTGTCAAAGAGATATTTGTCGCTATTAGTAAGGAGAGTTGTTCACAAATCCCCTCCACGCCCGTATATTTCAATACAAAATAATCGGTCACAGTCTGAACAAATCGCTATCGCTTCGCTTTGATTTTGAGTTCCGCTCCTGCATACCGAAGTTCGCGGGATATGTATTCTGCCAAAGAGCCAAGCAGCATTAAAGGCTCTTGAGCCGAACACTTGTAGAGCACAAGATGACGTGGGATTGCAAACACTCCCTCACACAATTGGTATAGAGAAATCAAGTGAAGAGGGAGCCTCAAATTGGTAACTCCCTGGTCAGTGTTAACTGAGGTACCCTCTATCAACAGATATTTCAAGTTCGTGAGCGACTTATGCCTGAGCAAGTAAAAACTTGTGACTCACGGGCATCTTTTGGAAAAATGAAAATAATAAAAAGGACCAACATACTGATTTAATATAAAGGAGCATATGCTCATCAGATGAAATTGGTTAGATAATGTATATGTTCATTAAATCTCTTTGAATTACCTTACCCTTGATATATCAGAGCTATCCAAAATACATCAAAAATGATGTGCAACATAAAAATGTGTGAGTAGGCAAATTCAGTATTTTCACTTCGAACTTCTATACAAATATTTCTGTTTTTTGCGATTGAAGACAAACCAATTGAAAGCTGAAATAAATGAATTGAGTATCCGGTTCTTAGCTATATCCAACTGTTTTTTTCTGATCGGCTAGTTCGAAATTAATTTATGTTGTTTGATATTTTCTAACCCTAACTTACTCACAAGTTGATATGTTGTGAGACCAAGAACTTCAATAAGACCATCCTCTGTGCTGGGTTCGATGCCACCCAATGACCTATTCCAAGGACGAGTACCACCTCCATAACTGAAAATAAAACATTACGATCCTTGAATTCGTCCATAGAAACAATTCACATTCATATTATGGTTACAAGCGCAGAATACATGAACTAAGTCCAGAAACTTGAAGTCAGAGAACCACCGAAGGCGCTGATGGCCTTTATTTTATTCCGACTGAGAGTAAAGCTACTGAACGCAGACTATCCAGATATTCTCCATACTTCGATCCAGTGAATAAAACCACTTAACTCAAAAATCTATCTCGGAACCAAATATCCAACCTATAGTTGGTGTTCGAAGTACAATTTTCTTTTGAATTCAAGGTGTCACCTACTAAAAGAGGACTCACATAGCGCCATCTTTCAGTACAAAGTTTCAGGTGAATTATCTAAAATAACGATTAGGATACAAGACCCATTATTTTCCGAATAAAATACTTTTCGCACATGAGATGTGTTGTAACTATGGAGGCGTGATATATTTTTATTATTGTTTTTGAATCGATCGATCCAACTATGGAGAATCTGCCCTTGACTTGTCAATAATACAGAATTTCGCAATTTCAGTTAGTACAGTTTTCTTCAATCCATTCAATTTTATTGTATAGTTGGTGTCCTTTCTGAACCTATTTTCTGTAATCACAAGTTTCATGAAAATGAATCATTTAATATGACTTATGCTGATGAAAGAGCTTCCACGCCAGGAATCAATATATTGCCGAAAGCTAGAAAAAAACGTTTGATTTAAAAAAATTTCTCGTGATCTCATTATACTCTCAGCAAAACGAATGTGTTGCCAAACTCTCCATGAAATACACATTTTTTCTGGACTAATTGATGAATACCAATAACTCATTTACCTATTCCTTCTCAGTATGAATGCACTGTGCAAGGGCGCCCATACAAACATTTTCAGAGGGGGGACTGGACCGGAAGCATCTAGCACCTTTAATTTTTTCGAAGTAACAGATTTTATTGAGTAATTCAAAAAATAACCTAAGTATTAAACTTTGTTCTAACAACTTCTTATTCAAATCAGTATAATGTACAGGAATGACTCCTCGTAGAATATTCACCAGAATGTATAAAAAACTGAGAGGCCTGGAACTGTTTTTAATCAATATTCCTTGAAATAATTGTGATATTGATCAAAGAACGTAAACTTTCACCGCCGGAGGTGACTGATTCTTGGGTGTTTTCCGGGTTTGATGGCCGTGGTCCACAGGTTTTTATTCCTGACGTTTCGCCTACGACTATGGTAGGCATTATCAAAGTCTGTGAGGTAACGGACGCAATGATCTCGTTCTCACAGTAGATACTACTTTATTGATGTTATGATCGGCTTTATACCTGTTCTCCTGTTCGACGTCCGATACTATCGTGTTGGAAGTGGGCGTGGCTTGTTTCCTCTTGACTGGTTTGGGTCGTGTGTGCTTTAGAGCTGGTAACCAGACTTTGTTGATGTGTATGCCTTCTTCTTTTCGGTTGAAATTGTCTTTATGTTTGTGAATCTCTATCGCTTCTCTGTGTAACCTGGGATAGTAGCTCTGCGTTCTGTCAATCACTTCCGTTTCGTCAAATGCAATCGCGTGATTGCCTTCTCCGAGTGCATGCTCGGCTACTGCCGACTTGTCTGACTGTCCCAGGCGACAATATCTCTTGTGTTCGGAGAGCCGTGTCTTGATGCTTCTTTTAGTGGTTCCAATGTAGACTGATCCACAGCTACACGGGATCCGGTACACACCTGGTGTTGCCCACGGCTCTCTTGGATCTTTGGCTGACCTTAGACTATTTCTAACGGTTCGTGTTGGCATCAGTATTGCTTTCACATCGTGTTTTTCCAGCGTTCGTCCTATGCGATCTGTCACACCTCTTATATATGGCATAAAGGCTTTCCCTACAACAGGTTTATTAACAGTTTCCTTCGTGTCCTCTCTCTTGGGTCGTATTGCCCGTTCGAATTCGGCTTCACTGTACCCATTCCCTTTTAACGCTTGTTTAAGGTGGTCCAGTTCCTCAGGGAGGTTTTGTGGTTCACAAATGCGGCGGGCCCTCTCCACTAATGTTTTAATTACACCTCTCTTCTGGCGTGGTTGGTGGTTGGAGTTCTTGTTCAGGTATCTGTCTGTGTGAGTGGGTTTCCTGTATACTTTATGCCCCAGTGTCCCATTTTCCCGTCTGTTCACCAGCACATCCAGGAAAGAGATTCTCCCTTGGGTTTCCAGCTCCATTGTAAATTGAATTTTAGCGTTAATCGAGTTCAGATGAGACAGAAATACTTTTAATTGTTCTTCTCCATGCTGCCACACCACGAATGTGTCATCAACGTACCGCAGCCAGCAATATGGTTTCAATATTGCTTGCTCTAAGGCACGCTGTTCGAACTTCTCCATGAAAAAGTTTCCCACCACAGGGCTCAGCGGGCTGCCCATTGCAGTACCGTCGGTTTGTTCATAGAACACACCGTCCCATTGGAAATATGTCGATGTCAGACAGTGAGCGAACAGTGTGGTTATATCTGCTGGGAATACTTCGTTTCGATGTAGTATCCTTATACACGATGGTTCCGGTCAAGGAAACAATACAGCTCATTGGAGAAGTATTCCCAGCAGATATAACCACACTGTTCGCTCACTGTCTGACATCGACATATTTCCAATGGGACGGTGTGTTCTATGAACAAACCGACGGTACTGCAATGGGCAGCCCGCTGAGCCCTGTGGTGGGAAACTTTTTCATGGAGAAGTTCGAACAGCGTGCCTTAGAGCAAGCAATATTGAAACCATATTGCTGGCTGCGGTACGTTGATGACA
Organism: Zygogramma bicolorata; assembly: GCA_032362365.1. NCBI lineage: Eukaryota > Metazoa > Arthropoda > Insecta > Coleoptera > Chrysomelidae > Zygogramma > Zygogramma bicolorata. Next base: position 85,286 of record JAVJAQ010001590.1, read on the forward strand.
CATTCGTGGTGTGGCAGCATGGAGAAGAACAATTAAAAGTATTTCTGTCTCATCTGAACTCGATTAACGCTAAAATTCAATTTACAATGGAGCTGGAAACCCAAGGGAGAATCTCTTTCCTGGATGTGCTGGTGAACAGACGGGAAAATGGGACACTGGGGCATAAAGTATACAGGAAACCCACTCACACAGACAGATACCTGAACAAGAACTCCAACCACCAACCACGCCAGAAGAGAGGTGCAATTAAAACATTAGTGAAGAGGGCCCGCCGCATTTGTGAACCACAAAACCTCCCTGAGGAACTGGACCACCTTAAACAAGCGTTAAAAGGGAATGGGTACAGTGAAGCCGAATTCGAACGGGCAATACGACCCAAGAGAGAGGACACGAAGGAAACTGTTAATAAACCTGTTGTAGGGAAAGCCTTTATGCCATATATAAGAGGTGTGACAGATCGCATAGGACGAACGCTGGAAAAACACGATGTGAAAGCAATACTGATGCCAACACGAACCGTTAGAAATAGTCTAAGGTCAGCCAAAGATCCAAGAGAGCCGTGGGCAACACCAGGTGTGTACCGGATCCCGTGTAGCTGTGGATCAGTCTACATTGGAACCACTAAAAGAAGCATCAAGACACGGCTCTCCGAACACAAGAGATATTGTCGCCTGGGACAGTCAGACAAGTCGGCAGTAGCCGAGTATGCACTCGAAGAAGGCAATCACGCGATTGCATTTGACGAAAGGAAGTGATTGACAGAACGCAGAGCTACTATCCCAGGTTACACAGAGAAGCGATAGAGATTCACAAACATAAAGACAATTTCAACCGAAAAGAAGAAGGCATACACATCAACAAAGTCTGGTTACCAGCTCTAAAGCACACACGACCCAAACCAGTCAAGAGGAAACAAGCCACGCCCACTTCCAACACGATAGTATCGGACGTCGAACAGGAGAACAGGTATAAAGCCGATCATAACATCAATAAAGTAGTATCTACTGTGAGAACGAGATCATTGCGTCCGTTACCTCACAGACTTTGATAATGCCTACCATAGTCGTAGGCGAAACGTCAGGAATAAAAACCTGTGGACCACGGCCATCAAACCCGGAAAACACCCAAGAATCAATTGTGATATTAGGAAAAAACGGCCTCATTAATCCATAATGAATTTGACCAAATTTTCCTAATGAAATCACATAAATTATAATGCTTTTTGTAGTAGTAGGCCTGGAAACAATTAACAGTCATCTATGGTTTTGTTTCAGTGAATGGTATCTTTCACCCTAAAGGCTAAGGGGGCCGCCCTCATAGTCCATAGATATGGACGCCCATACTATCGTGATTATATCTTCGTATATTTTCCTGTAGATGGGTAACTGTTAGAAAATAATACCATTACCACAATGAAAATGAAAGAGTTTTGTTAGGTATTAATGAGAATGTTCATCTAACCTCACCTTGAAATATTCAAAAACACTATCGCGTGTACCCTGAGTTCCTTCAGTTTCTGAGTGATGTTCTGCCCGTCACATTCCAGCGTGACGAAGTCAGCCAAGTCTTTCCATTTCCTCTTCAATAGATCCTTCCCGCCCATCTGGCCGTAAAACATTTTATTCCTCAAGCGGGAGTTGAATTTTTCCGGATGAGCTTCTGCAAATTGCGGAAGGAAGATAAAAATTAACAGGAACTATTACTTCCGAGAGGTGAAATAAAGTGTTCTGTACCCTCTAACTATTGAAGCGAGAGTAATTTTTCAAAGGAAACCGTATCATTCGGTGGACCACACCAGATGGACCGGTAACTGGAGACATAAAAGATTTCTGCGAGAATCTTATAATAAAATATCTGTTGATTTTCTTTCGAAATGATAACATAATGCTGTGGTGGACACGAGTTGGCTATGGCGCAGGATAATATTCGATTCATATTTATCATTGCCGGCTCAATCTCAAGGACATTGATAGTATATTACGTAAGAGAAGAATAAATGGCCTATTACGCACGAGCGACAATTCTGAGCACGAGGCTTTAGCCGAGTGCGGCATTTCGTGAGTGCACGTAACTAGCCTTACCCTCGAGCTGCCTACTGTACTTTTTCTACCTCTACCATGTTTATGAGTTAATTATGAGCAAAATGCATTTTCACTCATTATTAATGAAATGTAAATACTTGTAATGCAGTTCCTGATAAATTAATGTATATACAAAGTATGAAAACTCCCACTAATATTGGGATTACATTGAGTTTCAAGTAAAAAACATAGGTACAACACATAGGTAAGTTGAATTTCACACAGCATAACGCGTTAACGAAATGGCAAGTGAAAAAACAAGACTGAAAGAAGACAAATCAAACAAAGCTCCGTTAGAGTGGTTTAAATTCCCTCATATTAGTTCAACTTCATCATGAAATAGAAATATGAACTACGGAAGGTATCGCAGTGACGTCAGTTGACAGAATTACATTGCAGTATAGGGAACTAGCCATCCTCTGTAATAATGAATACAGGTAACAGAGGATTTTGGTGAACGGAAGTACCGCCATTTTGTGAAAAACCGTTTGGGCCTGTATCTCCGTAACCGTGCACTTTCGGCCCACAATTATTGGGACTTTTTTCATAGACAATTAAATTTCCTATCATTTTTATTCAATAATTTTTTTTGTAGCACTTACCGTTCACGACTTATATTATTATTACTTTTTGTTTATTCATTTTTTTACCGATATCTCTTTAAATAATTGTTTAAACAATAACTTGTTCATGATAAAACTTCCAAATCGATAAATTTTCTACAACTTTTATTCGAAACTTTGTTCTCTAAAGTTAATATTTTTGAAGTTACAACGCGTTCAATGTTGTACTACCGAGTACAAGTTATTAAGAACGAAGTATGCATAGCGTAATGATGCGAATCCGATACATGATGAAAAAAAAAATATAAATTTTAGAATTTTTTGGATTCAATAAATAATTATTGATACAAATTCTTACCTGCAAGAAATAGCGAATACCCATTTATTTTTTTTTAATTTTCTTTTATACAATTAAATATTACTATAATTAATTTAAATTTTGGATTGAGGTGGCCTTTACTTGATGGAAATCTATAGTTCGTGTTCTACCTTATAGCGTAATAGTAATTAATTTAAAAACTACTGCCATAATTAAACACGCAATTAAAAAAATTGAATATTTATTGAAGAATATATGTGAAATTTATTTTTACAAATGTACACCAAAATGAATCATATGTCTTCTCTGACTCTTTGGCGTTTCGAGGGTGGTGAAGTTTCAATGTTGGTTACATTCTCCTCTTCGTTATCTTCGTCAGTGGCATATAAAGATTGCAACGCCTCTATTAATCTATCGTTAGAATCATCACCAATATCTTCATCGATGTCGCACAATTCTGTGTTGTTGACGATTACTTTCAGCTGATTGGTGCACGTTTCCTCTGTGCAGTTCTCACAGATTACCGTACAGTCCAATCCTGCTTTTCGGCACCCACAGGCTCTGCCACAGCCAGTTCTGCATTTGCATGAAATGCACTCTAGTAGACTGGCTGGTGCAACTGGCATTGTCGACGCGATTGGTTGAAGACCCTGCGATGTGCGTATCCAACCCCATTCTTCTGGATCCAAATAATTTCCAAACCAGGCTTGAACTTGCTGGTAAGTGCGGTAAGAATGGTACTTCGCAGTTGTTATATTTTACCTTAAACTAGCCAGGTCGATTAACATGCGTTCATGTTGCCTCTCTCCTCTTTCGATGCTAGCTTTTATAAGAATTTGGATACGTTTCTTTTGGACCGATATTATATCTTCTTCGCTTAACGGCTCAAGGCTCAGCTGGCGTTGATCTCCCAGATACAAGACGATTGAAATTAACGCGTTGTAACTTCGAAAATATTAACTTTAGAGAAAAATGTTTCAAATAAAAAATTTATTGATTTAAAAGTTTTATTATGAACAATTTATTGTTTAAACAATTATTTAAGGAGATGTCGGTAAAAACGTGAATAAAGAAAAAGTAATAATAATATAAGTCGTGAACGGTAAGTGCTACGAAAAAAATTATTGAATGAAAAAGATAGAAAATTTAATTATCTATAAAAAAAGCCCCATTAATTGTGGGCCTAAAGTGCACGGTTACAGAGATACAGGCCCAAACGGTATTTCACAAAATGGCGGCGCTTCCGTTCGCCATTTTTGTAAGTATTTTGTGTTTTTAGGCTAAGTACGTTAGACTGCAACTATCTATGAAATGAAATAACTCCTGCCTAATTATGCATTATGGACACGAGTAGCTCGCTCCCTATTACCTGTACTAAATGTTTGATCCGCAGAAATGATTATGTCTGAATCGGTGCGATAAACAATTGTTGGTTGGTTGCCTAGATACCGATCCTGGTGGGTGAAATCTAAGATGCCTAAGAACCCTGGTGTTGGGACTCATACCTATGAAAGTTTGGGGTAAAAATAGCGACACATCATCTATCGAAGATGAAGTTCTCTGAGATACCTAATCTGGAAGTTCTCAGAAAATCCTCACCTGCCTAGTTCTATTTTTGATAACTCTTTTTCTGTTTTATTGAATACGGTAACATTCGAAGCATAAATGTCACATTCATTGTTGAAGATATTCTCATGAAGAGAAAAAGTTTGTATGGATATTTTGTAGGGCGACTTCAGTTGGAGATTCTCAAAAATACTATAGCAAGTGCTTCAGCGTCATGAGTTTTTTCCTGCAGGACTACTGTTAGAATATATCATAGGAAGAATGTTTTTCTCTACAATGATATTTTCCATTAACTCACTAACTATTCCGCCTCTAGGGGAACACTACGAACCCACTGCGACACTGAATTCGTTGTTGTATTCACTAAACAGACCTCATCCACTCTGATGAGTATTTGGGTAACCAACAAACAGAGCCATCCAGAAGAGTTTCGGGGCTAGAAGGCTAAAAGCCCCTCTGTGGATCGACAACATTGCATATTGTGGCGTTGTGTGCATTGTTTGTTTTCAAACTCAATATGCTTCTTTGATCTGTGGATCTGAACCTGAAAAGCTTCGTGATTGCGATAGAAAAGTCCAGGATAGGAGACGTATGATTGAAAGTATAGTGTGATATTTTTATATTTGTGAGCTGTTCTTTTTTTTTCATATTATGGTAAAAACCATTGTGATTCTTTCAAATATTTTTAAAACGTACCACTTTTTTCGATTTTAGTACACGTTTGGATACGCAACTTTTATGTAACAATCGACCTTCTAACTTTTCGGGTAGTCAAGATCCTCATAGTAGAACCTTCGAAAAGTCAGTTTATAAAAATTCTGGAATATCTCAGTTAATATGTTCATTCTGTTCATTAATCCAGGCCAATTCTCTTGTTCTATACTTCTCACAACAATCACAAACAAAAATATTTTCATCCATCCCTGTTTCTCCTCTCAAATTGGCCCATTCCTTCCCCTCTTTTTCAGATGATAAAGGTTTTTTTTTTATTCACGCGTCTAATCGGCCTCTGCCAAAGAGAAGCCAGTATTTCAGTCGATTGCAGTCGTCAGCTCATTGCTGTGGTGAAAATATCTCCCTCGGGAAGTCGACCGGAAGAATTGATATCTGGGGATGGGGTGCCTCCATCCTGTTGGAGATAAAGCGCCCAGTGGCAGTCTCGCATGCTCCCAGCTGATCAAACATTGGCCTACCAGTGGCACAGATCCGATAGTTTTGAAATATTGCTATGAAATTCTGTTGGAAGGAGTTCAAGAGATGTGGTGAATGGATGATTCTATAAAATTGATGCTTACCAAGTCCACAAATGATAAAGCGGAAAACCACTGCATTCAACTGGTTCATTAATAGATAGATAGATTCTTATTGACTGTTACATACAGATCGTAGCAAGTCCAAATATTTTTGAGACAAAAAAATAAAATGGAATCACAGAACATAGAAATGAATTTAGAAATGTGACAGCCGCCATGCCGTGCAGAATTTGAAAGGTCAAGGTCAATGACCACCGAAGGCGTTAATGGCGGTTATTTTGTTTCCAAGTCAGTGAAGATACTGATACGCAGACTTCTGCGATAGCTGCAATTGACTTTGAAGTCTATCTGACATGTGATGCGTTTTTCAATAACATGAAGCATAACCCCAGTATAACTTCAAAATTTATTTCGACGAAATAGTTTTCTGCAAGTTATGAGCTGTTTTTCAGTAGTGGATGAATACTAAGTTCCTTGAAAAAGGCATGGGAAAGTCATCACTTATTCCAAAAATAACCCAGTGATTTTCTATATCTATATCCAGCGAGTGAAACCATCAAACTATAGAAATCTTTTCGAAATCAACTTCAACCAATATTTTGTGTTCATGCTTCTCCTCAGGAGATGAATAGAAATTTTTTGGCGAGTTTATTGGTTGGTTTCAACGGTTGGTTTGTTTCGAACGATTTAAGTATAGAAATCCGTCATCAGCTCGTCGGTAATACAGTATTCTGCATTCATTGTTTCTAGTTAGGGTCAACAAGCGTCACAGGAATGTGGTCCCATAATTTTTGATTGTTACAAGTCAAGTATGCTGTTGCCTATCCAAACTCGTTTCTGTTATCTGTGTATGGAATCTAAGACGTAAAAGAGTTTTCATAAATGAATATAAAGTAGGTAGGACAAGTTAATCACCTAGGTCGTTTCCTTGGTAAAAGGAACATTGTATGTCAAAGATAAAGTCTCACATGATTGAGAACACTCATGTGTCTTACTCTGGAATGAAACTGAAATTTATAGTAGGGACTAAAATAAATTTCTGAAGTTCAGACGAACTCTTATTCAAAAACTCATCCATTGAATTGAAACACAATACTTCAATAGAAACTCATCCATTTGGATCTTGACCCCACGGCAACCAAAGTTTCCCATGCTAGTTTATTGAAGAGATCACCTCTCTGATTATTTTTTCCGCGACACAACTAGTTTGGGTACTCTCTATCTGAGGGAATATTCGTGACTGGAAACTTGGGCTCTATGGAGACATCCATTCTAATGAGTTCCGAGAAGAGTAACATAAATTAAATTTGTTGGAAGAGGATGGATGCCATACTTCAGTAAAAGAGGTCGGCAATGGTGTCTGAACTGTGTAGATTTTTTTTTCTGCAAGATGAAAATCGTATCAGCATTACCTCAACATGAAATACCATATGAAATATGGCAGTGAAATAGACTGAAAAAGATCGATTTCGAAAACTGCACCGACTAGATAATCCAATTGGAGGAATAAGAAAAATGAAAGTTAAAAATTGATATGGCTGCGACAAATTCAGTTTATCATCCAGAATAACGCTTAGTAGGGCAACAGTTTTACCCTCCGTTGAATTAGCTTGTGAAGAAATGAAGTGTTGCTGATATTCACTCCAATTAATTTTCATTCAGAGGTGCACAACACATGAGCTCTTTCCTTTGGAGATTGTGCCGAATTCAATGAATTGCAATCGGCATTCAACAATGTAGTATCATCCACAAGAACACAATCTACTGGAAGCATATAGCATTACAAATATATGTTATTTTAACCAAGAATGACTGTTTTCTATTAGTTACTAGACATTGGGAATGTCAATCGAAGTTCTTAAGAGAGACAAAAAAGCATTTCCAAAAACAGTCATGCCTTCATTCAAGAGCGAATCTACTGCCCATTATAGCAAGTGTATTCAACAATGAAATCTCAATTTGAATCAGGAAGGATTTGGAGGCTGAGCCAAGTTCACTACACGTAGGTCTCATTAGGCACTTTGTGCTTCCTCCACATAAGCTTTACCAAGAGATTCACCCCCTATTCGATAATATCATCGAGGTATATCCCTCTAATGTTCATCAAGTACAAGTAAACTTGCAAATAAGGATCTTCTTGTTATGAAATATATGATACGATTTAAGCTTTCGTCTTCCTGTACCGTTATATAGCGGAGGTTTTTCCTGGTCAATAGGTATTTTCTACCATTTTTGCTTGGTGGTAGCTGGATAGCCCTCTTGAGATATTCGAACAGACTGGTACAGAAAACTAACAGTTCCAGGAAATCTTCCCGAAAATCATTTTCAACACCCATCAGAAAAAAACATTATAATCTTCAACGTTACGGATTTCAGGCTCAAAATATTGGGATTGAAACCGAAATCATATAGAACAGTAAACAGAAACGTAACAATCATCTGGTGAAATTTCGGAATAGAATGGTTTTTACAAAATTTCTTCCTTACGAAACTTCACAGAATTAAAAGCATTTAAAAATTACAATACTCCTGAAGGTTTTTTTCCGAACTGAAAATCATCACTTTATTCATAAAAATCGAAAGAAAAAATAATCTATGTCATGATTGCAATGAAACCTACATAGGAGTTAAAAAAATGGTAACACAAAAATCGAATTACATTTCACAAAAGAGACACACAAAAACCAATTTATTATTATTATTTTATTTCATTATGGATGACGATTTGTTAACTGTCATGTATTTTTTTTCTGAAAGGTTACCGTCAACAGTTGTTGGTTCAGAAAATCTGTTGTCGATGATAATGCAAATATTTTTTTCAACAAACTTTTCAGTAGTCATGTTGATATAGACCTACATAATTTGAATATGTTTTGAGCTTCACTACAAAAATAAGTATAATATTAATGAAGACTTGAGTTCAGGTTCGGAACGAAAATGATGCTGGTCATAAGAAAAAGATTGATTGCCTGAAATATTTTTACTAAGTCTTCATTAGGCAAAAATTGATTTTTATGAGTTGATTGATATATATTTTATATTATATATATTCTCGATATTCGGTGAATTTCCGAAGAAAGATCAATTAGTACGTTATATCACCAGAAAAATACCATTGAAAACAATCAAGAGAAATGTAAATGACCCACCTTTCACCCCACTCAGAACCACCACTGAACTCACCTCTGGCCTCGTGGAATTCCAAAGCGATATGAGCGTCGACTCCTAACGAATAATAGTTATTCACGACATTGAGCGGCAGATTCTCCTTGCCTCCTTCGTTGGAGGCGGCGTTATTGTTCTTCTCCACTTCGAGGGACCATCTGTCGAGGTACACCACGTCGCTGTGGCTGATGTTCGATAGGATCTTCGAAATGGGCTCGTCGGTGTAACCCTGGAAGCGAGACGAGTCAGTCGGGGTGATTTACCCAGTTGAAATCGATATACGAGGTGGGAGAATCACACTGGCCGGTTTACGTGAGTTATTTCCCTTGTTACGAGTGGGGGTTTCAATAGTAGACGAAGGCGCGTTACCGAAAAATATCAACGCATCTAAGAAATGGCGGAGGAACTGGGTGGTATAGTATTTGGTGAAGGCGATTAATGAACTGAGATTAGACATTGACTGCATTGTCAAATTTAGTTATTCACGCAACACTGTATTTCAAATCATTCCTGCAAAAAATATCCAATGTTTTCCAGATAGTCATAGTGAGCTAGATGATTTGATGATAGTTATACATTTATTACAATGTCGTAATAGAAGCTGTCAAGGAAACCAGGTTGAGTCAGCGGCTAGAGGTGTGAAGAATATCCCGATATAATAAAATATCCAGCTACGAACCTGGTTCATACAAAGTTTCATGATTCCCTTTGCATACGGTGATTATTTCCATAAATCATCGAAAATTTTACAAGTATCACATCGAATGTCACTAATTCTTTTTATATTGGACTGTTTCGATGACAAAGATGTAATCTACTTGACTCGTGGAACGCAAGAAGTGTTATTGTAACGAGTGTGGCAAAATAATAGTATTGGAAATATGTTGGAATCTGTTGAAGATATACTACTGAATACATTTCTATAACTGTCAGATGATGAATACACAAATTTGGAACCTGGAGAAGTGAAAATTCCGTGGTGCGATTATTATAATCAGGATTCAGAATTAAATTGAATAATTCTGTGTTAGTTTTTTGTATCTATCGTAATGAATGTTGAAGTCAACTATAATTCAGAACTAGATGTAAACAGCTAAAATGAAGGAAACAACAAAAGCTTCAATTCTTCATCAATCAATAATAGACGTTCAGAAATGTCCAATTTTGTTTTCATTTGCTGAATATTTCTCATATATAATAATAATATAATATATAATATAGAATAAGTAGTACTGAAATCTAGACAAAAATTGAAAAAAAATTGTTTTCATTGAACCCGTTATCTTGATCGAGAGTAACACCGCGTATTCAAGTTGTCCATATCGAATGTGACTATATTTCCGTTTAAAACGATATTTTCTAGCCTGTCGACTTTGAACAATGTCATTTATTGTTGTCAGTGAGCTTCAAGGACAGCAATCAGGTAATAAACACTTTCAAAGATCATTATCCTATATAGTGGTAACTTCAGTATCGTCAAGCATGCTGCAAATGAACATCACAGATTGAGTGAAAAAAGTTTGGGGCTGATCAGAAAGGTACATGGCGGGAAACTATGGGTACTGAAAGAGGGTTGATTCCATCAAACTCACTTCAAGGTCTCATTTCGAGAAGGAAAGTTGAAGTTTTTTCACAGAAAAAAGAATTCGGGATAGTTATTCCATTCCTTGTTCTGTGATTATTATTAATTGACACTAGTACTTTGCGAATCGTCCAACCTTCCGTTCAACTTGGTAGTTTTTTATATTTCTGGAAAACAGACTGAATTCAGTCAGTTCGAAGAAAAAGGAAAGAAAACAATTGCATTGCTCTCTATCATCTCCAAAGATATGGAAAAAGACATAAATATGAAGGTTATCAAGTATCTGGAGAAAGCAGGAATAGCAAATGATCGACAATAAGGATTCTGCCATCGGCAAACACATATTTTGCAGCATTCCATTGAAGAGTTGGGAAAAACGGGTCTCTTTTCCAAACTGCCGACTTATGGTTTACCTTCGTAATTGTGTGCTTTGTTGAAAAGTTTTTGTCTACATGTGTTTGTTGGACTATCGTCTGATATTCTCTCAATAAATGCAAGTGTTCCACAAGGTTCAGTTCTGGCGACTACTTCGGACAAAAAAATTAAGATGAGCATTAGTGTCATTTACGATGAATTGGCGAGAATATAGAATGGGGTATTATTAACTTGGTGAAATTCAATGCTGGGAAAATCCAGGCATATCTCTTTCCAAAGAAAGCCGACCTATCGTTATACAATAGTCAGATGTCAGGAGTAACTATTCCTACAAAGTCAAGTATCCTGCTGCAAGGAATTACGATCAGTAATAATCCCAGTGCTTCCCAGAAACTTGGATTTCTATTTCGTGCGAAGAAATACTTCACTTCTCATCAGCTTCTAATAATCTACAAGGCACAGATACGGCTAGTCATGGAATATAGTTCTCTCTTGTGAGGCTCGGTACCAAAACATTCATTTAGGCTTCTCGATTATATTTGGAGAAAAGTAATCCATCTTGCTGGTGATTCTTCGCTCACGAACACGCTCACTTCGTTGGAACATCGTATGAGGGTCGGTTTCTCTTCTACAGATTTTTGTTTGTTTGTTGGGAGCTTGGGGAATTGATGCACATCTGTTGCTCAGGGTTTTCTTGAGGCTCACAAAGACCGACAATTCAATGTTAATAATAATTCGTATCTCCTGTCCCTTGATTCACGTGGTGTTCGAACATTAATGTTATTTATATATATATATATATATATATATATATATATATATATATATATATATATATATATATATGAGATGTGAGAAGGTTAGACGACTGTCTAAGTTAAAGATGAATCCTTTTAATATTCGGGTGTGCAGTCAACAAGGAATTGGAAAAAGTGAACTCTTTATTCTGTTCAAGCTTTCGAGTCTTTATTGGCTCTTCATCAGGAACTCTACAATGAATTAGGAAAATTGTGAGAATAGAAAAGTTTTTTAACATGTGCTTACTTACGAATGTGAGGTTAATAATTCTTTTTTAATAAAAACATGAAGGACAACATATCACAAACACATCGACCTAATGGTACAAATATAATATAAAACTTTAATTAAAAGATATGATCAATCATACATGTAAAAAAATTGAAAAATGGGAGAAGTTGTTTCTCCTAACGGGCATCGGAAACCATATTTGTAATTTTAACGGAAATAATGTGAAAAGAAGGGAATGAAGTTGACAAGTGACCAATGATTACAGTTTCCTGTGACCTTGTTGCCAACACACAATGAAAATGAAAGTGAAATCACCAACTACACAGGAGTACCAAATGTAAAGTTGTTATTATTACTGCCCAGTAGGGGGCGACTTAGTAAATATGAGTAGATGATGCTGAGATTATCAATATCTTCCCTGGAATTTATGGAATTTGGTTCTTTGAAAATTTGTGTCATTTCAAGAAAAGTTCTTTTCTTAAGATTGGATTCATGTTCCAATATCGTCACATTATCATAATCGGGCAAATGATCAAAACTGATTGAATGTTGTGCTAATGAGCAAGTTTTTTTGAGATTTCTAATATCGCTTTTATGGGAACAGATTCTATCTTTCAACTTCCTCTTGGTTTGTCCAATGTACTTTTTTTCACACTGAGAGCAAGGGATACAATAAACAACATTAGAATGATCTAATACAGGATCTTTATCAATTAGAAAAAATTTTATTGAGTACAATTTGATTTTTATAAGCAATTTTAATATTAGGAATTTTGGAAAACAACCCATTGAATTTATGGAATTTATGGTGGAGTGTATGAATATAAGGAAGAGAGAGGTGAAAAATTGGAACATTATTATGAATTGAAGAATTATTATGAGAATCACTGTTGATATGTGACCTACAGAAGATGAGTTTATGCAGAAGTCCCTTCGGGTATCCACTATTCAGAAATAATTGAAAAAGTTTTTTTAAATTACTATTTTGTAACGAAATGTGACTAGTTTTCAGCACTCTATTTTTCATACCTAGCACTAGGTTGATTTTTTGTTTATTTTGGTGGTAAGATTCGAAATGTAAGAATCTTCCAGACGCATCTTCTGTAGGTCACATATTAACAGTGATTCTCATAATAATTCTTCAATTCATAATAATGTTCCAATTTTTTACCTCTCTCTTCCTTATATTCATACACTTCACCATAAATTCAATGGGTTGTTTTCCAAAATTCCTAATATTAAAATTGCTTATAAAAATCAACTTGTACTCAATAATTTTTTTTTTCAATTAAAAGATAAAGATCCTGTATTAGATCATTCTAATGTTGTTTATTGTATCCCTTGCTCTCAGTGTAAAAAAAAGTACATTGGACAAACCAAGAGGAAGTTGAAAGATTGTCAACTTCATATTTCAAATCAATGTCATACTTCAATTTTCAATTAGTATAACTGACAAGCTCACGTAAGAGCAACGTCTAGATTTTAAACCGAACAAATTTCAATCAAGTTTTAATTATGTATCATGTTTCATCGTCAACAATGTACCATCAATTCATCTCTAACATCAATGTAACCATCCTCAAATAAGATGTAAGTCATTAGCTATTAATATTTTAGGATTACTTTACAACTTCTCATATATTATTGTAGTTTCCCTGACGATGGAAATAAAATTTTCCGAAAGCTTGGACTAACTTAAAAGAGTACTCCTTTACTTGCTGAAACACCCCACTATTCACTGGTTCTATTCTTAACTAGTCAGCAACGACTACCCTTCCTCTCTCTCTCTCTCTCTCTCTCTCTCTCTCTCTATATATATATATATATATATATATATATATATATATATATATATATATATATATATAGAGAGCTTTGGGGGCAAGAAATATCAATTTAATGTTATAGTGTTATCGGTCTCTGTGGGAAGTTTTCGATATTGTTCTTAGGTCCAAATTCAACAAGAACAAGAAGGATGATCTGACATAGTTTGTATGCATTACCTGTCATATTCTTGAGAGTCACTTGAATTTCGAACTCAGTTTTAGTTTCCGGTGAATCCTGGCTTATTTCACAAAATAAAAAGGATACTCACCCCGCCCCATCCCAAAGCCCTGGCCAGATCATTCCCCGTTCCCAAGGGGAGCACCCCTACAGCAGGCGCCGGCGAAATCCCAATCTGGTCGATGACGCTGAGCACCCATCCCACTGTGCCGTCGCCGCCGCACGCCAGGATCCTCAAGTTAGGCACTTTCTTGAACAGCTCCAGCCCCATGCGTGGCCCCCCCTGCGTCAGGTCGAACACCTGCCGCGGGTTGAGCAGCCACTGGAATTTCTGCAGCAGCTTGAGGCCCTGGTTGCCGCCCGACTTCGGATTGATGAAGACTATCACTGGCGAAACGTTCGTCGATGGGATGGGCTTTATTGCGAAGAATCGATGTTCCTTGTCCTGGAAGCGACAGTAGTGAATGTGAATCACAATTGCGATAAAGATGGAAAATGAATAATGCGTTTTCCTAAATCGATTTGACGTTTCTTCATGTTAGATTCACAACCATGGAAAATGCCTTCAAAGTTTTCTCGTTAACGTTTGATTGACTTTTTCCCTTATTGAAGCCTCTTTTCAATTTCATTTTTTGAAAGCCTACGAGCCGTTTCCCTGGCGAATGAGCAAAACATTGTTGGGTTCTATTGGAGTAACGAAGCGTTAGGGCGTAGAAATAGACATAGTTCAAGACCCAACTACGAACATTTCGTAAACCATTCTCTTTGGAGGGCTTCACTAGATGAGATTGGTTAAAAAAACTCGTTCGTGAATTCAAGATCAAGACAAGATCGGTCAATTTTACTTCTTCTATATCTTCCAAATTTGGCTAGTAGCCTAATTGTTTACTATTGTGGAGTTAGTTTCGCTGTACATTAGATTCACTGATAAAGACTACACAATCAAGAATCTTCTTTTTTTGGAAGTATTTCAGTCACTGTTTGTTAAATTCCAGTGAAACCATTTCGAAGTAGAGTCGATACAAACAAAAACGAATGCGAAATTGTTTTTTCTCAAGAGCCAACTTTCTTCCCCTTGAGAAAATGAGTGTTTCAGTTCCTAGAATTTGCAGATATGTTAGCAGATCAAGTTATATAGAAATGTATTGACCATGTGGAAAAATATCGTTTGTTAGTGATAAGTACTGTATAATTCAATCCAATGTTTCGTTTATATAAATACAAAAAAAATCATTATGATCCAAATTCAACCGTCAATGTTTCAATGAATACTAAACTTAAGAAAGGATAACTATAACACTACCTCGGAGGGACTAGTGGCTTCACTGACAATATTTATATTGAAGGAATGATCATAGGTCAATTCAAAAGGAAGGATTTCAAATTGTTGGATCTTGATCTTTATCCAAACATTTAGATGTGCATCGAATATAATTAATGTCGGTATGTTTGAGTTCAAGTATATTTTCGTGCAACTCTTTTCTTCTGAACTCCAAGATAAAACCGATTTTCAAGAAAGCTAATAGCTCTCTAATTATGGGTGTTCATTAAATTGTGAGGAAAAATACTAAATCTTTCGCATACTCCATAAAGAATGTTCGTGCTTTATCCTTAACTTTCAGTGTTGCAAACTTCAAGCTTTCATCAGGCTCTGTGATGTAGGGTCCTGCTCGAGGAATGAATCGAACAAGTTTTTTGAATCCCTGAAATAGAATTCTGTGAATAATGAGCAGAAAAAATATCCACATCAAGAAGCACTGAACTTTCCGAGGAGAATAGAGCGATTTCCAGAAACTGATGTAATGGAAATTCGGTAATGCAAACACTCGGAATATTACCTATTACCAATGTTACCAATTTTCGTAATCGATATGACCATTAGGAGACGTAACAATGACGGTCATTTCGATAACGTGTTACATTTTAGGGTCGTTTGAATCGAACGGGTATTGTTTGGTACTCATTTGTTTTCATTCGATTATTTTCGTTTCATTGTATGCTGTATTCTATACAGAAAATATTTATCGCTATCAAATTATCTGCGAAACAGTTTCGAACATTATTTACTTTCAATTATTTTCTACTGCAGCAAATTCGATGTATTGATTGTGAGTTTGGGTCATCGAAAATAGCACCAATGATTCTTTAACGGTATACTAAAAATGTAATAGCATTCAATTGGGAAATATGAATAAAATAATACCCATTGCTAACATCAGGAAGCGATAAGTAGTCATTGAGTTTAATATTCAATTTGAAAATTGTATATTGTTCAACGAGCAAGGAATGATAGTCATTACCTACGAGTATGATAATCGTCATTCCATGCTAGTTATGCTTTATACTTTTTCTACGGCTATAATATATAGAAAATAAAGAAATAATTTTGAAAATAACATGAACTTCAAATGCAATTTCATTCAAAATTTCCATTCTGGTTTTCATATAAATAAGTGAATAGAACTGTCATTGCATGAAATTTGGCGTTCCATGGGAGACCTGATTTATTACTATGTAATGATAACTCTAACTGTAACACAGTGAGTTCATCGTGTTATAAGGTGTGAATTTATTATTCATACTGCGAGCGTTATTATTGAATTATTCAAATACTTCTCCCATATTTCTGATGCATTTTTTTTCATAAAAGAGCAAAGTTCTTTTTAATATCGCCATTCTTTTATTTTACTCGAAATATACCACCAGAAAGATATGCGGTAATTTCTTCTGTAGAGAATCCTGCACTGGAGTCTGTTGGATAACTGCATTGTTTATAGCGATATGTAGTAAGCTAACCATATGGATTTATAATCTGAAGGAATGGATATTACAGTGAATGACAGTAGTGATGATTTTGTTTTCAAGTTATGTCTTCATTCCATTTTTATTACGGATGTCGTAGCTTGAATATCACATTGTCTTGATTACTTATACATAATGCTAGAAGATGGCAATCTATGATATGATTTCGTTTCCAAGTTATGAATTCTCTTTCATTTTTTTACGGACTTTGTAGCTTGAATCAAACATTTTCTTGCTAACTCATACATAATGCTAAAGGGTGACAATCAATTCAGAGAGATAAGTGGAATTTTTTGGCCATGTCGTAGATCATTCATGTTTTGAAAATTAATTTAGTGCCTAAACTTTCATTTCCTCCATAAACTTTTGACGTCAATCTATGTTGGAGCTTCTTTATCTTTCTCTCAACTATCCACCTTTTATTCCCTTCAGAGAAGGAAAATTTGTCGTGCATTGTCATAACGGAAATATCGACATTATAGTGAAGATGGAGTAACAAAAACGCTCCATATCATCTTTACACCAGCAACAATGATAACAGTCAATACATTCCGTGATATTGATATTGAACCAATTGAACCCTCGTAATAATAATGTTTATTCAGTTTACAAAGAAGTGTGTAAATACAAGTGAAAGGATAATCTTGCTGAAATGGACCATATTCATCTTCACCCAACGAAGAGGTGTTGATGATTTTCAATATGCCCAGGATAATGATTATAACTAAATTACCACTCATTTCGCAATGAAGGTAGAATCCGCTTACCACTTAATTTTTTCTGAGCAGGGATACATTAAATTTGTTTCGGATTGGGAAGTGAACGCAAGAATTGAGGGTTAGTGAATCTTTGAAACAAACAGAAATAATCGACAAAAGGTTCTCTGTTTGATTCAATTGGGTTTTGTTCAAGTACAAACTGAGTACGTGAACGGGACACATATAGGCAAGGAGTAGTTTCTTCAGGTAACCACCTTTACATTTTTCTGTGGATTACAGACAAATTTTGCCAAGGAGTGTTTGAGTAATATCGATAGATCTACTCCACAGGAGGAAAATAGAATATTGTTCACCAGGTAGGAAACGCTCAACATTCCTGGACGACTGTGAAGATTGCTAAGTCGAGGCGCAAGCCAGGATTTTCCTAAGAGGTGAAAATATTATTTTTCCTCCAATTGATTAGAATTCTTCAGATATCAATGAAGTTTGAAAAAATCGCGGATAATTTCATTCACAAATGAATGGTGCTTTGGAATTTGTAATGAAATTAGTTGGGTTATGGTGGAAACCTATTAAGATTAAATCGTCAAACTTGACGTTTATAAATTAAATTTCTGGTGTTATCGAGAAAAAAATTATAAGTGATGATGAAATTGCCATTTCTGAGACTCCTCCAGAGCTGGTTGAGGCAGTGCATACTGCTTCATGAGAACTATTTATCTGGAATGTCAAAATTTCCTAGCGATTTGCAGAAAAAAAGTCTGAACCCTTTTACTCTTTCTGAAGTCATTCCACCGAAATTCAATTGTTTCATTCGAACTAGTTTGAACGTCTAAATCTCGAAATGTAACTGGCGAGAAGTTGTTGCCAACTATTGGAAGTGCCGGTTCAGGTAATAATCACCCGTTGAATACGAAGTTGGCCGAACTTTCCAGGTTTAGAACTCAATTAGGAATTAAATTGTCTGCACCAGCGGTGATGCAGTAGCCAATCAGAGAATTGTTCAGGTGCATGGGAGTAATTTCATTCATACTGAATCGGAAATGATTCAAAATTCTCAAATTCTAGTTCTTTCGATCGTTTTTTTAATTCGATGAATGCAGTTGAAAGTAATGTCTGGTAGGTTGAGTAAGCGGTTTACGAAACTGAATCTTTCGCTATATAAAACAATTCAGTGAATTCTGGTAAAAAGGATTATTGAGAATTTAGAGCGCCTTCCATTGGAGAAACCAGTGCACATTCACCTCTCTCTAATCGAAATTGAAAGACATGGAGACGCGCGTAACGCTAACAAGGTTGGCATACTAGGAGAAGAAAACTGATCCTAAATCTGAAGACAAGGCTTAGATTTTTATATACTTTACAATCTAATGTAGTTTAATAAACAATCTCCAAAGTATTTTTTTGGTCCGATAAGTACTTACTAATTATTCTGATTGATTGGTCAACGGTAAACTACAAAGCGGGCTAAAAGAGATAGGCCATTCGTCACCATATAAACTATTTTTACATTTCGTTGTCCAGACTCGATGCATTCGATAGTCTATATCGGACCCAGAAAATATTTTGCAGGCAGTTTTTGCACTTTTTCGGATTGTTAGTTATATAAATAGCTAACGATAATCTTCAGATTTAGTATCAGTTTTAATAATAATGATAATAGATTTTATTGTCACAACTGCTATTATAACATTACAATTCTTATGTTCATAAATAGATTGTGAATGAAAGTCAGAGTTCGATCTGAAAGGATAATTTAATTATCATACAGACGCGCTCTTTCATTCAATCTCGAGCAAAGTAATTAGGTATGATATAAAATGCAAAATAAAAATAAATAAAAAATAGTGCATGCAAATAATCGAGTTTACACTTCTAATTGTACGTACTTGATACATCGATGTAAATATTTGGCCATGAATGATTCAGAGAACATTGATCAAAAAATGGTTTATTTATAAAGCACATTGAACTAATCACGGATAAGAAGGTCGTTGACAGATTTTTCGAATCTAGCTATAGACAGATTCTTAATATAATCTGGTAAGCAGTTGTGAATTTGAGCGATGTTGTATGAGAAGGAAGACTTGAAAACAGAGGATTTCTGGCGTGGTATTGTAAGTTGACATTGATATCGGATATTTACATCGTGGAGTTGTGACCGACTCTTGGCTTTTAGATATTCAGGTTTTTTGTGTGAAACTATTTGCGGATTCTGTATAAGCTGGAGGCGTCAACTGTCAGCTTGGAGCAAGGCTGGACCGTATACACAATCTGTATAATTGAGATGGACAAAATTCATTTTTATATAGATAGCTAAGCCACCACCTCAATTTTTTTGTCGATCCCATCGATACAAGCTATTCTGAAGATGCTAACCTTGTTATCGAAACTTGCGTCGGGTGCAAGAATATCAGTACGGTGATAGGGTGATTGAACTCTCCGAAAAGTTTCGTAAATATTTGTGTTCATACAACAACACTCACTTACACTCCTTCGGACCTGCGGGAAATGGCGTTAGCTAAATTCCACATTGGTCATCATGATGAGTGCTTACCTTCATAGAGGTATGAAGAGGTCGACGAAACGATGAAATATGCACCTCGAGGAAAAACTATAATTTGCCTCATATGCTTGCTAGCTTCGGCTATCAATTACAAGACTCGACTTTAATAAAAAATTAACATAAACATAAATAACAATTTTGTTCCTTGATGTGTCGAAGGAATTTTGGTGATCAGGTCTGATCTTTTCTATTCTCTTCCTATACTTCTTTGATATCTTGAGGAATGAAGAACAGGGACACACGAAATTTGCACTAGTTTTACCGATGGAAACCGCAAATGGAATGAAAAGTCTCACTGCTGTTACTTTAATTCTTGTTCTTTTCCTTTCATCTAGAAGTGAGTCAGAAAGCTTTCCCGAATGAACCAGAATATAAACGACTTATCATACAGTGTATCCCAGTTGTTATATTTAGTATAGTTGAACGAGTGAACTCACCTTGTGTTTAGATTTTTTGACGCTAGTTCGTTTTTTTGGAGTTTTTCGTAAACTTGACTTGAAGCTTCCTTTTTTGGGCAATTTTACTATCCAAGATGGAGGAACTATGCTATTGCAGTGGACGCCTGTAACAAAATATTTAAATATAGGTCCCGTTATCACCGAACACACTTCTATGAAATGATCTGGTTTCTCATGGTATTTGTTTCTGAAACATATACAGTCTGCTTTTTCAGCTAATAATAATAATAATAGTAATAATAATAATATCCATTTATTTCCTCGAGACAGTTACAAACCATATGGAAAAAGTAAGTTGCTTACATTCAAATGTATATATACTTAGACTCGTATATTCATAATATAATACAGTAATACTTAAAAATTTATTTTAGCGCAAATTGCCAGGACAAAAATTTATCCAGTTTATAAAAACACTGTTCTGTCAGAAAGGATTTCAAATCATGTTCGAATGATTGTTTTGTTAAGCAGTCTTTCACATTTGAAGAAAGAGCATTGTATATTCTAGGAGGCATTTGATTGGGAAATTGGTGAGTTATTTAGAATTTTCCAAATGGGGTTGAAGAATTATTCTCTTGTCTTATATTGAAACTATGATTTTGTTTGTTCCTCACATATATTTCATCAGTATTATCGAATACTAGCATACTCAACTGTGATACGACAAGTCATGGTGATGTTAATATTTCCAGTTTCTTGAATGTACAATTCGTTCCTGTGCCACGAAGATTATCTTTCGCTAGGGTAGATAAACCCCAAAATTTTTTCAGATATGATCAACGACGTATCATCATCGTACATTGTAAAGGATGCAGGTACAGAAAGTTCTTCCAAATCATTAATATACAGCAGAATTGGCCCCAATATGAACCCCTGAGGGACATCAACGCCTGTTTCAGTTTGCAGTGAGAAATAATTGTTGATTGCTTCATATTGTGTATGTTTGAGTATAAATGATTTTATCCACTCTAGAGGACAGCCTCTATCTTCATGCTTATACAGCTTCTCTAGTAGTATGTCGTGATTGATACAGTCAAATGCCCAGCTGAGGTTAGCATATTGTAACAGGGCATTCTTCTGCCTCAATAAATTATATTTTTTTTTTGATAATAAGAGAACACCGCTGTCCTCCCAGATTTTTTGTTCAAATATCCATGTTGGTTTCTCGAAATTATATCATATTTATGACAAAATGACATCAGTCTATCTAAAACACAATACTTGAATACTTTGGAAAAAGTTGATGGTACTCTGACTGGTCTGTAATTCTCAAGGCTCTGAGGACAGTTTTTTTCATACAAAGTAAGTAAGTGGCACAATAAGTTCTGATAGTCACTTTTTCAATAGAATTTTAGGTACCTCATCGGATCCTGAAGGAAATTCATTTTTAAATTTCACTTAAGTAACTCAAATAGTTCTAGCTCCTTATATGGCATGAGAAAAAGAAAATTTGGAAGTGACACAACGTTACCCGGCCTCTCCTTGTCATAGGAGAGTATATTGCTCGATATCTTTTCAGTCACATCTGTGTAGAATTTATTGAAGATTTCAGCATCGTGTTTCAGATCGTCAACAATGGTGTGATTATCGTTTATTGTTATATGTTCTCTGTATCTGTAGAGTAGCACTTAGACCACAATATGGCCCATTGTACATCCTCCCAAGGAGTCGCCCTCCTAGGACATTGTCCAACCTGCCTTATCCAGGTCACCAGGGGACATCTCCTTATTGTTGTTATATCTCATTGAATAGCCTTCGATTTATTTGATAGCTCTGACACTGACTCTTTTTTCGGCCTTTATAGACGTTTTCCAGTTCGGGCCGAAATTTCTGTAGGGCTAAAAGGTCTTTCGAATTTTTACTAGATTGTTTTATTTCATGTGTGATCCATTTCTTTTCATTCTAATTTTTTAACGAGAAGGTAATTTTGAAAAATTGGTCTCACTGGACTGACTGAAACGCAAGATCAATATCGGTTTTATTCAAAATTCGATACCAATTTTCATATTTTTGCTATCAGTCGTAAAACGCCTGCTGTATTTTTTTTGTTGCTTTTGTCATTTTGCTCAACTCCATATCGCAAATTACTAGACTCTGAACGGATATATCAGTATCAATGACACACCATGTTGTTTTCTGGTATAGTGACAACTCGTGTAGGCCACGATACTGTATATCTGAAATTATAACTTCTTAATCATCACAGATTTTGTTAAATGCTGGACTGAGCCTATGATAATAATCAGCGTTAAAATCACCACATTAACAGATGTTCACATCTGATTTGAAAATTTCATCTGAAAAGTTCTGAATCGTGTTCAAAAAAACATTCAAATCTCCCAATGGTGTGTCTCTATATAATTTTTGACGAGAATTACCACACCTCCCATCCTTTTAATTTTCCTACAGACACTAATTTTCAATGTAAAATTTTATAAAATAAAAACTATCTTCTGTATTTTCCCTGAACCAAGTTTCTGTCAAAAAAATTAAACTAACATCATAGCTGTGAATATCAACATATAAACTGTTCAACTTGTTGTTGTTAACACTCTTGAATGTCATATTTCAACAGATTGCCTTTTCCTGTGGTATAAAATACGACTTATGAGGGACCGTGAGGCCGAATTTCAGGATTCATAGTTTTTTAAAGTTTTCAGCCAATAGGTTCACTTCGAATTAAGAATAAATTGTGGGGAATTTTGACTGAATTATTCAACACGCTACAAATTGGTAAGAGAATCTGCGTTTGTCTGATTTTCAATTCTTGTGACATTTGTAGGCTTGCTGTTTTTGGACCACCCTCAACATTCTCACTACCTCTATTTCTCCCTACAACAATGTTCCTTCTCTCTCAATTGATATCTCGGAAACGGTGAGACAAACAGAGTCGTACAGACAGAAGTTTCCTATTTTGGAAAACTGGAAAAATCTCTTTCCAGAACGGGAATGTCGCTAGTTGTTTTTGAAATATGGTTTTTGGGCTCAACCGCCTCCGTTTCAAGGATAAAAAAGTATCGAGGCAAATATACCAATCAGCCCTGAAAGCAGATAATATAAACACCAAACACTTTATTTTTTTTCATTTCCAAGGAAAAAAAACCAAAAAATGGATTTTAGGATATTTCTACCACATCAAAAAACAATCGAACCATATTAACTTTCGATACTGTTTCATATTTGTCATTATTTGATTCGAACCAATGTTCAATGCGACGTTTCGTTTATTAGATTTCTTCATCATTTTTTTAATGGACGTTTTCATCGATTTTTGTAGCCACTATCAGAACGAATTCAGCTATGTATTAATATACATATATTTCCCGACGTTCTTCTTATTATTACAGTGTGATCCTACAATTCCTGGTAGGGGATCAATATTTTGAAGTAGGGATCAATATTTTTTGGGTAGAGAACTCAAATCTTCAAATGACCCACTAATATCGAAAAAAATAAAAAAAAACTAATCATCAAAACACATGTATTGTAGTGTCACTACTTTGGTTCGGGTTTGAAGGCCGCCGTTTTTTGGAATTTCTTCTTCAGAGGCTCATACATCTTGAGTTAGACTCCGATGACTTAAGCTGCTAGCTACTCGCGTCGGCGAAACGTCAGGAAGAAATTCCAAAGTAGTGACACTGAAAACCGCAGCTGCGAAAGCCTTAACCATTTATTCTAATACATAGATGAATTTGTTATGACAGTGGGTTTGGAAATCGATGAATGAAATTAGGAGTCCATATCTGAAAACAAAATTGATGATGGAATCTCGTGAACGAAACGTCGCATTGGAAATTTGTTCATTCCAAATCGAAAGAGATATGTAGAAGTATTGAGAGATATTCTGAATCTTTTATATCATTCGAAATGGAGCTGGAAAGCGATTATTTAAGTTTTTCAAAATGGCGAACTTTTGTCCGGTTCAACCGACCCTGAAACTCTTCCGATATAGCAATTATCACTATTCCTATCAATAGTGGGATCAGCTGAGGAAACGGCCCCCTGTATAATGAGTTTTCCATTTCAAGTTGGTTCATGATACGACTCCAACTATTTTGATGGGTGAACTCTGTTGACGAGTCGAGTTTTACGGATACTTCCAAAAGTTATAGACCAGACGGCAGAGCCAGATTTTTTGTAGTAACTTCTTACAGTTTGCCTTTGAAAAAGGGAACACATGAAGCTGAAATGTTTGAAGTTTATCAAGCAGTAAATAGTTCGAGTACAGTTAGTTGTTCATATACATACAGTTTTATTACCCTTTTGCATGAGGATGGATGCATCTAAGGACCTGAAGCAGTTGTGTTGTGCTTTTTTTCTGTTTAATTGGCAACCTCGCATTTTATCCGGGATTCTTGACTCTGTTGATAGTTGGCAGGTATTATATTAGAGGTTGAGAACGAGCACTGTATTTGTTCCATAGATATTACAACAAGTAATGGAATGTCCCTAAGAGAAAGAAGACTACGGAATGAGTGAGATAGAATAGTTCAAGTATAACCTCTAAGCGCATTCTTTCCTCAATGTAGTAGAGAAAGAGAGGTTATAGAGGATAGAGTAATTTGACCATGAAATTGGCATTTCGTTCACCACAATATCTGTTGAAGGTGCATATCCTTTCTCTCTCTAATCTATTCCGCATCATGCTATGTTGAAAACTGTCATGATGGCCAGTGCCAGTACATTAGTTGTGATGTATATGATTTGTTCGGATGTATGTTGTAGAATCTTGGTTGTAGAGTTGGTCAGATAGAACTCTGGAGTTACTGTTTGAATGTCATTATTCTGTGGTGAATGGATTATTACTTGGTAGTTTTTTGACATTTACAAGAAAGCGAATCTAGAAGAGAATACTGTGAAAGAGTTTCGAAAACAGAATCGAATTTGGTTTCGCAACGTCAAAGATAGGTATTTTGAAGAATATTAGTTGTTGTATTTCATTGATAGCCAAATTTGAGATATACGAGGAGTTGCTGACTGATAGAACATGTTCCACTCAAAAGGAACTGTGTTTTGATTAACTCTGCCACTTTTCGGGGTAGATTGAAAATCTGCCTTTCTACCCCTGTATAGATTCCACTATGAATTCTCATTTGCAGAATGTGGTATGTTGAGAACCCAAAAGAATTACGAAGAAAAACATCTGGAGTGAAGTGTGATTTTTCAATAACAATAATTTCAATGTCACAATACATGGTGACAGCGGTAGTAACCGGGGAGTGAGTAAACAATTACCACTCAGGGTATTAAATGATAATATTTCAATGATAATACACGGTGGCAGTTATATTATCGTGTTGTTATTGACTATATATCCTATATACATACATTGTTCAAAAATTGTTCGTTTTCGTTAACCAGCTGACGAACGTCATCCCTCAGAAGTCGAAACTTGTGCGAGTAATGGATCAACGAGGCCTTACCTTTAAACGTGCGTTTACCCAGCACGGTGGCCCGGCGAGGATTCGAACCCCGGCCTTCCGCTTGATAGGCAGATATGCTAACCACTACACTACCGAGACCACATTTCGAATTATGAATTTACCAAATTAGTGAATACGAATACTGAGAATGATGAATGCTGAACATCGTTTCTGTTTGGTCCAATATGTCCATATAAAACTCTTGTATCGAGAATAATAAATGTTCTGATTGATTTTTGAATTTATTGAAATTGAATATTTTCCTTATGCTGGGTGGCAAAAAATTGAAAATGATAGAAAATACATCTCTGTGTGTGATTTTTTTCAAATGCTAGTAGGATTATTGATAAATTTGTAACGAATCCTGTTTGTTTTACTCTGTTTGTTGATTGAAGTATGGATTTGTTCATGTCCAAGTTGAACATTAATGGATGTAGAGGTTTCTCTTTTTTTGTAGTTGCGTTCCCTCATACATACATTCGGTAGAGAACAATTTAGCTGTTTTGATCAGTATTTTCAAGATTGTGTTTTGAGTTTGACACTGACGGAATCGTTGAAAGTACCAAAAACTGAAAAAAATGCGCTTCAGGATACTTTTTTGGGACCAACATTTATTTTGATAGGCTACTGTTACAAATAAAAATATCGCTCAAACTATAACCAACATGATGTGGTACTGTTTCAAATGATGATGTGGTGATTGACAACTTGCACGAATGTACTGCGAAATAATGCAATGAAAATCGAAGTTTTACAGTATGCTTATTACAACTTGTGATCGTTTCATCGTGAGATTTACAAACATTGATATTCATAAACGATGCAATAATAATTGTCTCCTTCTGAAATTCACTTCTTTTTCGAAGAATATTAAACTACATTCATATGAAATATTTGGAATAATTTTTAAGTGAGTTTCGGTGTGTGGAGAGTTACGATAGATTGATTCAATCGTGGCTTCTTTGAATTTAACGATTCAAAGTACTGAAAAAATATTTCTTTCATATGAGAGTAGTTAGTTGATAATTTCCCAAAAATCAATACCAATTTCAATGGGAGGCCGTGTTCAATTCGGAATATCTTTTTCAAATGAAACTCGTATGTTCCTAAATGAAGCTACTAATATTTTTTGACCTGCCATGTATGTCCTTAGACCTGAAGCTATTTTTCAAATATGTCAAATATGGTTACCGTACATGTACTAACTTCTGGCCGTATCCACAGTTCGATTATGTAACTAATTCCATCCGTCATAATTTTTTTTATATGCAGATTCACACGAGAAGGAAACCCTGTAATGTTCAGAGAACATGGCGTGATGCAATGGACAAGATACGAATTAACATTCACTTTGTAATTTCTAAATTTGTATGCCTCAGAAAAAACCTCTCTCGGCAAGGAGTTTCAAAGTTCAGCCGCTCTATTGAGAAACGATACCCGAAAAAGAGAGGTTCGCTAGGTGTCCAAGCTCACAACAAAGGGGTGGGAATTCTGTATTCGTCGGATCATCCGTGCTGATAGTAGTAGTAAATATCTATAGATAAGACACAATTCCCCGACTTTCCTATGATGTTCCAACGAAGTCAGCGGGCTCGTAAGCAATATAAACAAGAAAGTTCAATGAATGTTTTGGTGCCAAGCCCCACACATGAGAACTATACTACAAGACAGGCCGTATCTGTGCCTTGTAGATAATCAGAAGCTGATGAGAAATGAGCTATTCCTTCATACGAAATAGAAATCCAAGCTTCTGGGAAGCACCTTTAGTAATCGTGATTCCTAGCATCGAGATAATTAAAGTTTTAGGAATAATTACTCCTGACATCTGAATATTGGATGAAGATAGATCGGCTTTCTCTGAGAAAAGACATGTCTTGGTTTTCCACCATTAAATTTCACAAAGTTTACCATTCTATTATTTTCACCAAGTCATCTTTCATACAATTGACGCTAATGTCTCTCTTAATTCTCGTTTCTTGTGCTGACATATGGAATCTGGAAGAGAAACCAGTATGAAGAGTACTGTTGTCCACGAAACTTTGCACTGAACAAGATGTTTTCCCTGCAAATAATTGATATGAAGCAGGAAAAAAATATGCCCCATAACTGAACTCTGTGGAAAGCCTGTGGGCAATCTCTCTTCTCCTTTTTCAGTTGGAATTGTTCAAAATCAAGAATGCAAGAGATTGAGAATTTGGGCTTACTATTTTTCAGGTATAAGTCAAAGCATCAGAGTTTTTATGTATTTCGCCATGTGTTACTTCTACTTCAATTATGTATTAGATTCCAGCTTTATTCGGGACATCTTTCAATTAATTACTCATTTTTCGAAGAAAACTAATGTTCGTGAGTGCTGTAGCTGATGAGTGCCTTCTACGTATTTTTTCGGTAGCGCATAGTACGCTATTTTCACTATTCGATTTCGATAAACAGACCTCACCTACCGGCATTGGTATCCAGGCAATCAACAACAGCACGTGTTCTGGAAAGCTCGAAGTAGATGGTCCAATATGGAGGTCTTATGTCAGCTGTCATTTGGCTAATTTTTTCATGGATTTGATACGAAAGTGATTCATTTTGTATCCATTAATCAATGCTTTGATGGTTAGTCACCGTCTTATTCTAATATTTCTCTTCCAAATCCAACAAAATGTTGAGTAGCTTATTGTCACGAATAGCTCATTTTGGTTTATTTAGTTTGTTGGAGTCACAGAACTAGAACTCACAGAGTTGTATGGTTTGACCCGAATACGATTACATGTTATTGCGTAGAGTCAGCCAGAAACATTCCTGCCGTGACGCTGGGAGTGTGAACCCTTTGCGAACCGGCAAGGAGGAAAGTAAATTCAATACAAGCGCGTGCCTTTTCGACCACCAATTGACTAATGAATGAGATTTATATTTAACGGTGAACCCACCGGAATTGAGTTAGCACCGGAAAGAGCAAAAAAACAAAATTACGCCCTGGCATGAGAATGAATGGAGAATGAAAAAGTGAACTTGCTGAAAGTTCGATTAATCAGGCTTCCGACGCAGGCGGCGATAAAAATTCCTCCTCATTAAAAATTATCCGTTCAATTCATCAGATCTCATATTTTCGAAATAATGAAGCAATTTAGAGTTTCTAAGCGTCTTCAGACGATAGAAAATCCATAATGAGTGCGCCGTTCTCCTTTCTTTCGATGGCGCCAGAGAAAATCCTGTCGAGGAGTCCGGATAGAAAAAGTTTTCATCGTAAAACAAACGCAGGAGCCGGCATCAGAGGACGATATGGATATTGATGCGTGGGAAATGACTTTTTTCATTTCCACTCGCTGCTAGATGTGCTCCCATTGTTAGGGAGAGAATAATATCAGTACGTTGAATGATCCGGTCGAAATACAGGGTGCCTCTAAAGTTGAGTCGTGGATTTGTCGAGCAAGATGGAGACAATTTTGAACAGTTTCTGTATAAAACGATATCCATTTAACATGGTAATGATGTTTTTCAATAATATATGTCGATAACGTAAATGAACAATTTTATTATGCAATTTTTATACAGGAGATTTTTAGTATATCAACTTCTCATGATGAGTTCTACAAGCTGTTAAAATAAACGAGTCAACTTTGGAGACACCCTGTTTACATTTCTATACGTAGAAATTGCAATGAAGGTCAATATTCATGGAAGGCTCAGAAAAAATATTAAAGATATAATATAAATAGCATCCAACAATATTCTATGTGCAAAAAATCATTCAAGGCCAAATGTTGAAAATATTATTACGTTTCACGTGAGTTGAGATTCATCGTGAGAATATATCAGATCAAGATTGCAAATAATTCAGTTGGCTACAGAAATTGAAAACCTTTTTTCATGTACATTTTAAATCAATTATAATTGCTTCCACTAATCCCTTAACCTCTATCGTTCCTTTGTTTATTATCACAAATCCGTTCAGAATTATATCCCTTATCAATAGTATTGAAGGGAATTTCAATCCCTATTTGAGTGAGTCATTCCATAATTTTCGATTTACTGTTCCTCCAGTATACCTACCCCTTGATTCCATGAGAACACAGCTTTCTCGAATGAAGTGGATGCCATAAAACTATAGGCAGTTTACACTTTCAACGGACAGGAACCAATCACTAAGAATACCTTTATTTCCAAACCCTTAGCTCAGGTACTTCTGAAAGGAAGAAATAACGTTTTGGTTGTTGTTCGAGGAAAACGAATCTTGATTCCCTGCATCTGTCACCTCACTGACATCTTCATCATCCCAAAGTCCTTCCGTCAATCGACCATTGAACTTGATAATTTGAGAAGATTGACAACAGGAGAAACAACAGTAATAGTTGAATTCGTTCAGATCGTTCATATTCGCAAATCATTCTTCTCTGAACCCAAAACTGATCTTTTTTTCAGAAATAATGAAAGGTACTGAACAACAGGGCTACTGGTTCAGAAGGAAATTCAAGGAAGCTCTCTACATTCTCAACAACAATGCATTCGGACATCCCAGCGTAGAAATCCGGAATGTGTGGAGACTACTCATCCGAAAGTTGGACCAATTTCGGCTGGACGAACAAGGACCTCGCGCCAATACATCCTTTTCACGCTGAAACCTATCGTTGCAGCTCATTGGTAGCACCCCCTCCTCCTGACATGAAGAAACATTAGTAGCACTCCCTTCTATCCTGGAGAATTTGGGTCGTTATTTTTTCACCATTAAAACCTTTTCCATCAATTAGATATAAACTTGTTATTCTTTCATCAAAATCCATCCCTTTATGTGGATTTGTGGGTCGTATTTGATTAAACTTTTCTTAAATTTCATTATTCGTTGATTTATTGGTTTAATTCATATTTTGTCTCCATCTCATGAGTTTTTTATAATAGGTTTCAATATGGTTGAGTATAATGATATAAACAATGTGTACAAAATGCCCTGTTAGTCAACAGGAAGCTGTCTGGACTGTATATAAAATGAAATTATCGAAGTGAACTTTTTTGACATGTATTTTTATTCGACTTCATGTCACATTCTTGTTGTTATAATAACAAAATCGAACAAAGGTAACGCATGTATCTTGATGACGTTCGCAGAATCAGGACGGTATAAATGTTTTTTGATTAGAGAATTCATCAAGTATAAAACATATAACTGAATACCGAACATCCCGGCCGCCTTGAAATTATAATTTCAACTGATTGAATCCGTGTTGAAACTCGGCAGACGAATGTCATTAATTGTCATTATCTATGGGAAGTAAACACAATTTAGAGAGTGCACGTTTAGTAGTTGAACCATCACTAAACTTAATAGTCACTACCCGCGTAATGTTATCAGTTCCAGGGTGAATATCCAAAACTCTGGCAGTCTTCCATTTTAAGGGGGGAAGATCGTCCTCCTTGATCAGTACTAGATCACCTGTCTTGAGTTTTGTATGACCATCTTGGAACCATTTTTGCCTCGATTGTAACTCAGATATATATTCTTTACGCCATCGTTGCCAGAAATGCTGCAGAATTTGCTGGAGTCTTTTAAAGTGTGATAAGCGATTTTCGGGTACTTGAGTGAAACAAGGTTCGGGTATCGAGGTAATAGGTCTGCCTATCAGAAAATGTCCAGGACTTAGAGGAGTGTAATCGTCGACGTTCGATGACATTGGAGAAATAGGTCTAGAATTTAGTACGCCTTCGATTTGTACTAAGACAGTCATAAAATCTTCATAGTGTAATCGGGTATTACCAATGACTTTCTTTAAATGTGATTTGCAACTTTTTACCCCACTTTCCCAAAGCCCACCAAAATTTGGTGCTCTAGGAGGTATGAAATGAAAATTAATGCCCTCAGACACAATTTTACTTTCTATTTCCACACAGTTTGTTTGCAGAAATTTTGCAATTTCTGAACTTGCTCCTACGAAAGTAGTCCCATTGTCGCTATAAAAATCAGTAGGCTTATCTCGCCTGCAAATAAAACGTTTGAAAGTGGCTAAAAATGCATCACTCGTTAACTCTGTCACAAGTTCGAGGTGTATCGCCTTAACTGTCATACAGATGAAGAGAGCAACATAAGCTTTAATTATTTTAGGGTTTCGAGTCTTGCGATCCTTAAGGAAGAATGGGCCTGCATAATCACAGCCGGTATGTGCAAATGGAAAAAACTTGTTGACTCGGTAGTGAGGTAAATTACCCATCAAATAATCAAGTGTCTTGGGTTCCACTTTAAATCAAACAAGACATCGATGCACAACTGATCGTGCAAGGCTACGACCTGATATCGCCCAATACTGTTGCCTAACATTATATAATAGTTGCTGTGGTCCACAATGCAATAAAATTTTATGATGATACTCGAATATCAATTTAGTCAGCTTATGTTTATTGTGTAATACAATAGGAAATTTCTTATCATATTCAATTTTAGCATTCTGGATCCTGCCACCAACCCTAATGAGATTGTCTTTATCCATGAATGGATTTAAAGAAAGAATAGAACTATCTTTACTCAGTGGTCGCTTGTTGAGTAGATTAAGATAATCTTGTCTGAAAGATTGAATTTGAGAAATTCTTATCAGGTTTTGAAGTGACGCTTTCAATTCCTGTGCAGTCAAATTAGCACTGATTATCTTATTCACCCCTGATCTTTTAGTTCTCGTATTATTAATAAATCGATAACAATAGCCCAAAATTCGAGTTACTTTGGATAGTGATGAAAAACGTGAGAACATATCGAATTCTAAAACATTCCTGAAGATCGCAAAATTGACTACAACTCGTTGCTCAGGCAAAGCTATCACTGAGCCTTCGTCTACAGTGGTTAATGGTAATTCACCGGTTCTCAGCCAATATGGACCATGGAACCACAAATCATTGGAGAGCAAGCTCATAGCAGTGGTACCACGTGACACCAAGTCAGCTGGATTGTCCTCTGATCGAACGTGGAACCAATTATTTGGATTTGACAAGGATTGAATATCGATAACTCGATTTTTCACGAATGTTTTAAAATTGTCAGGGCTACCCTTGATCCAACATAAAGTTATGGTGGAATCGCTCCAATAATGAATTCTATCAAAATTTATGTCAATTGAGTTCAATACCTTTTTTGTCAGTCTAGCAGATGTCAATGCAGCTGTCAGTTCTAATCTAGGAAGAGTCGGTTGTTTCGTCGGAGCAACCTTGCTTTTTGCACAGAGTAAATGAGAGGAAAAACTGTCACTGTTGCTAATACAACGTATATAAATAGCTACACCATAGGCCTTTTCCGAAGCGTCAGAAAATGCATGTAACTCCACACGATTGGAATTTTCAAAAAGAATGAATCTGGGAATTTTCAGGTCATTGAGATATTTCATATCTAAACAATATTTGTTCCATTTGTCAAGTATAGTTTCCGGAACTTCAGAGTCCCAATCAGATTTTTTTTTCCATAAACTCTGAATGATTAGCTTAGCAAAAATAATAACTGGTTGAACTAAACCTAACGGATCAAAAATCTGACTCGAGATTGATAATATCTTACGCTTAGTTATAGCAAGCTGTTTTGGAAAATCTCGTATTCGGTACTGAACAGTATCAGTATACGCGTTCCAGTATAAACCTAACGTTTTGCTTTGCTCACTCTCTCCTAACGGTAAAATATTAGCATGAGAATTATCATTTATTAGAAAACTGTCAGAAAAATATCTCTTATTGGATAACCACTTCCTCAAATCGAAACCTACACTTGCTAAAATCTTTGATACATCTCTTTGGAGTGTCAGTAATTCAGTCTCGTCATTTGTGCCTGTCAGAAGGTCATCCATATACATATCATTTCTAATAATTCTCGCAGCTGATGGAAACTCATTCTCGAATTCACTAGCTACTTGATGTAGACAACGTACTGCCAAGAATGGACTAGATGCCATACCATATACTACCGTATTTAGTTCATAACAAATAATATCTCCTGTATCTGCCGGCCATAATATACGTTGATAACTTCGATGCTTAGGATGTATCCAAATCTGACGAAACATTTTCGAAACGTCTGCGTTCAGCACATATTTATGCTTGCGAAACCTGGTCGAAATAGAAAATAAGTCATTTTGAGTAGTCAGTCCTACAAACTGTACATCATTGAGACTGAGTCCGCTTGAAGTCTTACTAGAGGCATTGAAAACAACCCTCAAACGACATGTCAAACTCGACTCTTCAATAATCGCATGATGAGGTAGATAATAACTTTCATTGTCCTTACTGTCGCGCCAGTCTTCATTTGTCAACTGTGTCATGTGACCGAGACTCTCAAATTCTGAAATGAATTCAGAATATTCGTGTTTCAGGTCTGGATTTTTTTCAAATTTTCTCTTCAAGTAATTCAAGCTACGTAAACCTAATGCTGATAAATTATCTTTGAACGGAATCTGAACTACAAATCTTCCTGTCATGTCTTTTTCGAACGTACTCAAAAAATGTTTCTCGCAATAATCGTCGATAATATTGGGAACAGCAGGCTCCTCAATCTCCCAGAATTTCAGTAATGTCTGATTGAGCATGTCATCGTCAGTCACCAGATTACAAGTGAAATGTCTAGAAATTTTAGGAAATGTCAATTCACCACCTATAACCCAACCCAACTGAGTCTTTTGAAAAATTACTCGACCATTGGTTTTGATCTGTTCCATAAGTAGAATATCGTAGAAAGCATCCACACCTAATAAAATGTCAATATCTTGTGAAATATTAAAAGTCGGATCTGCCAATGGAATGCCTTTAGGAATTTTAACTAATTTAGCACTAAAAGAAACGAGAGGAAGCGAACTTGTCACTTGTTTTAAAACCAAGCACGACAATTCTCTGCTATAATCATCGGTTCTTGAATGAATGGTAACTTTTGTTTGGTATTTAATTGAAACATTATTAGAATTGCCAACGCTTGATATGTCAAAATTAGTCGAAACAAATTTCGCTCCTATTTTCTTTGAAAAATTTTCGGAAACAAAGTTACTTTGGCT
The DNA here is from genome assembly GCA_032362365.1 of Zygogramma bicolorata. Classification (NCBI taxonomy): domain Eukaryota; kingdom Metazoa; phylum Arthropoda; class Insecta; order Coleoptera; family Chrysomelidae; genus Zygogramma; species Zygogramma bicolorata. The sequence goes on from JAVJAQ010001590.1 coordinate 120,184, forward strand.
TCCTGAATCTATCAAAACTCTAGCCTGATATAATTCATTATCAGCGCCGATTACATTCACTAATGCCGTAGAAAGAAGGGAATAAGTTGTTTGTCGAGTGAGCCCTGAAAATGAGTCTAATTCATTTCCCGAACTATCAGCGATTTGAACAGAATTGAGATCTACAACCTCCGAAAGTTTAGCAGTACCATACGGTTCACGATGGTCACTACCTCTCGTGAGTAAGCTCGTCGAAGTAGACGACACATAATTTTCTGTCTCCACTTCGCGAATTGCCACCGCGTTCGTACTCCCTTCATGTGTGGAAGCACGAGGTTTGATATCGTCGTTGGTTTGTTTGTAACGATGTAATAAAGAATTGTGCCTTTGACTACAAATTCTACAACCTGATTTTTGACAATCCTGTACCATATGATTGGGATTGAAACAATTCAGACAGAGTTTCAATTTTCTTATTTCTGAATTCCTATCATCGATTGAGAGTTTTTTGAAAATATCGCATAGGAATATCGAGTGGTCTGCTTTGCAATAGTAACAGGAAAATGTTCTCGGTTGGTTTGTCGTCGCGAAAGAACCGTGATGTTTATTTGTCTGTTTGAAGTCTTTTTTGTCTGTCATGTGAACTGTCTGTCCTTTAACTGCTAATTTCTGATGTCTAGTTAACTCTAACTTTTCGAGTAACGCACATTTGTTTTTAAGAAATTCGTGCAACTCATTCCACGTCGGGAATGTGTCCTTTATTTTGTTTGCCTCCCACTCCTTCCTAGTCTGATTGTCAAATTTTGTCAGTAATTAGTAGTGAACTGGTTAAATCTAATGCCTCATCACTTAAGCAACTACGTAAATATTGCAATTTCTGTACCGGTGGAGTTTTTCCAACCATTGCCAGAAAGGCGTCTTTGAATTCTAGCCACTTGTCAATTTTACCTGAAAAGGATGGTAATTTCAAAGGCGGTAACTTATTCGAGTAAACCTTATCATCATTACAACGACCCTGGGACCATCTCGAGACTGACTGATTCGATTTATTTGCCTGATTTGACTTGGTTTTATTCGATTTCTGCGAGCTGTCGGAAATTGAATGTTTCTGACTCTGATTGCAACAATCTTTCTCATAATTCTCAATTCCAGTTTTTGCACGGGCAATTGAATCGAAATAATCGTCAAAATAATTTTTTTCATCTAGTTCGTGAGCCTTTTCATCGGCCGACAAATCTGTCAAAGATTGTAAAACGCAAGAAATATCCAACTGAACCAGTGAAAAATCATCATATCCTGGCATAAACTTATCTAATCTAAACTTCAAATCGTTATGAGTGAGTTCTGACAAGTTTCCAAAGTCAACCCTTTCAATGAAAGTTCGGAAATTTGTAAGATTTCTTCTAATCTGAGCCCTTTTCAATTTAAGAGATGAAAGTTGATTTTTTATGTCTTCTGCCATTTTAACAACTTGTAACTTGTCACACCCAATTACAAATGAAAATATATGATCTGTCGATAAATTCTAATCAATCAGTAAAGATTGGTACGACCTTATCTCCTTGAACTCGTCGGTTCTCTACACGTCGATGCCCTTGCGTAACTGTCTATCACTGCTCTGCACGTCTGCACCGGTCTGTGCTGCCCAGTAAAGGATACGTGAAATACTGCCAAAAAATCAACTTGGATAACAGTTTTGTCGTTGATTCTTCTTAGCTTACATAAATGTCGATGTAACCCAAGCTGCCAATGAATAATTGTGAATAGTCCACACTGCCAAATTTGTCAAACTGCCGTCAATTCTCAAACTGCCGAGCCGATCCACATATGCATCGGGGAGAAGGACCATAAATTAATGTACAAAATGCCCTGTTAGTCAACAGGAAGCTGTCTGTATGTATATAAAATGAAATTATCGAAGTGAACTTTTTTGACATGTATTTTTATTCGACTTCATGTCACATTCTTGTTGTTATAATAACAAAATCGAACAAAGGTAACGCATGTATCGTGATGACGTTCACAGAATCAGGACGGTATAAATGTTTTTTGATTAGAGAATTCATCAAGTATAAAATATATAACTGAATACCGAACACAATGGAAGTCCGATACCACTAAGGGATATTGTCAACCACATTCAAGCAAATACTAGGAGAAATATTTTTTCCATTTGTGCTTATAAAGAGCTGAATTATCAATTATTCTGTGAATGTTATCATCAAATGATTTTACTCCTCTTTTTCTAGTTCAAAAAAAATCATGAAATGTATATATATATATATATATATATATATATATATATATATAATTCACATTAATAATATGCCTTGTTTGAAAAATGTTAGAGAAAGTAAAATAATGCAAAATGAAGAACGCCTCTCATTCACCAAAATATAGTTCCCACTACTATTTCCTAATTCGTTTACCTTTACTTCTTTCTCAAAGGCATAAGGAAATCGTGCTGCCTTTCGACTGAATTGGTCACCAATGATAGTTTTGGCATGAGGAAAATCGCTCAGAAAATTCCCCTTCGTCTTTTTCTTTAAGATTTCAACAAATTCGGAACAAAAATTTTTGAAATTTTTCCAATTTCTATGCAGATTTGTCCGCGTTAGATGAAGCACATCGACTAAACTTGAAATACTCTCGAAACATGTCGCATTTGATGAACATGCACACTCGAATCGATTGAAATATAGTCCAGAATACACAACCGAAGTAGTATTGACATTCAATATACACCTACATAAATATGAACACACTAGTAAATATTTGAATAGAACCGCACGAAAACTGGGTTATAACTACACAGGTGGATCCCAAATGATTCATTGTATAGATCCATTAACTGAATAGTGCTATCCATGAGTTTTCCTCTCATACCTTTGGTTGGTCAGACTAAATAAAAATCGTTCTGAAATGGCACTTTTTATTTCTGTGGGTCTATAAGCACCGCAAAGTTTCTGCTTTGATGTCAAATATGATATAACTTGTTTCTTAAAAAATTAATGATTCATTACATTCTTTGACTGACATTACACGTTAATACTATTTGAAGAGATCAATCACTCTAACACCGAACTGATATTATTTGCACCCGACGCGCGTTTCGCTAACAAGATCAGCATCTTCAGGAAAAGAAAATTGATTAATCAATCTCCTGAAGATGTTAACCTTGTTAGCGAAACGCGAGTCGAGTGCAAATATTATCAGTTTGGTGCAGAGGTAATTGATCTCTACAAAAAGTCTACAAAAAGTTCTACAGTCATTGTCGTAGTACTTTTTTACAACCATTTACAAAAAGAATTATTTCTGCCCTCGTATCAAACGTTTCGACGACCTCAAATTATTAATGAACGAATAAGGGAATCATTATTATAATCAGAATTAACTTTTTCATCCAATTACTCAGCAGCAAAAATCAAAAACAAACCGAAATTTTGAAATCCATAGAAATTACAACGCTATCCTATTACGGCGCTTCCTCATCAGTTAACAATATAACAGATGTTGCATCTCCTACGAGTTCCCAATTTTAATACTTCCATAATTTTGAATAATTGCTAGTATATAGGAATTTACCAGTATTTGAATCTTAAGTTATTAGCTGGCATACTCAAAGGAGCGTTTGAAAGAAGTCGAAAATATTATAAACCTTTTTTTTTACACCGTAAGACAATGAAATTCATTAAAATACGAAACACGTTCATCAATTGTGTTAAAGAATAGTTCTGCAAAATTTGAAGCAGGGCAAGGGGTTGGCTAATCATTTTGAATACCGAACCGCTCTGGGGCGTCTTACCGATGTTCACGGTAGCACATTTGCTATTTTGAGATGAGATACTAATTTACTTGCCAAATATACTTTTTTCAGTTTTTCGTAACCATGTCTTTGTAGACGGAGTTTCCGTACTGCTCGTTGGTCTGGTCATGCAGTACTGAGTACTAGATACTTTCCCACTCCTTCAATGGTTTTATGGCCTTTATTTTTCCTATTTCAGTGCAAAATCAGAAAATAGCATTCATCGTGCGAAATTAAAACTCAAAATGAAATACCAAACGAGAGGAGTCCCGCAGTAGGAAAACGAATACACTGCACGATCGGATCATGTATCGGATGCATGATCGGAGTAGGGTTGGTGTCGGGGTCTGCATGAGTCGGAAAGGTGGGAACTTTGCCGTTCAAAGCCAAGTAACATTCTCCTCGCAGACAGTCGTCCGACTGTATGATCATAGTCGGATCGAAACGGTGCATGATAAGTGCGTCCTGGCTTCAATTCGCTGTAGTAGGTTACCCATGCGGAAACAAATTTCCGGTAAAATACCCGAGTTGTAATGGTAACGCGAAACAAAATGAGCATTTCATTGGTCGAAAACTGTTGGTGTTGAATTTTTATCCAAATCGGTACAATCGTTCTTGAGGTATAAATAATGTAATAACTAACACGACTTTTATATACCGCCTGACACAGACTTTTTTTCTTTACTCTTTCACTTATTTTTACGGAACTATTAATATTGATTATGCTTACAAAGGGGCACTTTTTGACGTAATGTGAGATTTTTTCAACTTCCGGTTTCTCCGGGAATCTTATATATAATTTTCAAATTGAACACCCTGTATATCATTACATTTTTGAAATCTACACAATTTTCTGATTCCAATGATACCCCATACTTGATATTTTTAGTGTTTCATTTTTCGATCTGTGTAGAACAGACGCAACATGGCGTCCTCTGATGATAGACCAGTGGATGTAGTATGTGTAATAAGTGAAGATACGTTTAAAGAAAAACTATTTAAGTGCTGTCCAAAGAAGGGATCCAAAATTCTGTGTTGTGTTGTATATGGAAATCTGTTTCACCATTCTCATGTGCAGGTAGCAGGAAACTTCAGTGTGCGAAAATATGTGACACCAGATTCAGGTGCTGGGAATGCACAAACAGGGTGAACAGCCAAGAAACAATCGGCGTGACAGTCCCAGAAACAGTCACAGCTGAAAATCTAAACACCGAAAATCAACTATTGAAGAGAATACTTCGCGAAAAGGATGAGAAATATAACCTCCTTCTTGATAATAACAAGTTGCTTAAACAAAACAAGGAGCTCCTCCAGCAGAAAATTGATCAACTGATAAAAAGTGATTCTAACAAAAAGGCTCCTGATAAGGCTGCTTACAAGAAACTGTACAGCCAAACTCTACAAAAACAATCCGGCGATTCAGCAAACATTGCAGCCAGCGCGGAAAATTATACAGGGTTGCCCTCTCCACAAAATATTCACCAGAATATACAGCCCGAGTCATCGGGTATGAAGGACATTGCAACTGCTCAACTCGAGATGATGAACCAACTGATTTATAATAGCAGCGACACTCCACATCCCGATAGAGGTTGTATGACTGTATCTCACAGAAGAAGAAAACCTACAAAAACAGTCCTCGGAGAAGAAGAAACAAATGACCATTTTGGCGTGGAAAGAAAGGCATAGATCTATCTGTATCGTATAAAAAGTCACATCACGGAGGAAAAAATCTCCAATTACATAAAAGGGCAAGATGCATTCAAGAATGCCGATATAGTGATCAAAGAACTCCCCACAGAGGAATCCCAAAGCAAATGTTTCATGTTTGGCATCAATTTTAGTCTCAAGGATGAAATATATAAACCTCCAACCTGGCCTAGAAGTGTGGCATACAAACGTTTCGATTTTAGAAAATATAATGGGTATCAGAGACGCAGCGAAGATTTTTGAACAACCCCACACCTAAGACTACTGAGGGAAGGAATCATTCAGAACAAAATCCACCTGATATCTCTTTAGTGCACCACAATGTCCGTAGCCTGAGAAATTGTGTTAACAAACTATGTGCTTTTCTCGAGAATCTACATGGCCAAAGGATATTCTGCATATCTGAACACTGGCAAACCCAGGATCAACTCATTTCACGGGTAATCTCCAATCTCACACTTGTTTCTCAGTATTGCCGACCCCAGGATCAGCAAGGTGGTGGTGTGAGTATTTACTGTGATGTCAACTTCAAATTCAAAACTCTTAATGTACTGAACGACCTCTCCGAATGCAGAACTTTCGAGTGCTGTGCTGCCAAACTCCCACTTAATGAACATAAATTCCGCATTGTCTGTATGTATCGGTCACCCGACAGCGATTTGGATGTATTTTTTCTCAAATTAACGAAAGTTCTAGACGTTCTATCAAAGGATGAACTAGACTTTTATATAACTGGAGACTTCAATATCGATTTACTTGTATCATCTAAAGCCTCAAAAGAGTTCACCGATGTACTGGAATCCTATAATGCACTTCCTACTATCAAGGAAGTGACCCGCCCTGTCAGTAAAACATGTCTCGACAATATATTAACAAATTCTCTGAATACATTTTCAATAGATAATTTCCAAACATGTATATCTGATCATGATGCACAAGTTTTGACATTTAATACCCCACGTAAAGCCAGGGCAACCTGTAATGAGAAAAGGTTTTTCTCAAACGATGCTATTGATGGTTTCTGTACTGACTTGATTGATGAACGTTTCGAAAGTTTATATAGTGTGGTTTCGGCTGACTCCAAGTATAATATATATATATATATATATATATATATATATATATATATATATATATTTCTTATAATATCGCTGTATGGGGTTGCTCCCCCAAAATGAGTAGAATCTTTGTGGCCCAGAAAAGAATTGTTCGTTTGATTTTTGGACTGGATTATAGGGAATCTTGCAAACAATATTTTATCGAGAACGAAATAATGTGCGTACCCTGTGTATATATCTACAAATGTATACTCCTTTTCAAAAAGTATTCACAGGATCATCACCGAATATCTGATAGCCATTCTTATCCTACGAGACACGGAGATTTAATAAGGCTTCGTAAACATCTCACTTCATTTTCTGAAAAATGTCCATCTTATACAGGTGCAAATTTTTTTAACAATCTACTTCAACTACTCAGATGTGAAAGAAGCGAAAAGATTTTCAAAACAAAACTCAAAAAGTTTCTGATTGACGGTTGCTTTTACAGCACAAGTGAATATATGAGTCACCGTAGTATTTAATATTCACATTTTTATATATATTTTTTTATTTTAAATTTTTTTTCCACAATTGATTTTATTATACATATATATGATATTATATATCAATCTCATATCATCTGTGAATTATTGTGACATTTACATAATATTTACCGCTAGTTCTGTTTATATGTTGTATGTGACGTATCCTATATCATGTCTGTGATCGCTGAGGATTTAATAAATGATGATGATGATGATATATTCATAAACACTTTGCTACAATACTTTAATAAACACTTCCCTCTGAAGAAAGTCACTGAGAGGAAAAACGATTTTATCTTTCAAAGTCCCGATCTACTGGCAAGTAAAAATGAAATGTTGAAGTATAAAACGCTCTCTCTGGATTTTCCACAGTATAAGAGTCTCTTCTAGACGGCACAAAGCAAATACAAGGATTTACTGAGGAAAAATAGAAATGAATACTATGAACAGAGACTAGCCTTATCAAAAAACAAATCGAAAACATCATGGAGAATTATCAGTGAGTTTTCTGGTCGTAAAAATAAAAAGGATATCAATAAAAATAGCCAACCAACTTTCGATAATATAATTGAGGGTGCAGATTCATTCAATATCCTCTTCAATAAAAAAGCAGTCGACCTGACTGCAGAAAAACTGCCGCTACAGTATGAGTTTAAATGTGAAATACCCTACAATGATACAAGCTTCACCTTTGCCCCAATAACGTTACAGGAACACCACGAATTAATGAATGAAATGGAGGCCAAAAAAAGCTCCGGTTATGATGAAGTCTCCACCTTCCTACTTAAAAGGTGTTTTGTATGCATTGCTGACCACCTTTGCCATATCATAAATGCATCTCTCCAATTAGGTGTATTTCCGAAAAACCTAAAGTTTGCTTTAATAAAGCCGTGCCTGAAGGAAGGTGACCCAGAGTCCCTTGACAATTATAGGCCTACTAAGCACTTTCTCAAAACTTCTTGAACTAGCCGTTGCTGAGCAAGTCGTAAGTTTTTTCCAAAACCACAACCTTATCAATATGAGCCAACACGGGTTTATAGGTGGCAAGAGCATTGAAACTGCACTATTCGAACTTACCAACTTCATATACAACTCTCTCGAAAAGGGAGATATTGCCTGAGGAATTTTCCTGGACCTGTCCAGCCAGTTGATTGCATTGACTTTAAAATATTCCTAATCAAACTTGAACACTATGGTACTCGTGGTACTGCTTTGAACTGGTTCAAATCTTTTATCGAAGGAAGGAAACATGCCGTGAAACTAAGAGATGAAAGTGGTAACTATATGCAGTCGAGTGCTTTGGACGTGTCCATGGGTGTCCCGCAGGGCAGTGTCCTAGGGTCATTAATTTTCATTATATACTTGAACGATTTTGCATCACTGGCCGATCGAGATAAAACTATCATCAACTATGCTGATGACAGTACACTGCTGCTAAAGGTTTACAATTTCCCTGAACTCATGTCTAACGCAAACTCTCTAATGATTGACACTGAAAATTGGTTCTCGAACTCTAGGCTCGTCGTAAATCCTGATAAAACTAATATGATATTATTTGAAGGTAATCAAGCATATGCCACACCAGTCTACACTATACTCAATCAACATAAAATTGAATTCTCTGACCACGTAAAATTGTTAGGAATTATCATTGACGAAACATTAAAGTTCAACTACCATATTGATCATCTATGCTCAAAGCTGAACCCGACTTGCTATGACATAAGAGTTTTAGGTAAACACGGAAATAACAATAGGGTTGAAACATTCTATTACTTCAACTTTTACTCCCATTCCCGCTACGGTATTATCCTTTGGGGCGGCTGTAGTGATTCAGACAGAGTATTTAAAATTCAAAAAAGGACCCTCCGTATTATGACGGGTCTCAAATACTTAGATTCATGCAGAAACCACTTCAAACCACTTGGGTTGTTCACCATTCCAGCATTATATATATTTGAATGTATCAAGTTTGCCTTCCGCAACAGTCATTACTTCACTGAATATAGAATACAGCACTTCCATAACACTAGACATAACATCAACTATTGCACAGACTAGCCTCAGTAGAAAGAGGTGCTCTTCTCTCGTGCATTAGATTTTTCAATCATTTACTTTCTTCCTTGAAATCGTCACCGGACTTTGATTCAGTGAAGAAACCACTCATCAAACTACTCTCTCTGTGAGCTTGAGCCATACTATATTAAGGAATACTTGGCTCAGAATTATCGCTAACCACACTTATATCATAATATATATATATATATATATATATATATATATATATATATATATATATATATATATATATATATATATATATTTCTTTTTGTTTGACTGGCTTGTTTTATGATTGCCAAACACAAATGCGGACCATATTTTCATCTACAAATCCAACTCCGTCAAAAACCCCGCTTGAAATGTCATAAATATAAGTTCTGACGTCAGAGTGCGTTTCGATTTCTATTTGAGTCAATCATTTTCAATTTACAATCAATTCCACATCATTCAGAAAATGCTTTGTAGTGATAGACTTGAATGTTTATATTTAAACATATTATTACAGAGAGATCTGATTGTTTTGATTTCAATGAGACACCGATTTGTCAGTGGCATTCTTGATTGGTTATTTCGAAAGAGAGAAAACAAAAACAGTAAAATAAAGGACCTCGTATACTTTATCCGAAAGAATCTAGTATTCAGCTCATGATCAACAGAAATGATGTTCAAAAACAACCTCAGGAAACATTCGGTCTCTTTATTTCCTTTACTAACACCATCGGGAAAAAAGGACACGCTAACCCCATTCAACAAGCAAGAAAAAATGTTTTAAACTGAATTCAATTTGCTTACTCCTCGGATTAATGTATTAGTAGCGAGCGAATAGGGCACGTAATCCGGAAAAATACTCCGCATGAATGGTAATTTTGGTCTTTTGGGAATTTGAAGCGTGATGATGATATGAAAAAAGTCCTTTGAGTATTATGGATGCGAACAACGTTTTCTGTCAGATGAATGATTTCCGGGATCGGATTCATAGCTGTGCTCGATTCTTTGGAAAGGGTTTACTAAGTATGAACAAACATTTTTTAAATAGATATGGATATGGTGCTACGTTTGTTGTGGTTATGATGTGGATGGTTGACCGAGGTCCTTGGTCAGGATCCACGTTGAAACATGAGACCCTGGTAATTCTTGGCTTGAACAAGTTTCGACCTCTTAAGGCAAATGTTCGCATAAACATAAGCTGATTATATAGCATAAAAGAGGCATAAAAATAAAATATCATCGGCCATAAAATAGCGCCAGTTAGAAACCTATGGAAATCTACTCTTTCCATTACTCCCTACAAGAAACCTAAATAGCCTTTTTCATGCTCAAAAATTATAATTTCCAAAAAATTGAATCCTCACTTCTACCAGATATTTTGACACATTTAAATACATAACTTCCAAGATTATCCAGAGACTTCTTTACGCGCGAGAATGATGAAAAATATTTGGTGGAGGTAAAGATATATTTTTTGAAAATAATCGTTTTTATACACTTTTCGACATTTGCTCATCTCAAACTCAAAAGGGGTGAATATTTGAAGAATGTTGAAAAATAACATGTGTTCATTCTTGCCTGAAAATATATCTATTAGGCAGTTATCAGCTCCAGTATTTGCCATCCTGCCCTGCATTTTTTATAACAATTCAATAGCAAAATTCACAAGGGAAATGAAGAAGGACTGTAATGAAAAAATATGACAGATTGTTTTGTGCGAAAGGATGATGAAAAATATTTAGTGAAAATGGAGATTTGATTTTTTGAAAATGGTAAATTTTGGTCATTTTCCAACTGTAAAAGGAATGCGTTTTTCGAAAAAATGTTGAGAATGAAAAATGTTTTATTTGGTTCGGTTCACGTATGTAAATGACGTTATTTGATCTTGATTTGATTCTACTATATTTTTGGATGAAAAAAGGTTGTGGAGAAGAGATTCTACTAGCGTTCTAACGCACTCTCCTTTTTTTGGTGCGGATAGACCGATTGCATATATATATATATATATATATATATATATATATATATATATATAGTAGATAGGAAGTCTTTGCTGACTTGTTAGGAAACAAAAAGGAAGTTCTTGGGTAAAGCAGCAAGCAAAACGTGTACTCTTTCAACACTATATTTCCGATATTTCGACAGTGAATACTGTCATCTTCAGGGAAGCTACAAATGGTTAACGAAATTGTTTATCAAATATGAAACAAGAAAAAACAGTGCTACTTACTGTGTTATTGAGAATGGTTGCTAATGATGGAAAAAGAATGAATGATTTGCGAGTGAATTGTCAGATTTAACATTCTGTACATGGTAATGTCAATTATTTAAAATATGTGAGATAAAATGTGAATAAAATTCTCTAGTAAGAGTTATTTGAAACAGTTCAAAAATTAAAACGTGGTTTGAAGATTCTAAGGTTAGGAAACAGACAAATGACATGACAATTGAAAGGTTTGATCTGTGACTAATGACAAATGAGATTTTTGGTTTTGGTCGCTGCTTCTAGAGACATCAGCCAACTTACTATGTTCAAAAGAGGGAGTTATTAATTATGGAAGTATTAAAGTTATTTGAATTATTATTTTTATCAATCTGAAGTAAGAAAGAGTAAATTTCACTCAAGTGATTGAGATCTGTTCTCTTATTAAGGCAATGATCAGTGTTAGTGATGAAGGCCATCTCCATGAATAGCCTCTTGGTCAAGTTGCATTCCTTAGTTAGAATTTTAATGTTATTGTAATTCATGTTATGTCCTGTTTTATTTACGTGTTCCCCCAAAGCACAACGTTCCGGATGAAGTCTGGAGTCACTTTTATGTGATGTTATTCTATCTTTTAAATTTCTTGAAGTTTGTCCAATATAAATTTTGTTACAATTCGAACATGGAATGTGGTAGACCACTTGTGATTGTGACAGCAAGGGAGTTTTGTCTTTAAGTTTACTGAAAATTGAATTTATAGTAAGAACTGTTTTATTTGCAATTTTTATGTGTGGAAAAATTCTGAAGACTTGTGCAAGTCTGGAAGATATGTCAGTAATGTATGGTAATGAAGTGAAAAAACATGGGATTGGGGTCACATCTGCCCCACTGACAGTATTATTGGAAGAATTATGTGTTATATTATTTATGTTAATTGAATTATGGTTATCAATGGTTGAAGTACTGAAGATGATCTCTTTTAATAGTGCAGGAGGATATGAATTATTTATGAATAAATTATATAAAATTTTGAGGTTTTTTTTCATGGAAATTTGAATCAGAAATACAGAGTATCCTATGCTTCATCTGTTTGACCAAGTTTACTTTCATAGACTGTTTATGGTATGAGTGATAATTCATATATCTTCCACTGCTTATAGGTTTTCTATACCAGTCGATGATTACTTCATTATCCTCAGTACGGTGAAACTTTGTGTCTAGGAAGGGAACGCTATGTTCCTCGTCCTCACATTCTATTGTAAACTGTATAAATGGATCATAACTATTGAAGACATCTAACACTTCCGTAGTTCCGTCATATGGGAGAGCTATAATCAAGTCATCCACATATTTTTTGATAAAAAATAAATTAAAAGGTAAAACCTGCAAGACCATGTCCAATATGTCATCCATGACATAACTCGCTAAGATCATTAGCAACCATTCTCAATAACACAGTAAGTAGCACTGTTTTTTCTTGTTTCATATTTGATAAACAATTTCGTTAACCATTTGTAGCTTCCCTGAAGATGACAGTATTCACTGTCGAAATATCGGAAATATAGTGTTGAAAGAGTACACGTTTTGCTTGCTGCTTTACCCAAGAACTTCCTTTTTGTTTTATATATATATATATATATATATATATATATATATATATATATATTGAAGTTGCGAAAAAAATTGGCAGTTTTTGTAATTCAAGCATCAACTGATATTTTTCGAAACAATTCAACATAATCACAACGATTTCAATCATTGAAGAGAATCAGTGGAAAGATTGACAGCGTACCTAACCTAAACAGATGTTAGAAACAAAATGAGATTACTCGCAAAATACTTCGCTATTACCAACCATAAAAACGATATGAATTTACCTAGTATAATATGCAACGATCATGTAATAACCATTACATAAGAGTTGCTTACGGTATTTTTTCAATATGGATATTTTATTTATATTGAACACAATAACAGTAATCACTCGTATAACTTTAAAAAATTCCACAAAATTAAAATTAATGGTATTACCTCGGGTATAACCATGGATATAGAAATATCATAAACATTCTATTAATATTCATATCTGATAAAATGATTGCTTTTTAATACGATTTTAAAAAAATGTTAGGATTATTAATTGTGCAGTTGGAAGTTTATTTCAGGTCCCACTGATCTGGAAGTGGAAGAAATATTATGTTTATTTCTTTATTGCTAGTCTCAATAGAGTTCAATATTGTATTGGAAGTGCTGATTTTATTATGAATCGAATTGTCAATGTAGCCTTCCGCTACTGAATTGCATTTCCAAATCTATATCATAATGGATTCAATTATTATGAAACGGATTATGGGCAAGTGTATCATTACAGAACGGATGTAGATGAAAGTATTCTGAAGGCTGTGAGGGCAACGAAAAGGAAAACACCCATATAACTACCCAAATACCGAAATGACGTCATAAAATAAACTTTTGGGTTTTTTCTCTCCTGGAAATTCAAAAAGAAAAAACTTGAAATCCTTATAATATCTGTTTTTAGGGCAAATTGAAGATTGAATTTAAAGAATATATATTAAAAATCAACATACTTTCCCTTGGCGACCGACGTTTCTGAAGCTACTCTACCTCTTTTTCCAAGCCTTTTTGAAAATTACGACGCGCGTTTCGCTAACAAGATTAGCATATTCAGGAGAAGAAAATGGATAGTATCAATTCGCAAAAATATCAGTTTGGTGTTGGGGTAATTGATCTTTTTTTTTTTTTTTTTTAAAATAAATGGTTCCTAATCAGCAACATGCTGGTAATGGAACATTACAATCTTAGTGTAGTGGTACATTTCTGTGCATAGAATAACATAATATTATAACGAGTTATATAGTGCAACAATAGTTACCGGAGTATAACAATATAACAACAGCATAACAACATCAATATAAAAAACAGTATAATTTACATAAAACACTAACATGAATATGAGGCAACAATATCACTATCCAGTATATTCATAATTCTTTTTTTTACTTGTGTTCAATTAACCTAACTTTAAATGAGGAATAACTATCTTTATTTTTCACATAATTTGGCAATGAATTGAAGGTTTCCAAGCATTTGTATATGGGATTATTGAGGGCTAAGTTTGTTCTTATGTTCGAAATGTAAAAGTTATTTCGATTTCTAGTCTCATATGAGTGGGTTTCACTTACTGAGTTGACTAAAGTATTACTTTTTTGTTGTTTTTTTTTATGTTTTATAAGTATATTTGCATTGTTCTATTTGTAATATTTGTTCTAACGGCAATATTCCTGTTTCATTATATATTTTTTCTGTATGTGTTCTGTAGTTGAATCCGAATAAAGATTTCACCACCTTATTTTGAAGGATCTGTATTTTCTTAAATTGTGTTGATCGACATATACCCCAGGTTGTTATAAGATAGCGAAAGACAGACAGAAAGTATGCGTTGTAAATCATAAGTCTGTTTTGTGCATTTAGATAACTACTACTACTTGTTATGAGATTTTCGTCTTTGGAAACAATAAAGATATTATTATTATTATTATTACTACATCTATACAAAGCACCAATCATAGGAGCTACCTTTTTTGAGATGTGGTTTGAATGTTCATGCCAATTCAACTTATCATCTACGACCAGCCCTAGATATTTGGTATAGTCGACTTTTTGAATTACTTGGGAACCAATTTTTATGCACAAATCCTGGGTTTCCATATTTTTGTTTTTGAACAGCATGAATATAGTTTCATTAACATTTATTTTGAGTTTATTACTTAGGAGCCAGTCAGCATAAAGTTTCAAATCATTATTCACCAAATGTTCTAATTCCGTTAGAGTTTCTCCTTTATAGACAAGGAAGAGTTTCAACTTTTACACCGAAGGTTCCAATCTCATCGTTTGAAGAATTTTAACTTGTTACAATATGTGACAAGTGTTGATTTTGACACACTTCGAATTAAATCTTCCAAAGAGGAGTATATTAATTTTCAATATTTTGGATTGACGTGGCCGTTACTTGGTATTTATTCAGTGTCATTCATTTTCAATTTATTTTTCAATACATTTTTCAATACAATCTCAAAATTCATAAAAAATACGATATGTAACTGACAAAAAAGTCAGTCCACTTCGTTTCTTTATAATATTGCACATAAAACATATATTATGAGAATTAAAAACTTTTCTTCTTTTATTTCCATGGAAGATAAAACAAAAAAAAAAGATTTCAGGACATTTCCACCTCATCAAAGAACATTCATACAAAGTAAGGAGAATAAAATCGATCTTCTCCACATCAGTTCAAGCTTGAACCTCAAGAGAACTGAGGACGAGAAATCAAAAACATAACCATACATTAGAGCACATTTCACACTATTCACAGAACCAGTGCATGCATTCTCACTTCAAAGGAAATGCATCACCATATTTTCGAGCTTTCCAAACTGTAAATGCAATGGCTGTGAGAGCATAGGAAATTCGATTCCGTTTAAAAATAATAACACCACGTAACCGAACGAACACAATTGTATTACTCTGTATTCACAACCTTTCTCCATTTGGATGACGACAGTGAAAAAAAAACACGATTCATCCAATTCAAAAAAGTGCAGTGAATTTTGCTAGATATTAAGTGAAGAGGATGTAATTACAGACAAATTAGGATGTGTCAATTGATGCAGCAATTGATAATAGTGAATTTCGTTAACTATTAGCCTGTGACTTGGTTCACTACGACCTTTGCAGATCTATTGTGGTGCTCTCTGAGTTGCAAGTGTTGTAGTTACTTTAAAATTGTTCACATTTGTTCTCGCTGCTCGTCTGTTTCAGGAGAATGGGCTTCAATACTACGTGAATTGCTCCCCGTTGACATTTTGCTTACCGTTGCTTATTTGTTTCAGAAGAAAGATGGTCGATTATGACGATTCGATGATATGAATACATTTTATTTCCTCTATCATTGTTGAATTTCCACCAACCAAATACTTTTGAAGACATGAAATGAGCAACTCGCCACAATTAAATCTATATTATATACATGGTTTTCATATGCAGATTGATATTATTATTAATATGCTTGTTTTCATTGAAACATTATTTTAAGCAAACCTCAGACGTATCATCAACAATATTAAAAATGGCATAAATTCGTGAGTACTTACAATTTGAGAATGCGTAAAGAGTCAGAAACGATATACCTATCACATATGAAGAGGAATTCATCATTCTTTCTCTTCTGGGCGCACTCGAAAAAGTGTTTGATAAAGAATATAAATGACATATGTAGCGTGCTCTTTGGAACAAGTTTGATAAACATACAACCCTGGTAGTTTTGCAAAATATTTCTGTAATTCGTAGAACTTCAAACTCCATCTATATGTTCCCAAATTATTCATAAACACACTGATGAAACGTGGTTCATTCGAAATTATAACAAATTGTTCGATCTTATTTATCTCATTTATTATATACGGATTCATATCCAATATCCATACACTACGCTGATGTCAATTAGTACCTACACTTCTAGAATTTTGATATTCGAAAATACCATCCTTGTAATACTCTCTTCACAAGAAACAAAATACGTTTTTAACAATGTGAACAGTTGAAATAATCTATTCAGGATAAACATTTTTATTTCTGGAGAACAAATAAATTTAGATTCGTCTTCAAAACCACGGAGTTTGAACCGTGCCATAAAGTTAGTCATTCTAAACCGAATTTACAACTCTGGGTTTGATAGTATCGAATTCTATTTTAGTACTGTTTTGAAGGGCTGTTACAAAACAACAGCCGCGCATTTCGTGTATCTGAAACCCACTTTTTCCTTTTGTATGAGTCGCATAATAAACACGATCCATTTGAA
This sequence comes from Zygogramma bicolorata, assembly GCA_032362365.1. Taxonomy (NCBI): domain Eukaryota; kingdom Metazoa; phylum Arthropoda; class Insecta; order Coleoptera; family Chrysomelidae; genus Zygogramma; species Zygogramma bicolorata. The sequence continues at coordinate 137,396 of JAVJAQ010001590.1, forward strand.
GTTTCGAAAACACGGGATAATAATGAACTTCAGAAAACGAAATTTGTTTAGTGTCTGTATGATTTAACAATTATGATAAAATATTTGCGGCATTCAGACGAATTGGAATTCGAGAAAAATGAACTTCCTTGGGCGGGAATCGAACCCACGTCTTCCACTAACTAGATGGATGCTCTTACCACGGAGCTACCGAGGATGCTGACCGAGGATGCTGAGTTCTCCATCGCATAGTCAGAAGTCATCCCTCCCAAATTCTAGTGTTAGTAGTTATTATTCAATCGAGAACCTTCGGAGATTCTATATAGTGTTATATAGGGAATTGTCTGAATGAAATTGAATTCATCAGTTGCCTATGCAGACACCAAACACCTTCTCGTTCCTAGCTCCGGCTTGAAATCATCTGGTTGTTATTTACACCTGATATCCTGCTGAAGTAGACATATTCGACAATGCTTCGGTTGAAAGGCACAATTTGGTACTGAGACTAGTTGATAGTAAATGAGTTTGAGTATCCTTTCCACCTAACACCTTCGTCAGTCGAAAACCAGCGAATGTTCTCGATTAAATAGTAAATACTGACACTAGAATTTTAAAGAAATGACTTCCAAAAATGCGATGGAGAACTTAGTGTCCTCGGTAGCTCAGCGATGAGAACATTAATCTAGTTGATGGAAGGCGTGAGTTCAAATCCCGCCTGAGGATGTTTGTTTTTCTCGAATTTTAAGTAGTCTGAATGCCGCAAATATTTATTTCGAAGTGATAAACTATATTGATCTCAAGGAACCCTACAGTTGATTGAGAGTCAAAGAAATGAATATTGAATTGAACAAAATAGTTATGAAGTTGCAAGTTATTATTCGTTTTGACTTCAAAGCATAGTTTCAATGGACGGCTTCATATAAAGTCCATGGTCTTTTTTTCAAAATAGTATTTTTACAAATGGTTCTTATGAATGATTTGGAATTTGCTATACACCAAAATGAAAGATTCATTCATGAAATTAGAGCCATTGAAATGTTTGAAATACTCTGTATACAGGATGTCACAGAATCTCTTGAACAAGTAATAAGTTAGATTTGGTGTAGGTAGATTGTACATGAGAAGGAGAGTTCTCGCATATTCTCCACTTGAAGATCATTGCCGTTTTTACCGGAAATGAATAATAATAAATGAAGAGCAGACAGTGGAAGTTTCTAATAATCGTTTGAATTCAGTTTTATTTTTCAATGGCCTTGAAAGGGCACTCATTGATTCCTTCCATTATTTGTATGGTAGGGCTTCACTTTAGCGAAGATGTCCTAAGACATCATCCGACATATCAGGAGACTCTACTCGACGAGTCACATGGCATATGTTACATGAGAACTGAGATTTTTCCATTAATAAGTCTAAGGGAAGTGCGAAAAAGGACACATAAGGAGGTCTAACCTTTGAAATTATAAGGTACAGTTACAAAAAACTAACCTATGTAAGGTTAGGTCAATGTTGGCTGTAAGTAACGACATTTTGTGTTTTTTGTTACTACGCCATATAATTTTAAAGTTTGGGCTTCCTTATGTGCCCCTTTCGCACTTTCCGTAAACTTATAATGGGAATTTCAAAATTTCATAACTGTTTCTTTTCTGCACATCCGCCTCACGGGAGGGGTGTCATAGTGCCCAGCTCGTCGAGTAGAGCCCACTGATATGTCGGATGATATCCTAGAACTCTTCTGCTCAAGTAAAGCCTGTCTATTTTTATAAACATTTGCCATTACACATCAAAAAGAAATAACAGCGATATCGATTTTTCGCTATTCGCTTTGTGAAACATCAAATATTTCGAACATGAGTTATTAATGATTCTCAATTTGAATAAATGTCACTCGTTTATTGTTTGTGTTTCAAATTCCACAGCTTCAGGCTTCGGAGCGAACTCGAATGACGGATTTTTATACCCTGATTTACTGATGTTTTGCGGGTGACATGAAAAAAATGGATCGAAATGAAGGGTAAACATCCATTTTTTTTCAATAATTCACTTTTGCAACTAGTGAGAAAACCTTCGAAGTTTGGGTAATGCAACATTCCCTACAATAATTTCGAGTGATTCCGATAGAGATCACTATAGATGACCGGAGTAGTCATGGTAATGTTGTAAACCAACTTTCCATATTATGCTTTTAGAATAGTAATCGATATTGATTATTCTCTCTTCTCTTTTATCAATTAGGAACCTCATAAAGCTCACGTAACTTCATTTCATACTTAGGAACGATGAATCCACTAACTCATTTCAAGCACATACGGTTCATCTCAGCAAATTTATTGTTCCTTGTTCAAAATAGGAAGCAAGTATAGAGTTCTCGATTATATTGTCCATATGTAATGCATTTTATCTTTTCATTCTCATATTACTTCGGTACCAAACCTTATTTCTATAATTTGTGCTATTTTGGCAGAAACACATTCAAGTCAATTAGTTAGAAACCTCTGTGATGTAACAACTTATATTTTGTAAAATAACCTGTCTGATAACTTTGAGGAAGTGAATGAACGCCTACGGGGAAAATCATTTTCCATCTATTATTTTTGGTAAATCACTATATTGAACATTCTGAGTGACATTCTGTGACCCCTCACAGATCTCCCCATTCTTCAATTTAGGGAGGAGGTAAAGAGTTTTCGGGTTGAGTCGCCTGATCTAGTACTGCAAAAATCAACTTTGACCCTTTCTCTTCGATGCCCTATGCTAGATGTTGTCTTAATATCGCCTCAATTTTATTCTGCCTTGAAAATGTTTTCACAATAGCAGGTTTGACTTGATGCTACCCGTCACGATCTCAAAAACCTTTCCTGTAACTCTGCACTTTGATTCCATCCCAACTTTTATCGAGGCAGGAAGGAAACTCGATTCGTTTGAATATTGTTTTTATATCTCGGGCTAATTGCCGAAGAATGCGTGGGAGCGGATTTTATAAGCAGCCGACTGAAATGATGTATTTAATGTAAAAACGGAAATTGCTTCCATAAATCCTCCGTAAGCCCATGTTCGGGAATAATTAGCATTTCCCTATGGGTTCCACTCTCTGAGCATCCACCGCTAAACTGAAAATGTGTCGTAGTGAAACCGTATCGCTCTACAAGCCAGCTTCCATTTTATTCGACGGGATGTTCTATCAGATGAATAGCAGTTATTCGAACCCCCATTCCCTTCCCATGAATTTGTAAAAACTGTAGATCACGAATTTAAATATGATTGCAGCATATTTTATTTCTCCTCTATATTTTCAATGAAACGAATTAACAACACCATATAAAGAATCAACATCAAATCTGAACGAGGAAATAAAAATTGAATGAAAACATCACATGCGCTTCTCCCAGTAATTTGGGAGAAGTCTGTTGATAGACCCGGCAGCATTGTAGGTTTGCTTGGGTTTCCCTACAGTCCAAATAGCAAATGCGTCACCAAAAAAGGCGAAAGATGTCCCAAAGCACAAGGGTCTCAGGAAAATTCGCTGTCTTTTGACTTGATATTTCATCATATAGAATCCCTTTATTGTTGAAATGTTTATTGTTGTAGTGGATCTTCCTGTACCTATACAGTTTTTAGGGGGGTGGAGAACGTTCGAGAATAATTTTTTATGGAGCATTCCTCCCTCGTCTGTAACCACTCTGCTAACTCCATAGTTTACACTTCTTTCTATCGATTCCTGGCCCCATTAAGGTGAATAAAAAGTAATATACTTAAACCCTTTCCTTCTCAATATTGCCACTAATGACTTCAACACCTGTATACTTTTACTATGAATAGTAAGACCAGAATAACTCAGGGCAAACAATTGGGCATTTCTTTCCCTTTAGTCTTACACAAAGATAGTGGCACTTCTGATTACCCATCGTTATCTATGAAAAAGAAGACAAATAGGAAATATGCATGATTTTTCATGACGAAGAAAAATATAAATAGGCTTGAAAATATCCAAACTATTTTTCAAAGTGAAATTCAAAACATTGAATACATTTGAGCCTTTCAAAAGCGACCATTTAGCGAGCGCTTTAAGTCAAATGACGTTTCGATGCGAAAGTACAAAAAAAATATGGTATAAGATAATTATAAGAAGGGATAATTTATCTCCAAAATCATGTTTATATTGTTGTGAAAATCTTTTAACGAAAGTGCTCTATGTTTATATACAGCTCAGTGTTAATTAGTCAGAAGTAAGTTTTGCATTAACTATTTAGCAGTCGCTTTTAAAGTAGCCTCACCTTCTTTACAAACATATCGAAATATAGATTTATGATATTCATGTCTGCTGTGGGCATTTATGAATACCAACCTATGTTATGGAATTAACAGCTTTCACAGGTGTTGTATATATGTGTGTACATATATGTGTAGATAAATATATTATTCGTGATAAGGGTACACATGCCTAATATGGAAGAGAATGAGAGTTTCAATTGCCAATTTCTCATTAATTAATTTCAACCTAAGAGTATGTATCGATATCATTGTGATCATTGCAATGTAAACTATAAATTAGGCAAATGGTTTGAATAAAGGATTCAGATACAAATTTATATTCATAATAAATCGCCACAGAAATACAGGTTTGAAATATTTCATCACTAACATAGTATGAATATCGATGCCGATAAATCGAATCTGTTGTCTGATGTCACATTTCGTCTCGACCAATGGGGACGCGTTCTTTGAGTTGAATTTCTTTACCCAAATCTTAGATTTTCATATGATATTTTATAGGTTTGAATAATGACTAAATAAAAAATTCCTTCTGGTTATAAATGACTATTGTAAAGATTCAAGAAAAAATATATGAGAAAAAATAAAATTCCATGCACATTTCCTATTGCTGATGTATGCCACCATTATTCTATGAGAAGAGATCAAATAGAAAAACGATTCCTTTGTCTCATATAACTGCAGATGAAGAACACTTATTATACTTGAATCAACCGGAGTGAATCACATGTACACATAGAATTCAATGAAAATGATTAATTCATGGATATTTCGACAACAATACCCGAATTTCCATATTAACATTTTATTTCATAATTTCACTTTTGAGCGATGTTTTTCTAGGGAGAAACCTCTGTTCTGACACCGTAGATTCAGTCATTTCTGTTCATTACTGACCCTGTTAAGGGGTATCGAATGAATAATCCATTTATCTCCTTCCATTTCCAATAGTGCCACTAATGATTCCAACATCCTGATGCTTCTCCACTTTATTCCCGAGCAAAAAAGCCAGTACAACGTTATGAAAGCGATTTCCTTCCATTTACACGTCTGCCCTTTTCTACATTAGGAAAACCGTTGATAAACCAATAAAAACAAACAATAAAATATAATGGAAGATCGATTGTGGGGGAAATTGCTTCGGTTGAAACGGATAATAAACTCGCAAGATTGATGGAAAAAAGGTGAGAATAAACACAGAATCAAGCTCGTTCCGTTTGGGGTTGTTTTTCTTTCTCTGTTAATGATCGCTTCCAAAACAACTTTTTATGTACAGAACTACGAAAGTGGAAAAGAACTCAACCCTGTGCTTGATTTCAGCAATACTCTCATGGATCACAAATACAGACTGACAAAGAATGGTCTGTTAATATTTCTCGTTGTTATCGTTGTAAATGAGAATGATTGTGAGAAGCACAATTTCGACCTTTGTGGTCTCGGTAGTGTAGTGGTTAGCATATCTGCCTATCAAGCGGAAGGCCGGGGTTCGAATCCTCGCCGGGCCACCGTGCTGGGTAATCGCACGTTAAAAGGTAAGGCCTCGTTGATCCATTGCTCGCACAAGTTTCGACTTCTGAGGGTTGACGTTCGTCAGCTGGTTAACGAAAACGAACAATTTTAGAACAATTTTAGAACAAATTTTAGATACGTTGATGGATTCGGAATTCGGCTTGGAAAAACATTTTATCAGGTTCACAGGCGAATAATGGTTTGAAGTCTATTTCAATACAAGAAAATGGTTAATTAATAAGGTCAGGATATTTATATCTCTTTACTAAGCTCGAGGCATTTTATTTATCTGAAAGTTGCTGCGTTAATTTTGAAAACACTTACTTCTAAATGAAATACGTCTTATCAGTCAGCAATTTCTCATATAAAGTAAAGCCTATCACAGAAATATAAGAACTAATATATCCCAAAGTAGTTCAACTTTCCTTTGTAAATGTTGGGATAATAAAATCATCTCCAAAGGTTTGAGATTGGAATGACAGAATGCTGTGAAAAAATTCTTATGGTGTTATGACGAGAGTAATAATTGGAGAGGTAGATGTAAGGAGTCCCACATGTGCAGAACATGATTGGAAAAAAATCATATGAAAATTACGCGAGAATGTTGAATTTACTCATACCATAATCTCATTATAGTACATGAAATATTTGCAAATATTGTGAAATCTAAGAGTTCAAAGTATGAGATGCCAAATTTGCATCTATATCTCGGAGAGTAGATACATGAACATTATGTGATGAAAAATGTTTATAGGCTTTTCCTGAGATATAAGTGATTGAAATTATTATCATTCTTCAGGCTAAATTCATTTTAAGTCTAGCACAATTGGTATATTCAAATTCAAAATTAATTCATGAATTCAATTGATTGAAAAGAGAATCAGTGATGTACCAACTGAGACATTGATTACCTTCACTCAACTCAGTTTCAAATTTTTCATCAATATTATCCTATTAGTTCATTATTTATTTGTTTTGATTAATTTCAACATTTTTTACCTATTTTTCTGCTCATATCACTTTCAATCTTTATTTTTCTCTTCATCTCAATTGTCTTTATTTGAAGAATCACTTGTTATGAGTCCATACTTTTTTTGAAAAGTTCTAATCGCGTTCATTTTGATATTCAGTAATATACAATGATCAATTGGCAAGATTGAAGACTATTTTGGAAAAGTTGGAAAATCTCTGCTTGGAAAATACTCCAAATGAAAATTAAAATCTGATATGGAGGAATAAAATTGAAAACCGAGCAGCTTTTTCATGAGTATCATTCAGATTGCCAGAAAAATACGATTTTCCGCAAATCAACTGAAAAAATTAAGATTTTACAGTTCTAGTGCAGCACCATGACAATTGGAGTGGGTCTCATTCATTCATTCTTCAATCAGAAACTGATTGCAGAATCATATCTCAAATTTGTGTATTACTGAAAAAAACTTCCGCAAACAGATGAGAACTGGGTTTCCTAACCTAATATTCCCCTTTTCACCTACATCTTCAATCCTTCTCCTCCACTGAATAATGCGCGTTATCCAGTTGGTCCTTTTGTTGAAACGTTTCCCCAATAAAGGGTATAATAGGTCCGTTCTTGTAGAGATCAATTAAGCGTTGAGGTTCGTAAGGCAGATGATTTGATTGGCTCGAATGGTTCATCCGTATGCATATTCAGCGAGATCCTTTCACAGGATCGACTTCAAAAGGAATCATGATAATGCAAACAATAACGTCGCTACAAAAGAAATCGAAACAAAGCAGGAATAACCGATAGAACTCCGGTTAATGTTCCGGAGAGCGTAAATCATAACGGAAAACATCACTACACAACGAAATGCATAATGAGGGTCAGAATTTCAAATATCCGTCCCACAAACAATTTGGTGATCAGTTTGAAACGAGAACTGCTGTAATATGTCTAACTGAATAGTATTAAAATTTCTGATATCTTACAGGCATAAAGCGTAAGATATCAGAGACATTTGTTTTGAAATTCTGAGGTTACTCGTTTCTGAATGATTTCTCAACGAAACATTTTTTGAAAATCATAACATCGATATCATAACAGTTACAAGTCAAATGCCAAACGGCTGTTTGGACCCTCAATCAGTGGTAGTGAAATTGTTTGTTATAGAACAAAAATCTAAACTCCGGTGCAGTTGGTGTTAACCGTAGAAGCGCAACGCCATCAAGTGCTGGAGAGAACAGTAGACCCGCCGCGAACAAGAATGGTTCTCGGTTTATATCAGAGAAGGCCACAACTCCGGATTCGCATATAAAAAATCACATGATATTTCCAATACCCGATAGCTGTTTCGACCCATCATATGCTATCCCAGTGCTTTTATAGCTTGGCTGCACGATATCCCCTTTGATAGAGACCTCCAGTGCTTGGTGTTTCTGGAGTTTGAGTCTTTCTTCATTCAGTAGACGCCGGTTTATTTTTGAGGTAAATACTGTCTGTAGCGAAGTTTCACATATGTTTGTTCTATCAGGGATTCGATAGGTATACGGATGAATGGAATTTACGAATTCAATGCCAACCAGCTTTTGACGCTGCAAGAAACATAAAGTTAACGGTTACTCTGATAATGTTTCAACAAATAAATAAAAGTAATATTTTTGGGCTTGTTTCTCTTCCCCATAAAAAAAAATTGAAAATGAAGTTTCTGTAGAAGAAGTGAAATCAAATGAAACTTCAGAAACACTCTCTGTGCATTCGTGCATATCATTCAAATAAGTTGGATTCTTTCACAGAAAGGAGAAAAAGTCCATGTAAAAAAGCTACACTTTTGTCTATAAGATACGACACTGAGTTGCAGAGAAATCAATTTTTCTTGCTCGATTTGTATACCCAGGCTACGGAAATCGAATAAAACAAGTAGCATACGTAGATCTACACAATAAAGCAGAAGCTGTTTGTATGAAAATATCACTTACCAGGACGATATTTCATTCAAGCCCAGACAAGATGAGATAATTATTTCTTGAGCACCACGGTGGACAACTGGAGAAATTATGGAACACAGTTACTAGGTACACTAAACATTTTCGATGATTCAACTATCATTTAGTCTTTCACAAAGTCATTGATATTTCATTGACACTTATTCTTGTGGTAACCAAACCAGACAGAATATTCACCAGTTGGATTTCCCGGAAATGTTCGCTGTTTCTAGTGTAATCTTCTCTGAGCGAAACATCTTGTCTGTCTTGTCTTGAATGAAATATTATCCTGGTGAGTGAGATTTTTCTACAAACAGCTTTCTGGTTTTGCTTCATTGTGTAGATATTTCCTACGATTTCTGGGCAACTCGGTGCCGTCATGTCATGAAGGCGGGAAGTGGCTGTTTCAGACTTTTTTCTTTCTGCGAAAATCGAACATACTTGGATGATATTCACAGCGTAGAGTGTTTGTTGAATTTCATTTGATTTTGCTTTCTTCACAGCAGTTGTAATTCCCATTCTTTTTAAGATGAGGTGAAGGGAGAAGTAAAAAAGAGTTCCTCAAACTCCACTTTCTCCACCAAAAATACCAACGTTCCTCAATACAAATAAATCATTATGATCATTCTTCGCCCGAATATAAAGTCAATAATATTCAAAGCCATAGCTTCTCCAATCCATCTTGGAACAGAAATAATTACGTATATGCCCAGGGATCTCTGTGGAGTATACTAAGATTAGAAAACCCCTATAATATGTTTTCATTGTGATGGAATTCATTCCTAGGTGTTTTTTCTTTCGTTATGGTCTACACTACCAGTGAAGTATCTGAGTTTGTGCCAAGATGGATTGGATAAGCTGTACTTCGGATATCATAGAAAATAACAGAATACTGAAAAAATATTCATTAAGGAGGTAATTTTCCGAAAAATATAGATTTGTATACGAGGCCAGAACACTGGATCTGACCATAACTTTCAATTATAATATATAATTTTCCCAAATGATTCTATCGAATTTCAAATTTATTGACATGTCCTGTATTTTGTTTGACTTGCAGATATTCTTCATAACGTTTAGCGGTATTCAAATATCAATACGCCATCGACTTCGACTGTGAGTATGGATTCCAAAATTTTTCCCAATTGAATGAACCCACGAAGAGTAATGACAACTCATGATTCTTTGGTTGTTTTGAAGCTCTCATTGTTGTTCTGACAATTTTTCTGGACTTCGATCAGCAGTATTATTCTCATTTTGTAGTCAATTCTAGGCTTTTTCCATTTTATTATGCTTTTCGGAAGCGGTTATAAAATGTTATAGCCATTGTAACAAATTCAACTTCGGGGGTAAATGATCTTGATAATAGGCGAAATGAAAGAATAAGTACGAGCTTATACCCCTGAGGATGAAGAATATATAAGAGAAATATAAGCACTCAATTCAGCCCATCATTACTGAAATGAATCTAATAACAATTACAGTTATATTCACTTTCATAGCTTTTCAGCAGAAAAGCTCCGCTGCTCCCGATGTCGGAAGTGAAAAGTATCTGAAAACACCCCCAGTGGAGCCCTTGCATTGTTCTTCACTCGGAATATTCCCCCCTATAAGCAGATTCCATTACTTAGCCTACTTGATTACCTCTCCGTGGGGCCACCAAAGGTGGGTCTAGCTGCTCTTTAGAGAATTTCCCTAATAACCACATTTCCCTTTTATCCTCAAGACCCCCCACCCCCGCCCTCTGCCAGCCCCGGGGCGAACTAAGTCTCTCCATCGGCATTACATTATTAAGAACGGCTAGAGGCGCCGACGTCATGGGAACAACGGGGTCGACCACCCCTGAGAAGTGGTGTGTTTGAATGCGACATTTCGTCCGTGAACATCAATGCGGCGTGGCACTCGACATGGAAAGCTCACTATCAGGGCCGGAATAAGGTGAGATCGGGCCTAGATCAAAAAAACTCCAACTGCTTGAGTATTATGAAAGCACGAGTTTCAAAAGAATTATATTCTCATAAAATACTAAATAATTGGGGATGATCTCGGAGAACATGAATTCATGAAAATAAGATTGATTGGATGAAGCACTCGAAAAAAGTCTCGCCGAGACGTGTTTTTTGATTTCCAGCCACCATCAGTATGAACGGCATAGAGCAATGGATGAGCAATTGGATGGCGTGGCAATGAGAAGTCCACTTAGCCCAGTAGTCGCCAACTTCTTCATGGAACGGTTTGAGGAGAAAGCAATCGACGCCTTCGAATTGAAGCCGACCTTGTGGCTACGCTACGTGGATGACACATTCGTCATCTGGAAACATGGTAGGGACGCTCTAAAACTCTTTCTCGACCACTTGAACGCTCAACACCCCAATATTAAGTTCACCATGGAGACTGAACAGGACCAACGAATAGCATTCCTGGATGTTCTGATCGAACGATGTGGGGCTAGACTAACCCACAAAGTGTACCGAAAACCCACACACACGGATAGGTACCTGCACGCGCTATCGAATCACCATCCCAGCCAAAAGAGAGGAGTCATTTCTACTCTAACGGAACGTGCTCGAAGAATATGCAAACCAGAACATCTGGGGGAAGAACTGGAACATCTTCAAGTGACCTTGAGGTCGAATGGATACAGTGTACCCGAGATCAACAGGGCCATGAAACTGAAGAATTCCACTGTTCGAAACAATGAGGACGTTCAGATATTTGCACATGCATATTTGCCATACATCCCGAGGGTCACAGACAAAATTGGAAAACTCCTGAGTAAATACAACATAAAAACTGTATTTAAACCCACAAAGAAGATTCAACAGAGCCTCAGATCGGCTAAAGACAAAAGAGATCCACTGTCTGCAGCAGGGGTTTATCGCATACCGTGCACCTGTGGGAAGGTATACATCGGTACCACCAAAAGATCCATGGGAACTAGGCTGAAGGAACATGAGAGAAACTGCAGACTAGGGCAAATTGACAAGTCGGCTGTGGCGGAACACGCACTTAGTGAGGGAAACCACAGGATTCTGTTTGAAAATGCAAAATTGATTGCACCCAACCAGGGATACCATAGCCGACTGGTACGGGAGGCAATAGAAATCCACAAACACACGGATAATTTCAACAGAAAAGAAGAAGCTGTCAACCTCAACCGTATATGGAATCCCATTTTAAGAAAATCGATAATAACTGCAGGTGGTTCAGATAATAATGATGATTATTCTTCGAACCCACATGAGGTAAACAAGGTAATCAATATTAATGACAATTCCCCGAATCCGAATGGAATAATTAGCACCGCAAACTACCTGAATCGGCATAAATACAACTTGCGAAGAAACAATCTCCAGTCATCGGAGTGAATTCCAAGATGAATGATCCTCTGAAGAAGCTAGCCACTCGAGCCAGCGAAACGTCAGGAAGAAATTCCAAAAAACGACGGCCTTCAAACCCGACTAAAAGTAGTGATACTGAGAAATGAGTCCCTTTTTCCGTAAAATCAGCGGAGTTGGACTAATTCACTGTTGACAAAATGGTTAAGGCTTTCGCGGCCGAGGTTATCAGTATAACTACTTCTCTTCGGGCTTGAAGGCCGTCGTTCTTTGGAATTTTTTCCTGACGTTTCGCTAGCGCGAGTGGCCAGCTTCTTCAGAGGCTTATTCATCATCGGAAATGAGTTTCGGAATTCGTGGTGCCACGTACTGAAAAAGGAGTAACATACGCAATTTTTTTCTCAAAATTCCAGGTGAGTTAAAGAATATGATGTATTATTTTTAACTGCTTCATATAATGTCGTGTTGGGGTATTATTTTTAACTGCTTCATATAATGTCGTGTTGGGGTACATGACGCCATACATTCTGAAGAGAACTGTTTCTCATACAGATGTTTTGTAATTTTGGTTGGTTTTGTATCGATCGATCGATCCAAATATGGAAACCGTGATCGATAAAACAGAACTCTGCATTTTAGGTCGTACAGTTTTCTCTGATCCATTCAATTTTGTTGTATAGTTGGGGCCAACAACTGCTACAGGAATGAAGAGTAATAGTTTCGTGATCTGTGGCCATCTATCTCTAATCCAACAAGCCAGAAACACGTGTCGACTGCTGCAACTTCTTCCTGGCTTCTTCACCGACTGATACATCCATTGTATAATTTACCCACTTGACATCACTGTCCATTTTTTAATGTCCCAGAAGTTTCACGCATGTAGCTATAGCTGTAGTGGTGACGTCAATTATTGCCTCGTGAACATGAGGGCTGCTGACTACAAGCGTAAATGAGCAACTGGCTCCAGTGAATAGCTCCAGTCGTGATGTTTCTACCAGGTGTATCCTTGCATTGGACATTTGAGAGACCTCGCTTGGATCGATAATATGTGAGAAATAATAGCAGTAATATATACATTCAGATTAAAATTGTGAATTATGAATGTTCAAAGGTGATGAAAAGTAATATCGTGGATGTTTGGATGCTAAACACGCTTTTATTAGCTTGGAAAGTTGGTACGCGGATTCGACTAACTCTGAAACGTCTGAATAACTTGAATTTTTGCGTACTGACCAAGGACCGATGACAATGCAATAAAAATGATATGTGAAAATTGTCTCGATATCCTCAGTAGAACATTCAAAATTAAAGAGTTTTTTCCAGCGATCTTGAATAGAACGAAATTTTTGGCGAAGGAGACGGGATCAAGTATAAGATCGAGATATACCGACAGTCCGATTTTGGGTTAGACGGAATACATGTAATTAAACCAAATACGTTACAGTTGTTTGCGAAATATAGCCACGGTACCGCTGAAAGTCGTATGATGCCATTGATCCTGAGATGGGCATCGACTGTTCACAAAATGCAGGGCTGCACACTGATCATGCAGTCATTTATTTAGGTTCTCAATTGTTTACCGGTGGACAAGCTTATGTAGACCTCAGTCACTTAACATCTCTGGACGGTATTAGGATAGATGAACTTGATCGTTCTAAGTTAACCGGGAGAGTCCCATGTAATGGTAAGGCATAAGATGAGATGACTAAATTGAGTCGTAATTTATATAAAAAAAGAGTTTCGGAGAAAAATGATAGCACAGGGTTTAGTTGTCGATAAAATGGAACTATTTTTGTTCATTGTTTACAATAAACAGAAAGATTTGCAGTATTTAGTAATATATGAAATAAATGAAAAACACGATTTTATAAAATATCCAACTAAAAAATGAGAAATAAATTATAGTTAAAAAAAAACAAAAGTTTAAAAAGATTGAAAAAGATGCTTTTGTGAAGAATGGACCGAAAAGTAAAAAATGATTTTTTATAACTCTGAAAACACGTTAGACGCCATTAGTATTACATCATATTTTACCTATTCGCTGTGTGCAACAGAATAGTGGGGGAACTGCCGAACGATCGTGCGCGCGGGGTGGAGAAATGTGGCACTTCACTGAGCTACTACGGAATACGTCGAAATCACATATTATATACATTTAATATAATGGGTTATCATAGGTGCTGTGTTAAAAATTGTGCGAATAATTTGACGAATTGTGAATATAAATTTTACTGTTCTCCAACAGCTAAACATAAATTAGTTCAAATGAGAAAGTGGATTGACGCCGTAAGAAAACACAAGTAAGTATCTTAACCTAACTTTTTCTAATATTACATGATGCAGAAAAAATAGTATAATAGATTATATTTGTATAAATAATAAATTACTTTCAGTGGTTTCGAGTCAAATTGGAATCCCAAACCCACTACTCTCATTTGCAGTGCTCATTTTTTTGGAAATAAAAAGAGCGAAAAGGAAATGAGTGCAAGCTACATTCCATCCAAATTTTCTTCGACTGATATGAAAAGAAATATGATTGAAAATTCAGCTGTCAAAAGTTAATAAATTAAATACTGCATACTATAAATGTTAATAAACCAGCTATATTGGATTTAGTTTTAAATTAGCTATAACATTCATCAAATTGATTCTAGACATGAACGGTTCATGGAGCGGCGCACGCAAAATCAATCGAGTTCGAGAATTGTTCAAAGTTCACTGGATCGCTCGATCAATACGGAATTTTCAAATTGAAAAAATTAATCATTCATAGACTTCATTCATGCCAAAGTAATTTCAGTCAAACCACATGATTCGAATATCGAATCTATCAATTTCATAATGCTATTATTATCATTATGATATTCTCATGTTTACGTTTTTATAACCTACAAAATTTTAGTATTATGCTAAATACACACAAAATTTTATGTTGAACTCACTTTTTCTTCTGAAGACTCGATAAATATTCTCAAATGAAAACGTCTTGTCTTCAGAACTGATTATTTTTCACTAAAATTAACAACTATTCTTGAATTTTTATTCGTTTCCCATACACTCCACGTGTCACGTAGTGCAGAACTTTGCCACATTTATACCACCAGATGTCGCGTCATGTAACGCACAGCGAATTATGCCAATTTATTTTTTCTTGGTTTCTACCTATTGATAGGCTTTCTGTCCAATTGCAATCGATTATAATTCATTCTGAGGTACAAAATATGCTGATTTTCGATAAATTGACACAATTTCGTTGATTCATGCCCTATTCAAGCGAGTATCCTTGGCAGAGAAGTATCTCAGGGAGCAGTTTACCCGAATAAGGGTTCGCTGGAAAATCTCTATTGCACATACTCCAGGGGTGGGTTGTTGACTTATCACTTTCGATTATTGAAAAGGTTTCTGACGCTCGGAGGTGAAATAAACAGGAAATTCTGGAGATGTTGGGACAAAAGGTAAAAAACTCCCAGGATTTGTGAAATTATATCTTGACATGAATGCAACGATCCCGGTTAATGCTCGTGTATTAATAGTCATCAAATGACAGTTGCATTCGCTATTTTTTCTACTCCTGAAAAATGACGAGGAATTGTAATTAATGGTATAACCATAGATATAGGAAAGAAGTTCACCTGTTCTATTGAAAAAAGACCTTTCTACGATGCAACGAAGTGAGCCAATCCGTGAGCAAGGTATTCCCCTGAATAGAATCAATATGTTTCAGTGAATGTTTCGGTGCTGAACTCATTTCATAGAAGGTATATAACTATTTTCCTCAAACGAAGGCAAGTCGATTGCATTTCCGGATCGTCATGAACCGAACTTCCGAATACCCGGAACAAACTCGAAACCAACTAATCTCCAGCACTTCCAAAAGCTGCGGCGAGAGCGGATTAGGCTGCCGCTCATTTTTCCACGGAACAGCTTAAATTTCGCGTCGCCGGAGATTTCATATCACTATTTATTTCTCTCTCAAAAGCGCTCCCAGTAGAGACGAGAGTGTGAACGACGACAGGAAAAAACAACATACCCAAGTTCTTTCTGTTCTCGTATGGTAGGCCAGGAAAAACAGGCCTGAAACCATTCAAATTCTTTTGATGTTGAATATATTTTTCACAATCATTCGAAAATGTTTGTTTTTTATGGTGGGGAAGAGGGCTGCTATCAATGAGCCGCGATGATTGGTTTCAGCGTGAAACGGATATATTATTGCGAGGTTCTCGTTAGTCAAGCCGAAGTTGGTCCATCTTTCGGATAACTGGTTTCCACAGATTCCGAATGCCTACACTAGAATGACTGAATGCATCGTTCTTGAGAATGTTTCTTGAATTGAATTCTGAAACAGTACTTCTTCCTGTGATCTGGGGAACGATGTCATCGGAGGCCAAATTCCGTATTCATTTCATACATATTCATTTTGTTCCCAATTATTCGATAATATGCTTGTTTCCAGCTTCAAAAGTGACAAATTGTTCGCTCAGAAGAAGATGAGCCACGAAATGAATTTCACGATCTCTTTCGAAACTCTCTAACCTCTTCGTCTTTCATTGAAAACATTCTACTCATCGGATTTCAAAACGTGTTAAGATCCCCGCTAACGTCTACACACCAACGTTGTTATACAAAACAAGCTAACCCTGACACGATATTTCAGCTTCCACACACTTTCTCAGTACCCAGTGAAAAAAAAGATGGAGGTACTCACGTCCTCCATCAAAACCAGAATCCTCTTCGATACCTGAAGCCTCAGTCAGTTCACAAAAAAAACCTTTCCTTCACATCCGCCATCTGTGTCAATGTCGCTCATTCTTATTTTTTAAAATGCCGCCAATTTTTCGGTGAGTAATCCACACATTGCCTTAATACAGCAATCCTGGTGAATCAGCTGAGATTTGTGATATTCAATTGATTCTCCAAAGGCATTCATTGGACAAAGAAACTAAAACGTACATACGTATTTCAAACCTCTACGTGAATGACAGTTTGTTGGGAGCTTCATGAAGATTGTCTATAAGCAACGCTTTCTTAAAACACAAAATGTAGCAAAACTTGTTTGCGTAATAATTTATTGTTCATTTTATGAGATGAATGCTAATGAAATGGTAGAAAAACTTCGGCCAAAGATAAAATTTCTCTCTTGGAAAATAGCCCACCTCTGCATTAACCTCGGTAAGCTATGCTTTTCTCTCCAGAGACATAATTCACATGCCGCCTCTGCATGTTATTATATTATTTTAACATGATTCATCTACCTTGATTTCTCATGCCATCTATTTCAAATCTTGTCTACTGGTTGCTTGGTCGGAGGCGTCGATAAATAATTCACTTACTGACTGCTAAATCTCAATCCGACGTCTTGATAATGTGTGTGAATAGTATATTATGCAACGATCATGTAATAACCATTACATGAGAGTTGCATACGCTATTTTATCTACACCCGATAAATAGTGAAGAACTACAAATATTATATTTATATTTGTATTGGACACAATAATACTAATTAAACGAATTTCTTTGTAAGGCCTTTGATACAATCAGGCACGACATCTTGCTATCAATTTTGAAATCCTGTGGTATATGCTCAGAAAGTTTGCAATTATTTCAATCATACCTAATCGGTCGCTCTCAAGTAGTTAGAATCAAAGATGAGTTGTCAAGCTGTAGAACAATCAGCAGTGGTGTGCCACAAGGATCAATCCTTGGTCCTCTGCTGTTCACAATATATACCAGCCAATTACCAAAATTTATAGACTACTGCAATATTCACATGTACGCAGATGATACACAGATATATCACTCATTTTTTCCTAGCGACGAGGTAATAGCAGAATTCAAAATCAATAATGACCTTAAAAATATTTCTGAAATATCAGCCGATCACTCTCTCAAACTCAATCCAAACAAATCAACTGTTATTTTATTTGGGAAAAATTCTGAAGAACTGACTCAATCGCTTCACATCAATGTCAACGGACCACTTCTGAAATTTGCTGATAGTGTGAAAAATCTCGGATTAATGATAGATAAGTCATTAAGATTTCGTGAGCATATCACTAGCTGTGTACAACGATCATATGCTGCTTTGAGATTACTATATCCCCACAGACAGAGTTTATGTAGGGATACGAAAAAGATTTTGTGTGAAACCCTAGTGCTTTCACAACTTTCTTTTTGTGCGCCTGTTTATGGCCCTTGTTTAGATCAGGATACGATAAATAGAATCCAACGAGTTCAAAACTCTTGTGTCAGATTCATAACTGGGATTAGAAAGTATGACAGGGTAACACACAAACTCAAAGAATTGGGATGGTTGAATATGAAGAAACGGCGAGATGTTCTATCTCTTTGCTTATACCATAAAATAATAACAGAAAAACAGCCCTCATACTTAACAAGAAAAATAAGTTACCAAAGTGATGTTCACAATATCAACATAAGACACAAGGGTTTGCTGACATGTCCACCTCACAGAACAAAGTTTTTTGAAAGGGGTTTTAAATTCAATATCTATAAAATGTATAATGCTTTTCCACCTCACTTTTAAGATTTCGACTCGTCTAAATTCAAACGGGCTATTACATCATATCTAAAAAATGAATAAATTCTTCAATTATTACTTTTTGTTAATCATTATCATTTTTTGTCTAGTTTAGGTAAAGCTAGGATAAGTATTACAATACATTGTTATTTATGTAATGACCATGGCAAGGGTTGAGTAGAAGAGCACTTTTAGTGAACTCCCCCTTGGGATTTCCAAAAAATTGTAAAAATGGTATTATTAAGAAGAATTATGTGGAAATAAAGACATTTATTATTATTATTATTAAATTCTACAACATTGTAATTAAGCGTATTACTTTGAGAAATGAAACGATGAGAAATGAAGAAAAGATGAAAAATTGAAAAAAAAAAAGATTATACGAGGCCGGAATCGAACCCATGTCTCTTCCAACTAGTCCAACTCATAATCTCAGCGCCTCAGACCGTTTGTCTACGGAGAGCTCGGAAAAATTTTGTTATGATTATCGAAGTTCGGCTATATTCTTCAAAAATTCAATAGGTATTGAATTTGACGTTTGTAAAGTCAAAATCGGTATAGGTAT
This sequence comes from Zygogramma bicolorata, assembly GCA_032362365.1. Classification (NCBI taxonomy): domain Eukaryota; kingdom Metazoa; phylum Arthropoda; class Insecta; order Coleoptera; family Chrysomelidae; genus Zygogramma; species Zygogramma bicolorata. Next base: position 156,540 of record JAVJAQ010001590.1, read on the forward strand.
ACCGATTTTGACTTTACAAACGTCAAATGCAGAGCATGCACATGCACATCATGCTTGATTGAAAAATAATGGGTTTCTATTGTTTGGAAATCTGTATCGTAATGAAATATCTGTATCGTAATGGATTTCATTATAAAAGGGGTTGTGGGCATATAAGTATATTATTAGAGTACGGGTGTAGATAAAACTAATTATGTTTGTCAATACAGCTAAATGGTGTCATAAAAACGCCTTCAACATTCACCTAGATTTTTGATAATAAATGTAATATGGACAGCAAAAAAATGATTTCTCATCATCACTTGTTACTTTTCAGTATCAGGTAGAAATGAATTCATTTGAATGGGGGTGAAAATGCCAGTATTGTACAAAACATGCTATGGCCATCACGAAAGATTAGCACTACCGATCTCAGATAAGAATTGGAGTCGATTGTAAATCCAAACATCTTCATAATACACTGGTAAGTAATAAGAACGAGTTATTGCCCGGGATCGGTAGTGCTTAAAAATCTTAATGGTTATCTCTGGTTTCTGCTCTATCCTAGCATTTTCCCTTCACAAATGTCACAAGTGGCATTTAAATATTTGTAGTATCATTTCCAGGTTTCCACAGTTCATTAATTATCAAAAATCATGGTGACTCTCGGCGACGTTTCCATGACATTGATATGTTGAATTCAACATATAATAGGAAGAAGTCGTTAAGTATTTCAGACGTCGATTAGTTATTCACTTGTCTTGCAACCAGTGAATAATACTAACCGTTTCAAAAACAGCTACCGTGAATAAACAGAGAGTAATACCAAATTCCCATCTTTATTATCAATATATAAAGGAAACTGATTCCCAAATGGATCCCTGGGGCAAATCAGTCTGGATATACTCAGATTTAAATGTAGATCCTATACAGAGTGTTACTTAAATACGTGGCCAAACTCGAAGAGGTAATTCTTCGAGACGAAAAGTTCATATGAACATTGGTCCGGTAATGCTTCGTTTTCAAGATACAGGGTGTCAACATTCGAGAAGGAAATAGATATTTCCCTCGATATTTCCTAAATACCTCAATAATCCATCCGCCGATTTTGTTGCAATTTGGTAGTATTATTTGGGGCAGTGAGGAGCTAATTTAGCCCTAGCTAGATTGAAATCATCATGTGCGGTGGCGTTCCAGAAAGCATCCTAACCCATATTTTTAACCGAAAAAATGTGGGCCACTGATTTTTTACAATCTTTGTGATTTTTATCGCATTACTCCAACGTTATCATTGAGGATTTTTTTTGTATAATTTTTTACCAAAAACAAAGCCAGATAGAGGAAAGAGCTAGGTATAAGAAAGTAGTATCAGTTGGTCAGTGCAAAAAAAATATTGAAAACAATGACGCATATTTTTTGGTCAGGAATATTGGTTAAGGCACCTTAACTCGTAAGCCAGTGCATATGGTGATTTCAATTTAGTTGGGGCAGAATTAGCTCCTCACTCTCACAAATAACACAGCCGAACCTTGACAAGACAGGCTGAATGATTATCGAGATATTTAGGAAATTAAAAAAAAAGGTTAAACCGTGTATCTTGAAAACGAAGCATTACCGGACCTATGTTTGTATGAATTTTTTGTTTCAGACTTACTCAAAGAATCACACCTTCAAGTTTAGCCAGGTACTATAGTCGAATATGAGAGTTAAATATGGAATACTGCCTTTTCACTCAGACCGTAAGGACCCACGCAGACTACAGACTTGTTATCGACAGATAAGTTGGTCGACTCTTTAATCGGTACCATCGTATAGAAGTAAACAATGAGTAAATTCACTCCCGGTCGGTGTCTTTTATGTATCGGGGTGTAACGGGACAGGAGGGTGTCGGCTAAGAGCTATTTTGTTCTCACTATGTAATAATATTCCATGCCTCACTCACTCACTCAGTTGTGCTATAGGTTGACTGACCAGAAAATTCGAGGTGGATATCTTCACCCAGATATGGCGTAGGGTGAATTCATTCATTGCTTACTTCTAAACGATGTCAGTATGGAGAGGAATGCAATTGCAATCTGCCTGGTCTAATGTGCGAATATGCATTGACATACCCCTCCGTAATAATTAAGGCCTCGTTCCGTTTCTAAATATTATTACCATTAGCCGTTTCGTTGTACTGGTTACCACAGTGACCACCATCCTGAGTTACCAGTCTGGTTGACTCTAAACGCAAATTCTTTCTTCGATTTAACAGCCGAAGAGAGGTTGAGAAGGATGGAGTAATTCAAGTACAGAATAATCATTCTGTATAGTGACATTATATTTCTCGTTTGATGGGGCTATTTCAAAATTATGCATTTATTGTGAAACCAGTGAAAAACTTGATCAGAATCGTCCCACTCGTGAATAATGGACCGATTTGGCCTTTCTGAAAAAATCGCAGAGAATACTGATTTTTGGATGAATTTCACTGACCTATATGGTTTTCACACATACGGATGGATTATGGAGATCACTGCGGATTTTGAAGTATTGCAAGATTATGAATAAACATTCGTTGAGGAACAAAGGACCTGACTTCGGAAAAGTTGAATGAAGAATCGGAAATGAGGGAATGGCGTTTGCGGGAAAAACTCCGCTATATTGAAGTTTAGAACGGTGTTGCTGACATGAAGGTCGAGAGGCATATAATCGCCAAGCACTCAGACTAACCTGCAATTTGAGAGATCTGTTGGGAATCAACATAAAGTTCACAGATATTTGCCAAGAGATAATACTGACATACCTAATCGCCATTCATAATGAGATCCATTTTGAAACAGATTTTTCATATCGATACACATTGTTGATCAAATCCAACTCAATGGCGGAAGGCTACATTGATACTTCAGAATAAAAACAGTATTTTCAATACAATACTGAATTCTATTGGGACTAGAAATAATGAAATTAATGGAAATATTCCTTCCACTTCCCAATCAGTGGTACCTGGAATGAACTTTCCAAACTGCACATTAATACCACTCATTACAATTTAGTAGAATTTTTTAAAGAAATATGAGTAACTACTATACATAACATATATAAATATAATATTTATAGTTCTTTATCATTTACCTGGCGTAGAAAAAATAGCGTATGCATCTCTCATGTAATGGTTATTACATGATCGTTGCATAATATAATGATATTTATCGCGTAGAAATTAATCTCGTAGTATAATAATATTTTTGAAGAATTTAGTCAATTTTCGAAAATCGTATGAAAATGCCTTATATCAGTGATATAGATATAGAATAACCAGCGACCCTCCACAGCTGTCTTAGACAAGAAAAAAATACAATCAAAGGATTATATTTTTCATTTGACAAATGCAACACATATGTTTTTATTTTCAACCAATTTAAAAGAACTCTCATGTCCGAGTGGTCAATGGCGCCGGCAGTGATCAGTTACGTCCGGGTTCAATTCCTAATCTCGGTAGAATTTTTTTTCATTTTGTCTTCTTTTCATTTCTCTCTGTTGTATTTTCCGTGGTTATACTATTAATTATAATTTTGTAGATTTTTTCGAAGAAATACGATTGATTAACTACTATTATTGTGTTCAATATAAATACCTAATAATATATTATTTTTAGTTCTTCATTATTTGTTGAGGGTAGATAAAATAGCGTATGCAACTCTCATGTAATGGTTATCAATACACTCGCATAAACCATACGAAATTCACCTTCGGCTCGTTTCGTATCCCGTTTTATGCTCATGTATTAATAACCATCATTACACGATCGTTGCATACTATACTATTATCTACACCCGTACTCTAATAATACTCTAATAATACACTTATATGCCCAACCCGGTTCATAATGAAATCCATTACGATACAGATTTTCAACCAATAGAAACCCATTATTTTTCAATCAAGCTTGATGTGCAAGCTTTGCATTTTGACTTTTGGTCAAGTCAAAATCAGTAGGTATTGAATTTTTTAAGAATTTAGTCAATTTTTGAAAATCGGATAATATTTTTAGTTCTTCATTATTTATTGGGTGTAGATAAAATAGCGTATGCAACTCTCATGTAATGATTACTAATACACTCGCATCAACCATACGAAACGAGCCGAAGGTTTATGCTCATGTATTAATAACCATCATTACACGATCGTTGCATTATATACTATTCTTGAACTATAACAATTGTCTCACCTAATTTTTAACATGAAGTAGCAGTTGAAAATATGATTGATAAGCCGGAAGCGAATGCTGGAAGTCCATGAGAAAAATGAGACAGAAGAGTATTTGAATTGAATAATATCGTTCATTGCAGAACGGGGTGAATTCTGTAATTTTTAGTGAAATGCTGATCAATATTTGGCCATGATATTGGAATTTCAGGACAACCTCAATTATTTTTAATACGCTTGCCCTTCTGCCAGGTACCATTGGATTTACGATCGCCAAATTTTGGTAAGAGGTCTTTCAAAAGATTCTCAAGTGACACATATAAATCACCAATTTTTTTATGATATCATATAAAAATTGGTTTGATATTGTGAATATCATAGTGGCAATCCGAAAATTCAACATCCGCCCCATATCGGATATCAACTCTTGAACTTTAATATTAGGAAATAACTAATCATTCGTTTATTTATCTCAAATAACTGGAACTTTTCATCTCCAATCACATTTACTTCTTTAAAAAAACACTGGCTGCTGCTGGGCTCGAACTGACTATCTCCGGTTTGCAAGTCTGCCATATACATATTACGCCACGGTGACGACTTGTGCTATGGAGTCACGTGGTTTAGATGCTCGAGGCAACATCACATCGTTAGTGAAAATCATTATACTCTATGCATGGTAAGACCTTGTTAAAAGTTTGGAGTGAAAATCTATTTGGAAACAAATCATCTTTTGAAAATTCGTTCAGGCTAGTCTCAACGACCTACACAGTGAGTTTCTGGACTGACACCTGTTAGAAAACAACTACCTTGCTGGCTAATATCACTAAGGGCAGTGGTAACTTCCCATAATTGAGAATCGAATTCCTTTAACCATACCTCGGTTGAAGCGAATGACGAGCAATATTTTGTAAAAAAAATTCTAAAATAGGCTTGAAAAAGAAGGCAGTCTACCTCTAACGTCACCAAGGGGAAGTATACTGATTTTTTTATAAATTCGTTAATTGAATCTCCAAATTCATTAAAATACTATACGTAACTGACAAATCTGCATCTTTAATTTGCAGTTACGTATCGGGGCAAATATACCAATTTTCTCTGAAAACAGATGCTATAGGCAGTTCAAGTTCGAGAACGATATGCAAACAATATTGAAATCCTCAAGTTGTTGGGTATAAAATCGAATGTTTTGTGTCTTGTCTTCAGAATATATTTCAACGACTATCCCAGGTTTCTAGGAAACCCCTCAGAAGATTTTTCAAGAGCTTGTGCGAGCAAGGGATACCCGACACTTTCAGTTAATGAAGTGGAATTCGAACGACTTGGCTTCGTGGCTGGGTGGCAGATACCGACCTTTTGATGAATTCTCGTACTCCCAAGGATTAGAACCTTGGTTGTCCATGTGAGGCTGCACTCTTACAATATACACTTCGAATTCATAATGAAATATTGGACGAATCCGAAATTGGGGTTGAGCCAATATGATTTGCTATATGAGTAACAATCTTCAAAATTTCCAAACTATCACAAATTTATATCAACTCTCCCATGGTTTCATCATTGACGAAGTGACTTTTTTTAAATACCAGCTACCGTACGTGCATCACGTCAAAAGGGAATAGGATTGTGTTAACGTTGGTGTTTTCGCATATAAGAACTAGCTATCAATGACATAGTTACTGATTGAACGAGACCAAGTTTACAAGAGTTGGAAAACCTAATATTTACTCTTCTGCCGTTCTGAAAGCTTTCTCGGCTACCACTGAAGTTACTTCATACACACATCTATCTATGTTGAGAGTATTACACTAGCGCATGAAACGAGAACATTCTTCTTAAGCAATCTGAGAAGTGGATGCATTTAGGGTCTGTATTTTTCGAATCGATACCCCATTATTTATGCATTGGAGCCGAATGCAAATTTCGACTGAATAGAAGCAGGTGTTTTCGAAAGGTAATACAGCTATTTCAGTTGGAGATAAAATCAAGGAGTCTTTCGCGGTATATCGAGTTTTCACTGGTTTGTAAAATCAAGAAGATGAAACTTACTGATCCGATAATGAAAATTCCTCAAATAACAGAAAGCTACACCATTCAGGACTGATATTATCTGAATTTTATCATGATTTTTCCAAAAAAAATCCGTGAGAAATGATAGCATATGTAAATGTATTATCAGTGAATATGAAATAGTCGGAGAAAAGCGAGCGAGATGTGATGCTTTAACGGTGTGCGCTGATTAAACGGTTCGGTATAGACGAACATAATGTTCACTAAAAATGTTGCTCTCTATAAGTTCTACAGAGAAGGGCATGGTTCTATGAAGCTGACTCTCACATTTGAATCACTTCAAAGGTTTCTTTGGTAATCTATACATATAAAGTTCTTTGTCCTGTACAACTGACTGACGGATCAACGCACAACTGGTGACCGTAGAAACCTGAAACTAGCAGAGTTTGTTGTCTGATAAGAGAGGATTTTTCGGAATTCCACTTTAAGGGGTTGAAAATCTGGTGCCAAGTTTTTATGGGACGTGATGCCTTGGTCCAACCTACTTCAGATTTTGCATAAACATTCTTTAAGAGAATAAATGGGAGACTTGTTTCGTGTATTATTTAAATTAATCGCCTAACGGGGTTAAAAATGGGTAAAAATTCATCTGATATTCAGAGGCTGTCTTCTTCGTATAACGTAGGCATCCGATAAGACAGGGGTTTTCTGAAATTCCACCCCCAAGGGAGGTGAAAATCAGGGTCGAGGTTTGTATTAGACAACGTGGTTTCTAGGTTCAATCCACTACAAATTCTGCAGAAATATTTTCTTTTAACTTCATTGATGAAAATCGTGGTTCGTATTTTATGGAAATTCTTCGTCCAACGTGGTAAATAAGGGGGTTTATCATTTTCGACTTCTCTCTAACGCTCTTTCGGATGCGCCCAGGGAGGCAGAACAGTGATGACCCCGATGATACTTAGAACTAAGAACTATACAATATAATTGCACCACTAAACCAACGAAGTTGGCACTGGTCGGCTAGTTCCTAATAGGTATGAGAATCACTTTCTTTTTCAATGGACAATTGGTTTGTTATTCCAAGAAAAGAAAGGTGCTTACCTTGTTAGCGACGAGAAAAAGAAGAGAATTGATACTTTGAGTATCAATTATCAATTTTCTTCTCCTGAAGATGCTAACCTTGTTAGCGAAACGCGCGTCAAGTCAACAATATCAATTTGATGTCACGGTAATTTATCTCTAGGAGAAGTTTCAACATTCACACCAAAGGTTCCAAACTCATCGTTTATATATGAAGTTTGAGTTTGAAAAAAAAATGAAAACTCATCTGAGATTTTTGTGTCTAGTACCGTTTGAATCTATTGTTCACTTCATCCTTGTGAGACTATTTTATTTCAATTGATATCACGAAGAAGCTCATGAATATTTATTGGTCTTGGTTATATAAGGAACTTCATGAATTTATGAAATGACATCGATAACTTCTCGAATACAACAATAAATATATTTCGGGAATTCAATCGACATTTACGGGTTACCGTTACAATAGACTAAGAGATGGCTGCATGAAATATCAAGTTTGAGGTACATGGAAAACCAGGCGCGTATACAGCTCAAGTTTAGAGGGGGACTGATCACCGAGAAAATTATGCGTTTCTTCCATTTTATTGAAACACAAATGCATATCGGCCTTTTTACAAACTTACCTTTCACAATGATTTGAATTATTACGAAACTGTGAAAGAAAAACGTTCATTTTTTCACGAATAAAATTGGAAAGTAGAGAAAACAAAAATTTTCTATAAAAGTAAACTTCAGACTTTAGAGATAACTAACATTTGCCTTGTCAACGTAAGTAAAAATATACCGTTTTAATGATATTCGTTCATGTATTTATCATACTTCATATTAATAAGAGTAGAATGAAAAGTATATACTTATTGAACACAAGATAATGCAACAGAAAAATTAATTAATGAATTTAAATTTCGGTTTTTCTCCGATATATACTTATTGAACACAAGATAATGCAACAGAAAAATTAATTAATAAATTCAAATTTCGGTTTTCCTCATCGACATAACGATCTATCAATGCATCAGCTTCTATGGGTAGGTCCCAGGAATGAATGTGTTATAGTGCTAGACCAGTTAACCGATCCTGAGATATTGTCAGACCAGGTCGAAGTCAATAGCATGCATTTTTCAGTGAGAGGCATAATGTTAGAATCGAACTTTTTGAATGCGGTATCTATCGAAGTGGAAACGCACGAACGATCTTCCAGAACTGCTGGTGATAATCAATTTCTCCCGGAATACTAGACTATATAATCTGAGATATTCTATAATTTTGATGAAAATTTTGAATTTAATTACTGGATTCTGCAATCTTACAGGGTTACAGGGAGTGAAGGTGAAATAAATTTGTGATTGATTTTTCATTCATTTACTATATTTTTGATATCTCTATATTCTTTAATATATATTATAATATGCTATGTGACTGTCTGATCATAGGGGGGTAATTACTCCCTTTATCCCCCCTTCTATACGCGCCTGTGGAAAACTTATGCTTATAAAAAATTCATTACTAGTAGAGCACTGAATCAATAGTCTGTCGGTGAGACAGTCAGTCACGTTTCTTTAAATGGTCATAATTCTCAAACCGAATACTTTTAAGATGGAAACGACATTTTTTCCATTTTTTTAAATTTTTGAATGGCGTATTTGGTACTTCCATGGATCATTTTTTGAAATAATATTAAACTGGGCTAATACACTGTTTCCACACCACAAGTCACATTAGACAATTGAAAAACTATCATAAGGCAGTAACCTTTTCCAAATAATATTCAGGTCGAAAGTTTTGAAATAAATATTCCTCCGTCAATGAGTATTAGAATCAGTTTGAACTGGCAGATATTACTCTATTCCATTTGAAGGATTTTCTCTAGGTATGAAACTTCCTCGCACCTCATACTTGATTTTTAATGCCCCCTTCTCTTTCACTTCAATCTGATTTTTCCGCTGTTCATTTTATTACTGTTTCGGAAGTACTTACGTTTTCGAAAATACAAATGGAACTCAGCAGTAATCTGAAAGTTACAGTGAACTTTTCAGTTATCATTTGAATTCCAAATGATTTCTGCTCTCACTGGATTCGATAAACAAGGAATCTAATTTGTCTTATCACGTCACTACTGGAATATTCATCGATAAAATCTATGGCCAACCCCCGAAATGAAAGTCAGTTGCTGCCTTCATAAAAGCAGACTTTGAAATTTCATTTTGAATTGAAGAATATGAAAAATTCAAATTCATTTCACTAACTTATATAATTGTCTTCATTCTGGGGGTTGTCTACGAATGTTACCCGAACATATATACTAGTAGTAAGGTGATTCGACAAAAATGCGAAAAGAGTCATTCTTCCGCACTAGTGCGAAAAAAACTTTTTTCTTCTCACTCGTGCTTGAAGTACCTTCCGCACGGCTGTCATTAAGCCGTTAAAGCCGTGAATCCTGTGAGATTTACAGATGTAATAATCAATTGAGCTAAAAACTAATTATTGATTATAAAAAATAAATAAATAAAAAGATGTGTTGACTCCGAAAATCGAGCTCATAACCTACCAACTGATCTGATGCAGATTTGAATTAACGTTATCATATTTATATATATATATATATATATATATATATATATATATATATATATATATATATGTATTATATATATATATATATATATATATATATATATATATATATATATATATATATATATATATATATGTATTTATATATATATATATATATATATATATATATATATATATATATATATATACATATACATATATATATCTCGTTACATTAATCGAGCTATGGTATTTCTTGAATTTCCATTATATTTAAAACAAAAATCAGCTATTTTGCAATCCAAAGCTTGAATACGTTCATTTATAATTATTTCATAAGTTCCTTTCATCTAACGAGCTACCTGTATCTGAGATAGGCAACCAGAAAACCAGGCGCGGGCACATTATGATAATTTAAAAAGCTGAGTAGACTTTGATATAAAACTGTCACAATGAAACGTAACATTAGTCTAGCAAGTGCTTGAAAGTAAATATGTTTAGTTTATGGGGATTATACTGACATTTGAAATAGAAAAAGAGAATTATGTTACAATAATTTTACGATGGCAATATTATAAGCCTCATCAAATGAATGTCATATAATATTGAATATCTGACATTTCTCACTTCGAATTACCGTAGTAAAAAAGAATTTATAAATCTGTTGGTCAAAACACTACCTACCTCTTCCAGCCAAGTTGCTGAAAAGCAGTGGAAAACCGAAATCTGACTTCATTGGAGGTGACTTTTCCACACTCTTATTTTACGACTTGAGTGCACTGAAATAGACCCTCTTAACTTTACGACTTTTCCAAAAAATAATGACAGCATGATTTTTCATTTCACTGTCACATACAATGTTAATTCTCCACCCTATAAAATTGCATTCTGTTTTTATGGAACGACTATTGTCGGTCAGTCTGTGAGCTCTATCGTCATTTATGTATTAACGTGTGTTGGGACTCGTATTTACATAACCCGCGCGATTTGGAATTCATGGAATATCCCGTGTATCAATTTAGCTAAGTGGCATCCGATTAGGCTCTCTCTGAACCATACCAAACATGCATAGCATTCGATAATAATTGATCCACTCACCTAATGTACACTCTTCTTCTATGCGTTGAGTATTGAAACAGGTCTCCTTGTTGTGGTACGCTGCCTTGCACCAGGAACAACTGATTGCTACGATTTCTTTCGAGCTGAACGATAATTTCGATTGGAATGACTGCAAAGAAAGAATATGAGTCAGTCCAGATTGGAAAGATGAAAAATTAATGAAAATTTAATAAGTCTGTGATGAAAAAGTAGCAGGAATACATATTGGAAGAACGCTAGTACTGTGTTTTCTTGATTCTGGGTATCCATGTTTTGAAGAGTGGATTTGTCATGATGAATGGATGAGTTATAAAACAAAAAATGATTGAAAAATATCCTCTTTCAATTGACTCGTTGAAGTGGTTCAGTTGCCTGAAATTATGGTCTGTATAGTTTTAAGAACAGTAAGCACATTTCACCAATCAAAGACAATTGTTCGGAGGAGCACAGCGACTTCTCGCTCGTGACGATCATAGCGTTTCCTCTCGATCCTAGCATTTGATTCAAATAAGTTGAATTATACTAAATAATAGAAAATTCAACTTGAAATTTATACATTCGTGCCAGCATTTTTTGCTGTCCAAATTGCATTCATTAAAAAAATCAAGCTGACTCTAGGTGTCGATTCCATGACTTCATTTAGCTTTATTGACAGACATAATCAGTTGTTGAATTCACTAAATCACATATTATGAAGTCGGCAAATGAATTACCGACGCCTTCAGGCTGGCAACCAGTAAACAAGACCTACCGCTTTGACAATAGAAACCGTAAGTTATCAAGCTAGCTGGATCTACTAAATAACTTTTTTTCTACTATTGGAAAACTGTATATATCATTAATGTAATTTCAACCAATTGATATGATACTCTACCTACGGTCATTACCTACATCTATCTACCAACCCACGGTCGGCATAAAGTGCTTTGAAGGTGCATAAATACGATGATTTGTATATGTTTTCTCTTTTTCCAAATATGACTCTTGCCAAGGTGAAAATTTTTCAGTCACATATAAGTATGAGAATATGTATCCACGATCACTGTATAATGTACCCATTATACGTTTGTATGCTCGACCATATTAATACCCATTGATCACGACAGTGATTAATGAGTCATTAATTACTGCTGTCAGATGCTTCTTTGATTTAGCTATAATTTCATATTGTTTTGATGTTAATTCTAATTATATAGGTAAGTGGTATGTGTCAAGCTATGACGTTAACCGTGGGTTCAAAGGACATTATTAATTACATCTCCGAGGGAAATTGTCATCGGAGAGCAGCGCCACCGAGCGGTGAGGATGTGAGGAAAGTATTGGAATGAGACAGGTAGTCATTTTTGGTATAGGATCGGTGAAAGTACAGTTTCAATAAATACGTTTCATGAGGATATAAAAATCGTTTGCCAAAACGGTTTTCTGTAATCTTGGAATTAGGCATTTGGAACCGTTTGGGTATCTCTGTAAGGGGATATATATATATATATATATATATATATATATAAACGCTTTCGGATTATTAGGGTTATTGTAATCGAAGGTGAGTTTCCACTGTCTTTCATTTCAATTACTACTCCGAGTTTCATGAGGAATTTGTAGAGTCGCGAATAAAGGTGTTCGTTTTGGGTGTCGAAATAGTCACCAATCGAATTGTGCTACTATAATGTAGCCGCTGAAAAGATAGAATGATCACGTGAACGGCACGCACTCTTTGAATGTTCCTCTCCCCAATGTTATAAGTCCGATTTACACCACTCAACAAAAACGTCGCCGCGTCGTCCTCCCATCAACTCTTGGGGAGCTTTTTTTATAAGTGATCATTATTACACCTTATTCCTCTACAGTTAAATGTCTTTTTTTTTTCTTTTTCTTGGAGGTGAAAGAGTGTTTCCATCCATATTATTCAATTAACGTATCACACGTAAATACAAAGCACAAATGAGTACAGTACAGTGTTAACAGTTCTTCATTTATTTCAGTTTAGAAGGCGTGGCTATGCAGGCATTTCCTGTTCACGCGTCCTTGAATTCTGTTTTTTGAACAGCCCGACTATAAGTAACCACATTATCAACAGTTTAACCCTTACGATCCACCCTTATCCCGACTGGTGGAGTTGCCCTACGGAAACTGCAATGGTCTAGGGAGATAACAGAAGAAATCCAGTCTAATGATTTCATAATCAGCAATTCCAACCGAAGGTTTCAATCATCCTTCATCTCTAGTGGTGAAACCCACCCTATAACAGTTTCAAGAAAATTGCCGAGCAACAAGGATTCAAGGCTAAGTACCGCATAGCGTCAATTACTAAATGACATTGAATTATTCGTTGGTTCAAAATTTCACTAAAAAAAAGGAGAAATCCCAAGATCATATCTTTAGTAATTTATATTAAGGTTAGTATTTCTTTCCCATAAGTTTTTGTACAAGATACTGGAAGGGTTTTTATCAAGGTTCATTGAATAAATATGTTCTCGAACGGTTGTTTTGTTGTGCACGACTAACCCTCCTTAGTTCAGACTTGGAATATACGTAATAATTGGTCATTCTTATGCGAATATACGTGTCATATTAACCAGTGTTTAAATAAGGTTACTTATTTGTGGTTAATAATTTATGAATTTAGTTATCAATATTTAATCAAAAAGGGGGAAATCTATTGGCGCCCTATTAGAAAAATACTTTAGATAACGGACTCGACACTTCTCCCTGTTCAAAAGCTCAGCCGTGTACACAAACCGCTTTGTTTTCTTGCCAACTTCACCTATTGAACAATCTCTCAATAAGGTCTGTGAATAAACACCTCCAGTTACGTAACAGCCACATTGTGTTGAGATATTATACGATTATTATAATTTTTGATAGCTATGTACTGTGTATAGTTGAACAATAATGTATTGTATGAAGTATTATAATTATTAGAATAGGATAATAGTGTTTCTGGAAATATGTATGCAATGTAACAAAATTTTCCACCAATAAACTTTAACAAAAATGTATATTAGTCGTGGCAAAAGTATAGTATTCTACTCGCGTAAAATCGCTATTGTTTCTCACCTCGTGAATTATAGCCATCATTACACGCTCGTTGAATAATATACTATTTATTATCGATACACAATATTTATATGGCCCTCATCCATTATTCAATAAAAAGCCATGACTCACAGAAAAGTTTTCCTCGAAATAAACTGAAAACTTATGCTCCACAGCATTCAGATTTTCAAAATCGCATTGCACGTCAGATCGATGTCAAAGTCAATTGACACCATCATAACTCAAGTCTCAATCTGAATACAAGTACTGCCATCAGTGCCTTCGGTGGTTGTTAACGCTGAGACTTGAGCGATATCAGTTTCGTGTTATGGTAATTAATCTCTATAAAACATTTTTACCTCCCAACCAGAGGTTCCAGTCTTACCGATTATATTTCTAGGGTGGGGGGCAAAATGGTATAAGTCCATAACGCCGCTTTTACAGGATTCGTTTTGAAAATCACATAAGTGCCAATGGGTAGAAAAATCGTTTTAGTTCATTGAAAAATATGTTATCAGCCAGTTATTGTATTCATTGTATGTAATCATAACAAGTGCCTCTAGTGGAATGAAATTGATATTCTTATTTGACATTGAATTTCTGAAAATGAAACTTATATCTCATGCTACGGTATATGTGACCATGTGAAAGTAAACATCTTTCTTTGTCAGTGGGTGTAGTTAACTCATTTCGACCACAGTTGGACTTATACCTCCTTGCCCCACACTAGATTTATTTTATTAGGAAGTCTTAATCGACAGGAAATGATTATAAAGTTGCCATACATAAGGAGATAATACATTGATATACAGATTAGAGTAGGTATAGTAGTTTTCACAATAAATGGTATTGACTGAAGGATTATAATAAAACCAATTAGACCCTTAAGTTGTAAAATCCGAGATGCACATCATAAATGTAAAAGGACAGGATTCAGGTAATTCTGTTTCTGAGAGAGGGATTGTAGAGGATAACAGCTTACACTTCTTGTTCATTTCAGTCTTTGTATTTCATTGGAAGTGTTCACTTGTGTTACGGCGTGCAATAATTTTATAACATTTATTTGTTATTACAGACATTAATTAAGCAAATATTTTATACCCCAACGTACAGAATAGGCAGTATGTGGCGTCCGTGGATAAAAAGTAATAGTGCTTCTTCCAGTGGTTCGTTAAAGAAGAATCACTTATCTTGTGACGCGAAAATCATTATAAAAAATGTGTATAGTTCCTTACTTCAGCAAGGCTATAACGCGGGTGCTGCAGCAAAAGTAACCAGTAATTTGACGAAGGTGCCTCTTACTTCAGTTAGACGAATTGTTGAAAATTCCATGGAATCAAGAAAAAAGCGTATAGATTCCGGTGTCACAATAAGTCTAGACGACTGGAAAAAAGATTTGATAAGGCGAAAAATCTACACTATGTACGATGAGCAGCGTGTCCCTACAATCAAAAGTCTGAAACAGCGGCTCATCAATGACGAAACTCACATCAACTGTGGCCTCACTACTCTTTGGCGAGCTCTGTCTGCAATGGGCTCTGAATATCGAAAATTGACAAGAGACAAGTAATAATGGAATCCACACGTTTAATGAACTGGCGTTCTGAATGAGAAAATACCGGTCTGAAAATCGGCCAATACTCTACCTCGACGAGACGTGGTTTGACACGCATGACACCCCTTCTAAAGGATGGTCTGATTCCTCTGATAAGTGTAAAACAAAAGCACCATCAAATAAAGGGAAGAGAATCACAATATTACACGCAGGATCAGAAAATGGTTGGATCCCAAACGCTATGTGGCTTTCTGCCAAAAATATTAAGGACTCTTGTGTTGATTATCACGAAGATACGACAGCAGAGCTTTTTGAAGATTGGTTTAAAAATTGTCTGTTACCCAACATTCCGCCAAACAACGTTATAGTAATACAACGCAAGCTATCATAGTCGACAATTGCAAAAAATTTCTGGCTCAAAGAATACGAAATTGGAGGTTCAAAACTTCATGGCTGCAAATGACATATATTTTGAGGAAAATTATACAAAAAAAGAGCTTTCACAAGTGCTGCAGTCATTTTTTTTTAAAAAACGTATGTTTGTGATACAATTGCAGAAGAATTGGGACATACAGTGTTACGACTACCTCCCTACTACTGCGTGTTCAATCCCATAGATAGAGCTCATGTGGCACCAACTCAAATCGAGCGTGCGCGGAAAAAATACTTCTCCGACTTCAAGTGGTAATGTGGTGGAATTAATTGGGAACTGTATGAATGACATTCCTACCGAGAGTTGGAAAAGTTCTGTTAGTCATGTTATAATTGTTGAAAACTCGTACCTTCCTGTAAAATCCATTGCGCCAATTATAATTAATTTAGATGAGGATAGCGATAGCGAAACTGAACTAAATATAGAATAGAATTGTAACATTTAAATAAATTACTTGTATATCTCCTATATTATGCAAAATTCAAATTTCTTAAGTTCGACCCTGTAGCACATTTGCATCTTTTACCAGATGATTTTCTACACATTGGGATGAAATCGGGTAGTTTATTGCAGTTAATAAGCCAATACCATTTACTGTGAAAAATACTATAGCTGTTTTTCATTGGTATGTCTTTGCAGAGTGATTCTTCCGTAACTAATCTCTGGCTGTAAGAGTTAGTATCGTTGTCATCCCTTGTAGCAGTCACTGCTCCCCTTTACGCCACCACTGTTTTACTTGAACTGTTTATTGCGCGCACCATCACCGCTTGAGTGTATATGCATTTTTTGGCACACCCCCAAGACTTCAATCGCCCTCACCCACTCGAGACTCTTGAAACTTTTCTTGTAACAACATCTCGCCCACCGAAGGGAGTTTTAATGCTCTGAAAAAAGCGCATCAACAGCGTCCTTCGCATTTCGGTGTTTACTCCCGGAAAGGCTATATGTCAGAGCTCGCTGTAGTTGCAAACTAATTGCCTGGTTTGCGGTGGCTATAAATTCGCGAGGTGGACCGCACGAATCCGCCCTATAGTTACAAAGGGTGTGAATCAAGTGGTAGGAATGATTCGTGTTCTGACGAACGCTGAAGAGTTACGGGGAATCAGGTACAGGGAACAGGAAACTGGATACGTTTCATCAAGTAAACTCTTTCTGAGTGGAGTACACTGACCAGTTGAATGATTCACAATCGAATCAGGAGAAAAAATATGAGAGGACACCACTAGAGGTAATTAGAAATAACTCATTAAAGTTCATAATGAAAATGTTTATATTCAAGGAGACAGGCGCCTATATAGCTTTGGTTTACAGGGGGGGGGATAATTACGGAGAATACGTTTCTACCATTTTATCAAGATACGAAAGCGTATTAGCCTTTTTACCAGTTCAACTTCTCCAATTACTTGTATTATCCGGAAAATATGAAATAAAAACGTGAGATTTGTTCAATCTTTAATTTTGACATAAATGAAATTAGATACCAGTATAAAAAAAATTTTCCAATAAATATAAAATTCAGACTTAGAGATATCTGAGATTTATCTTTGGCAAGAAGAAATAAACCCTTAAAATGATATTCGTTCATGTACTTATTATACTACATATTGAAAGAATGTAGGCTTTCACGGTGTATTAATACATCTTTGGTTTTCGAGCTTGAGGGCTGTGTGCTGTAATGTTGACTTCCGGAGCTTTCGGCTACAATTTTGTTCAAATTTAGTCCCTCTTCATTTCTGTTGAAGTTATCCTTGTGCTTATGTATCTCAATTGCTTTCCGGTATAGGCGAGTGGAGTAATGCGTCGTCAACGACGAAAAACCAGAGATATACTACATATTGATATAGTGTTTGGGAAAGCTCTGAATTGGTTTTATTTCTTTTTTTTTACATTGATTTTAAATATTAATATTTCGCGTCATATCGAACATTAAGAGGCCATAGAGACGTCCCTCCCACACGAGACGCTCATGTCCTCTAAACATTATTGCGAAAAAAGTGGTTCTACGATAAGTGCGGTTGAAAATGAACACCCAAGTAGAACTAACTGAGACGAATCTCTAATCAACTCAACTAATTATATACTTTTCACGAAACTATTTCCCATTAATTCGGTTATTCATGAATGACTCTCCTGAGTTCACTGAGAACTTTGTATGTGTACGTGTTGTGAACATCGTCATCAAGAACGAAAATATTCCCAACGTGGTTTCCTGAAGGAGCAGCTACTCAGAAAGGTACCTTTCCAACGCCACCCGAAAGATTCCAAGGAAACGAAGTAAGTCTCTTAATGTTCTCGTTCTTGATCTCTATTGGTACAGTTTTTTTTCGCCAGTTTTGTCGGTAACTCAGTTGCATTCCCAGTGATAGAGTTTTTCATCAGTCCATTTAATCAAAACCAATTTCTGAGCTATAAATACGAAACATTTGGTCCTCCGAGCCTTTAAGAATTGAAAAATATCTATCAGTAATTAATTAATTATTATTCGCCAAGAAAATTGGGGAAGAATTGTACCGCATAAGTTCGCAAAAATTCAATTATACTTCAAATCAGTTTCGTTTTGCAATTTTGTTAGTCGGGATGCGAAAGTAGACGATAACATGAATTTTTTTTGAAGTGGAAGTAATTTTTCATTCGTCCCAATCATAGTTTCACACCTCATTTTTCTTTTCAATTTCGAAATTCCGGTAGCCGGCAGCCATTGTTCAGTATTTCGGCAGCAGGATTTCGGGAAGTGGGGAGAGTTGTTGTACTGCGACTCTTCATCGGCGCATCGACGACTCGATCGGTGCCGTGTGATAGAACGAAATATTCATCTTCAAAATATATCTTTGCACTGTTTCGAATACCAGTTTCAGTTATTGAACCGAGCGATTTCCGCGGCAAAAACCTCAAGTATTTGAAATGGATAAATTAAGGAAATACAAAACTCATCGAAACACGGCTTTGGGTGATATGCATATACTTCATACTCTTGCGGAAAAGGCAAAGGTCGATAAATCAGTGCATTCATTGTTCAAGGTTAGAGGAGCTGACATTGAGACAATTTTCGTGGATTTCAATAAACATCACAATAATGTAGTGGGTGATTTGCTGACGCAGGAAATTTCTGATCTTGACTCTGAAAATGTAATTCGCGAAGGCTTTCTCACAGAATACTATGCAGTAAAAACAGTTTACGCTGAGTTGTTTGAGAATGATTCAAGAAATGTATCAATTCCAGGACCGGGGCTCAATAGTACAGCTCTATTACACAACAGCCATAATGTCCGCCTGCCTAAGATGGAACTTATGAAATTTAATGGAGATTACAAAACGTTTTCAACTTTTCATGATTATTTTGATGCTGTGGTTCACAATAATAATTGCTTGAGAGACATAGAGAAATTCAATTATTTAATTTCATCCCTACAGGGACCCCCTCTTTCTCTTGTCAGGAAAGTAAAGCTTACCGCAAAAAACTATGACCAAGCATATAAATCACTCGTTGCACGTTATTCAAGTGTTCGTCTCCGAGCACAGAGTCATTGGGAAGAAATTGAAAATAGTACTTAAATTAATTCTGCTTCTCCTGGAGCTCTAAGAAAATTATTAGACACATTTTCAGAAAATTTGGCTTCACTCAAAAGTTTAGGATTTCCGGTCGATGAATTGGACTTCATAATGGTGATGACCATTCTCAAACGTTTAGACAATAATATTGTCACTCGCTTCGAAACTGAACATCGATCATCTGTTGTACCGAAATACGATGAATTATTCGACTTTCTTGATAATCATTGTACTATTATGGAAAGCTTGCCTCAAGCATCTCAGCCTAAAAAAGGATTAAACACTAATGTTCCAACTCATTCAGCTCGTTCTACGGTATTTCACGTCAACCATTCAGATTCATCCACCTCAGCTTGCCTTTGTTGTAAAGAAAAAACTCATTCCATCTACACTTGTCATACTTTCTTAAAGAAATCGCCTGCAGAGAGATATAGTTTTTGTAAAGGGTTACACTTGTGTTTTAATTGTCTCAATAGTTCGCATAATTTGAAAACGTGCCGATCAACGTATACATGTAGAACCTGCAATTCCAAATTTCATCATACTTTACTTCATACTGAAAAAAAGAATAAAGATTCAAATGTTCCATCTGTTCCCATTGTTGATTCGAATAGTTCAAATATTTCAGCCTTGAACAATGAGGAGTAAAATAACTTGACTTTTGCCGGAGCAGGTGCGATATCTCGTCAAAATGATGTACTATTATCAACTGCTTGGGTGGATGTGTGTGATTCTCGCGGCAATTTTCAATCATTCCGATGCCTCCTCGATTCGGGGAGCATGATGTCCTTCATTAGTCAGAGGGCTCTCAACAAACTGGGTTTGAAGAAATTAAAATGTTCGGTGGAAATCAAAAGAATTGACACTATGCATTCACAAATTAATAATGGCATTGTTACTCTCACAATCAAACCAATTACTAGAGAGGCGCCGATGTTATTTACTGATGCGATGGTTATTACAAAAATTTGTGATAACCTCCCCTCCTCTCGAATTTCACCTGGGTCTTGGGCTCACCTCACAGGTCTGCAACTGGTGGATCCCAAATTCTATAGTCCAGGAACTGTAGATATTTTGCTTGAGGCAGATATATTTTCGCAAATCCTACTAGATGGGTGTGTACCAGGTAAAAATAACGAACCTATTGCTATTAATACCGTTTTGGGATATATAATTATGGGAAAAACCAATGTTTCGGTGGCCGCAACTCAATTTTCATTTTTTTGTAATCCATCCGATATTTCAATAGATAATATTGTCAAGAAATTTTGGGAAATTGAAAGTGTTCCCAATGTTGATTCTTGGGGACCTAAGGAGGAACAATGTGAAAAATTATTCCAGAAAACTGTCTCACGAGACGAGCAAGGCCGATATATTGTCTCTCTTCCTTTCAAGGAGCCCAATCCTTCTTTTCCAGGAATGCGAGATTACGCAATTTCCCGTTTCTATTCACTTGAACGACGTCTTCTGAGACAACCCCCTCTTTATGAGCAATATTGTCACTTTATGCGAGAGTACCTTGAAATGGGGCACATGGAAATAACTGATGGGAATGATGTACCCAACGAATCATATTATCTGGCTCATCATTGTGTTATCAAACCAGAAAGCCCATCAACTAAATTACGAGTCGTTTTCAATGCTTCGGCTAAAATCGCCAATAATAAATCAATTAATGAATGTTTGATGGTAGGACCCAAACTCCAGCCTGATATTTCCCATATCTTACTCAATTTTCGCCTACACCCCTATGTATTATGCTGTGACATAAAAATGATGTACAGGATGATACTAGTTGACCTATCCCAATGTGATTACCAACGAATAATTTTTAGATTTTCTCCCACCGAAAACTTCAAGATTATAAACTCCTAAGACTTTCTTTTGGATTCAGACCAGCTCCATACTTAGCTCTCAGAGTACTACAACAATTAGCTGAGGATGAAGGCCATGCTTTTCCACTCGCTGCTCAGGCAATTCGCCATTGCTCATATATTGATGATTTTGTTATCAGCTTCCCGACTATTGAACAAACTGAAGTAATTCGCGATGAATTAATTGCAATCATGCAGAAAGGAGGTTTTTTACTTCTCTAGCAACGAATTCTCTATCTTATCCGATCTACCCGAATCACACTTGTCTACACATCCCCTTTCTTTCGAGTCGGAATCGTGTAATGATTCAACCCTCAAAGTGTTGGGACTACAATGGAATCCCGTTCAAGACTACTTTTCTTTCTCTGTTAAATTGGGTGAAAATTCAAAATGCACCAAAAGGTTGATGTTATCAGAATTAGCTCGGGTATACGACCCGCTTGGATTTCTTGCTCCTGTCACATTTCTCAACAAGTATTTGATTCAACGTCTTTGGATTTCGGGAGTAGAATGGGACGACGTTCCCTCCGATGACATAATTAGAATTTGGCAACAATATAAATCCACCCTGCAACTTCTTTCAAATTTGCGTATTTCCCGCTTGGTGATTCCCGCACTTGCATCAAAATTGGAACTTCATGGGTTCTGTGATGCGAGTGAAAGAGGATATGCCTCCGTAATTTATTTACGAGCCATCCACAAAAATCAACAACTATTTACCCCTTTTTTATGTGCTAAATCTAAAGTTGCACCTCTGAAAAAAGTAACAATACCCCGTTTAGAATTATGCGCCGCCGTATCACTCACCCGATTGCTCGATTCAGTCTTGAACAGTATTTCTCAATCAATACAATGTAACGATATTTTTTTGTGGTCCGATTCTCAAATTGCATTGCATTGGATTAAAGGACAACCCCATCGATGGAAAACCTTCGTCGCTCACAGAGTCTCCTTCATTCAAGGAAAAAGTTCACCTACCTCGTGGTTTTATGTAGACAGTGTTAATAATCCCGCAGACGCGGCTTCTCGTGGTTTATTCCCCTCTGATATAGTTTCTCACAATTTGTGGTGGGAAGGTCCGCCATTTCTAAGAACTAAGGAATTACCACTGACAAATTCCCAATTTCCTAATAATTTTCGAGTAGAAGAAGAGCGAAAACTTACTTGTTTTGCATCAATTCAGCAGCAAAACTTTCTGGAACATTTGCTCAATAAATATTCGTCACTGACTTCTCTACAGAGGATTGTTTCTTACGTGTTGAGATTTATTTTCAATTCTAAAAATCCCACTAAGATAAAGTCAGGACCGCTTTCGAACTATGAATTACATTCGACTTTAATAATCTTAGTGAAATATATACAACAAATTCATTTTGCTACCGAATTAGAAAACTCGACATTTTCGCGTCCTTTTCGCAAACTGTATGCCTTTCTTGATGAAGAGGGTGTGTTGAGAGTGGGAGGTCGCTTGAAGCACGCTAGTATATCCCATGATGCTAAGCATCCCATCATACTTCCTCGCACGAGTCGTTTAACATTTTTATTAATTGAATATTACCACAAAAAATACTTTCATGCGGGTTTTCGTACCACGCAGTTTTTGTTATCTCAATCTTTTTGGATATTATCACCCCGAAGAGCAATAAATTCTGTTTTGTCCAAGTGTATTCAATGTTGGAAAATGCACCCCAAATGTATTCAACCACCGATGGCTTCTTTACCTGCCCCTCGAATTAACCAAGTCAAACCTTTCTTGCAGGCAGCCATAGATTTCGGAGGTCCCTTTTTTATCACTTTAACGCGTCATCGCGGAGTAAAAACCTCGAAGGCGTATTTGTGCATTTTTGTCTGCCTAGCAACAAAAGCTGTTCATTTAGAATTGGCTAGCGGCCTCTCCACTGAAATTTTTCTTTCAGCACTCCAACGATTCATTGCACGTCGAGGTCGAGTATCCACTATCTATAGCGATAATGCTACAAATTTTGTTGGTGCTCACCGAGAATTAAAATTGATGAAAGATGCCGCGAATCAGGAAATGATAGATTTCAAATTTTCTCCCCCTTCGGGTCCGCATTTCAACGGTCTAGCCGAAGCTGGAATCAAATCTGTTAAGAGTCATTTGTCGAAAGTTGTGGGAGATCAGATTTTATCTTATGAAGAGTTTTACACTGTTCTCACCTTAATTGAATCCATATTGAATTCTCGCCCTCTCATACCCATCACGTCCGACATAGAAGACGTGAATGCATTGACTCCCGGACATTTTCTCATGACAGAACCCCTGTCCGCTCTTCCAACTCCTGATTTGACTCAACTTTCTCTCAATAGACTTTCGAGATGGCAATTAATTCAACGGTTACACCAGGATTTCTGGCGCCGTTATCATCGCGAGTGCTTGCATACGTTGCAGCAACGTGGAAAATGGTTGAAAGCGTCTTTCACTCCTGATATCGGCTCTCTGGTACTGATTAAGGACGACAATGCTCCGCCGAATAAGTGGGCACTTGCCAGGATTATATGTCTGCACCCCGGTGACGATAATGTTACTCGCGTCGCAACGGTCAAAACGGCAACTGGTACTTTCAAACGACCACTGGTAAAGCTTGCACCACTTCCTAACTCCTAAATGCATCTGCATTATAAATGTTTCTTTTTTTTTTTCATTATCGATCACCATTTTTTTTGTTGTTTCTATAATTAATCGATTTAATTCAATAATTTTTTTTTCAATTCTGTCACTTTACAAAAAATAATTAGGATATTTTTTGGCCGGGGCAGAATGTTTGGGAAAGCTCTGAATTGGTTTTATTTCTTTTTTTTACATTGATTTTAAATATTAATATTTCGCGTCATATCGAACATTAAGAGGCCATAGAGACGTCCCTCCCACACGAGACGCTTATGTCCTCTAGAAGACAAAAACATTATTGCGAAAAAAGTGGTTCTACGATAAGTGCGGTTGAAAATGAACACCCAAGTAGAACTAACTGAGACGAATCTCTAATCAACCTCAACTAATTATATACTTTTCACGAAACTATTTCCCATTAATTCGGTTATTCATGAATGACTCTCCTGAGTTCACTGAGAACTTTGTATGTGTACGTGTTGTGAACATCGTCATCAAGAACGAAAATATTCCCAACGTGGTTTCCTGAAGGAGCAGCTACTCAGAAAGGTACGTTTCCAACGCCACCCGAAAGATTCCAAGGAAACGAAGTAAGTCTCTTAATGTTCTCGTTCTTGATCTCTATTGGTACAGTTTTTTTTTGCCAGTTTCGTCGGTAACTCATTTGCATTCCCAGTGATAGAGTTCTTCATCAGTCCATTTAATCAAAACCAATTTCTGAGCTATAAATACGAAACATATAGGAACATTAAAAAGTATATCTCACTAATTGAACAGAAGATATTGCAATAGAAAAATTGAATGATAAATTATAGTTTTTGGTTTTTCCTATTAACAACTATCTATCACCGCATCATCTCCTATGGGCAAGTACCAGGCATGTTCTTGTAATGGTGCTAGACGCTAGTCCATTCAACCAATCCAGAGATATATGGATTTGAACCTATTTTTTTGTTGCGCCTTAAGACTGAAAAACTTCGCTATGCAGAAGCGATACTGCTTGGTCATGTCAGTCGATAGCAAGCATTTTTAAATTAGAGGAAAATGATATAATCGAACTCTTTATAAGCGGTATCTATCGAAGTGGGAACGCCATCAACGTTGCGGCATATCAAACAGAGTCGGTATTTTTCTTTAATTACTAGATACTGAGATCTTACAGAGAGTGAAGTTATAAGGAAATTGTGATCGAATTTTACTAATTTATAATATTTCTTCATATCTACCTATATATTTTGTTATATATGTAAGTTGTGATTGGTCTTGGGGGGATGATAACCCCCTTTACCCCTCCTTGTATACGCATCTGCAGGGAGATAATGTAAGTTGTTCTAAAGCTCAATGATAGAGCATCGACTTCTTTGGATATGAAAATGTTGGACAATGAGCGTATATCACTGCATTCTTGAATAGGTTGGGGGTTTCATTGAAGCATCTCTCAAAATGGTGATGACCATATAACCCTGATGTTACAATTAATGTGATGTTGTTTAGAATTATATCGTCTTGTTTTGGAAATATTTTGACAAAAGCTTGTATTCCGATGTATACTGTACAAATCAAAAGGCAAACGCGGTGCTTTTCCTTGATTCATTCTTTGAATTTTTTGCACTATAAATCCAGTAAAGCACACGTTAATCGTCACGTTTACACCTTCCATCTGCTTCGATCTGTTTTTCCACAGATCCTTCCATTTCACATCGAAATGATTCCATTTTAAAGTTTGCTGGCGATCTAGTTGGGGAAATGGAAGTGCATAGTCTACTATTCCATAGTCCAATATTCTTAAATGAAACCATTACCTCAAATAGCTCACCCTGTTAGCTTGAATGACTTGGAGGACATGTTCACAAGGTTGTAAATAAATACCTCGGTGTAAATGATTTGAATAGTGATCGGCAGTCGGGCTTTAGAAAGAATCAAAGGACCAGTAGCAATCTAGTTAGAATAGTTGACGCAATCAGTAAAGGCATAGATGAACGGAAGGCTACATGCTTGAATGAACTGCACTAGGATAGTCAGAAAACAGTATTAATTGGTTCGAATAATTCATTCGTGATCGTAATCAGTGCGTTATGATTACATCGAGAATTGGTGATGTATCTTCATTAATCAAGAAAATGAATTGTGGTGTTCCTCAGGAAACAATCCTTGAGATTTTTTTTCAGTCTTTGTCTCAGACATGAAATTATTTTTACATTACAGTGATTTACATCAATATGCTGACGACTCGCAATTATGCGTTAGATTCGACCCAGAAAATTATTTACAACCACAAGTAACAATTCAATCAGAACTTTCTAAAATAAAAATATTTCCCGAAAATTATAGTCTGAGGATAAATCCAAGCAAATCAGAAGATTTGATTTCGGTTCTTTGATTCTCGTAATATTTTGGAATCGGTTGATTTCTCTGTCAAATTGGATGATAGCAATATTCCATTAGAAACGTATTCTCGTAACTCAGGCATAGATTTTGATGTCGGATTCACTTTCGAGCAACACGTAACAAAAAGGCGAAAGCTTGCTTTCTTTACGATTGAAAACTCTGTTCCCGTATAAGTACACGATTAATGAAACCATAAAATATCATCTATGCAATACATTCATCCTATCACTACATTCTAACATTAGAAGAAATTTCAACAAACTGCAAAATATTTGCATAAGCAATTCATTCCAAGTACTTTCTAGGGAACATACCTATAGCGCCTCACCTAAACTCCAAGCGAATGCTCCATAATATGAGTAATATACGTCTATTACATTTTTATAGTTTCGTTTTCAATATTCTGTAAAACAAGGAGCCAAAATATTTTTTTACTCGATTACACTCTCGAAAACATAATACGACATACCATTACTCATTTTCTTGTGCAACATCCCGACTGTGGAATGATTCGCCAGCTGAATTTAAAAAACACACCTTTGTATGTTTTTAGGAAAAAATTAAAGAATACCTTATGGCGAATCATGCCTCAGAAATTCAAATATATACTTTTTCGTATTTATTTCCATATACACAATTCATTAAGTGTTCAGTTCATTTTCTCTCTTTTTTAGCTATTACTCGATAAGAGATGTCGTGATTCATTTAGAATAATATAATAATATAATAAAAGTAGTGTCCAATGGAATATCAAGATTTATCAAGTATTCTGCCTGTATTGTCAAAAATCCTGAAGAGAAACATGGAGTTTCAAAGTGACAACCATCTTTTGAGCTTCTCC
The DNA here is from genome assembly GCA_032362365.1 of Zygogramma bicolorata. Classification (NCBI taxonomy): domain Eukaryota; kingdom Metazoa; phylum Arthropoda; class Insecta; order Coleoptera; family Chrysomelidae; genus Zygogramma; species Zygogramma bicolorata. The sequence goes on from JAVJAQ010001590.1 coordinate 183,765, forward strand.
TTATTGCCTTCTGTTCAAAGGGGCTATCAAAAATGCATATCTGTACAACCACTCTTCTACATGCGAATGAAGTAGTGAAAGCAATAAATGATGAATATGTACCGTGTTAGTCCTACTAGATATCAGCCGGGCCATTGATACTATCAGTCATGATCTTCTGTTGGGTATTTTGGAATATATCGGTTTTCTACCGAAGCTCTGGCATTATCGACGGAGTGAGGAGTGCCTCAAGGTTTTATACTAGGCCCTTCATTATTCTCTATATATACTTCCTACCTACTGTAGGCTCTTCTCACATGTCAGGTGCCATTATACGCTGATGATATTCAAATATATTACAGCTTTCCAGCGAAAATTATAGACAATACTTGTTACATTATCAATGCAGATCTGAATATATTTGTTGAACTGGCAACCGACCATTGTTTATTTTCAAACCCCAATAAATCGGATGTAATGATCTTTGGCCCCAAATATCATTGTTAAATAGTGAACAACTCTGATATTGCCAGTGAAGCAAAAAACCTTGGTGTCTTGATGGATGTAGAGCTAAGATTTGAAAAATTCATAATTAGACTTTTACAACGTACCTACTATTTTAACTACATTGATGTTCTTTATGGTTCATCTCTAACCATTCAGTACATGAATAGAATTCGAAAAGTTCAAAACTAGTGCCTTGGGTTAATTTTTGGTATTCGTCGCCGACAAAGAATCTCGTATAAACTTCAAGAAATTGGGTGGTTGAACATGGAGAAAAGAGGGTTATTACACGCTCCCTGTCTTTCTCATGAAATAATTGTAACAAATACGATTGCAGTGCTAAAATTCAGAACAGACGTGTTCAGGCGGTCTTTCAGGTACCAAATCTGTCAAAGGTATAACTCTGTCCCAACCTCTCTCAAAAAATCGAATTTCACATAATTCATAAAAAAATATAAAGACTATTTGTTCGGCTGAAATGAAAGAAAATGTTTGATATCTTGCGAGGAATAGTTGAACCAAATTCTTTTTGTAAGGTGTTTGTTCCTACTCAGATTATAATAGTCTTATGTATAACCATCGCAGTTTTTTCAGTTTTGAGAGTTGAAAAAACATTTTTCGTGATGCATTGCCCTCCTGCCTAGTGAGTCGTCATAGCATAATTCTGTTGATGTGTTATCATCCTTTGTCCACATCAGAGTGGCAGTGGCCTCAAACAGGTTGAAAAATTGGTGAAGTCGCAAGGTATAATCGTTATTCAAGACTTCAGATATACTGATTATGATGAATTTTTCCTTGAGAAATTATTTCTATCAACGCAGCAACTTTTCAGAGAAGACTAGGAGTCTGTCCTTGTACACTCGTAATGGTTTTAATGGTAATTATTCATTATATCAGATTGTAGTAGGTTCAACCCAAAAACTACGAAGAAAAAATACACACCCCACGAAAAATCACTTTCAAATAGTATTTGATGGGGCGTTGCATCGATGAAATTACACGTTGAAACGTTCATGGGGACGGTTTGCAGCTGTCAGTTGTCTGATCATTTTCTTAATAGACAGGTTGGCAGTGATAGAGTTTTGAACCGATTGTTCACAGTCTGTTTTTCAAAGGGATAATAATCGACAAAACCGTTATCCATAATAAATGAGGTATTGCGTGTTACTCCATGTGACACGCAGAATAACTCAGATGGAAACCTTTCAACAGTGTGCCCAAACTCGAAACACTACCTGTTAGTTTGGGCGCAGTGCTGAAGCTGTCGAAAACTACTCACGTCAGTTGGGAAAGAGTGGCAGCACTGTACTCAGGGTCAATTTTACACTTCGTTTTATGGTTTGGTCATGTTTTGTGGTGTACCTTTTGGTAACCCTGACTTGTCTCTGTCAATTTTCAAAATTTAAAACTTCAATAGTCTTTTCATATGTCAATTATCAAATTTCAAATATTTCCTTTTTTTTGGTAACCACCTCCGAGCACGTGCCGGTGAAATTTTAATTTTCCAAAAATTGAATTAAAATAAGTTTTTATACATATATATGTAATGTTGAATGCAATGTGTGACTCTTTTTCAAATGAGGAAAAGTATCAGTTTTCTGTGTCTCAGTTTACGTCTGACTTCTTACTATAACCTCACGTTAGTAAGTACATTTTCTTAATGTTTTACAACTGTTTTATAATGATTAAAATTTTGTAGATGTCTTGATAAAGGAAATAAACATTCTCGAAAGCTCGACCAGATAACAAAGAGTATTCTTTAAACAACAGCCCAGTAATTTCGACTGCATCCCCAACAACATTCCGTATTTCTCCTTAACTAGTCAGTCAAGACTACCCTTTCGCTATATATATATATATATATATATATATATATATATATATATATATATATATATATATATATATATATATATATATATATATATATATATATATATATATATATATATAAACCGTCCAAATTTGGAAAATCCTCATGCAATGAAAATTAACCTTTGGGGTTGCAGTCATAAATTGAGTTTGGCCTGATATAGTGAAACTCTTTATTGAATTGTCGAGCTTTCGAAAATCTTTATTTTCTTTTTCAAGATATCTGAAAAACTGTATTTATTGTTACATAAAGCACTAAAACATGTTAAAATTGAACTTACTAATGTGAGATTAGATAAAACAGCGACTTGTGAAAAATGTAAAATGAAACAATTTTTTCCAAATTGTTCTATTAATCATATGCACATGTATTAATTCGTGCACTTCAATGTAATATGGATGAATGGTTCCATTTCTTCCCAGTGATATTTTCGGAGACATGGTTTCCAGTTTAGTTTTTATGAATGTTTCTGATAAGAAATGTTTTTTCTGTTTGTGATGGACAAGGATTTTTCTTCTGCTGTTTTATATCTAATCTCACATTAGTAAGTTCAATTTTAACATGTTTTAGTGCTTTATGTAACAATAAACACTGTTTTCCAGATGTCTTGAAAAGAAAATAAAGATTTTCGAAAGCTCGACAATTTAATAAAGAGTTTCACTATATCAGGCCTAACTCAATTTATGACTGCAACCCCAAGGTTAATTTTCATTGCATGAGGATTTTCCAAATTAAGACGGTTTTTTCAACTAGTCCAGTCAAGAGACTACCCTTCTCTCTCTCTCCCTCTCTCTCTCTCTCTCTCTATATATATATATATATATATATATATATATATATATATATATATATATATATATATATATATATAATCTGTTACTGCCGAGGGGTATATTACAGATTTTTGTTAAGTGAATAACCATCATCGTAATATGTCAATAGAATTCCTCAGATATGGTTGAATAAATTTTTGATGAATTTTCGAATATGAGTAAACGGAAGTTAACGGTGTACCTATAGTAGCCCCAAGGACATTCTTTCCCTCGCGAATCCACCAATTTTTAGACTTTTTCGAAAGCCACAATGAAAATCATGTAGGGGACAAAAAATGAGTTCGTTTCGGAGGAGAATTTATTTTCTGCTAAGACGACGACCGGACTGGTATTTTTAACAACTCAATGGTAAGACGCGTACAAATTTGTTCAATTCCAATATTTTCTAAATGGGTCATACATATGAACACTCAATCATTCTTTCTGTATTTTGTTACTTGGATTATTTTCATGAATGTACATATCATAGCGATTCTATATGTTACTATCGGAGTCCAAATAGCTATAAAATCATCAGCGTTAAAGTTCAACCATGCCGTCCTCGCAAAAAATAGTGATTTCCTGCTGAACTCAACCAATGATTATATCTTTGGAAAAAACAAATGCGCCAATTTCAACTGATATTTTGTCTATTCTTTGCATTACTCTGAAGTTCCAAAATGATTATGTATACCGTGATTGAAATATTCCTCTTATGAAACGAGCGGTTTTCTGTATTATTTCTGAGTACATTTACCAACGATAATATCAGAGATGCGAATTCGAAGTCTGTCTCGAACAGAACTACATAACGAACGAAACGAATTTGTAGTTGACTTTATTCATGAATCGCATATTCACCGAGTTAGGTTGAAAAACTGAGAGAAAAACCGGGAATTTTGTGCTATTTTACATTTTCTAATTTTTCCGCAAATCACGTTTTTTGTGACATATAGCAATATATCAAAGTATGAAATCAAGGACACTTAACATTTTCTGTTTTAGTCCAAGATGCCTCATTTTGCCATACACCAATTTTTTCTGGCATTTCAAAAATTCAGAGAGAGTTTTCCATGACCACTATGAACCCTGCACAATTCAGAAACTGCCAGTCGAAGAATTGAGGGGATGATGTACAACTTTGAAACCTTCAAGATCTCAGTTTAACGAATTCCAGACACATTTTCAATGCAGGCCAAAGCAACCCAAATTGAAACATAAATGAGGGTTCCATTCATAGAAGGAAAAGTGACTAACCACTTCATTGTACTCTCTCACGTCAGCAAAACAACCCTAATTTAATTTTGACTCAACAAACATACGAGAGCTATCGAAAACGAACTTGCTACGTTGGTAGGTAGAATATTTGCGTCTGTTGAATGCTCATTAATATAAAGGATAATAAGTAAATTGGATACTCCAAGAGCTGCGCTTTGCCCACGGCTGATTTTTGATGCGAAGACGTCATCGGTTTTTTGGGAGAGTGAATTAATTCAACCCATCCAAAATGAAAGTGTTTTTTTGTTGACATATTGAATTGAAATAACTGGCCTGGAGGTTTCAACAGGGTGTGTTTTTTTGATGGCTTCGCTCTGTTGAACACTGTAGTAAATTCCAATATTATATTGTTTCTTATGAATGTGTACCGGTAGCCTGCGAGCTATTTCACTGCCAGTCTGAACGGTTGCTCATTCTGTTTTTTTGTAGATAGTTTTTACTCTTGTTTTTGTTAGATCTTTGTGGGTAGAATAAACCAGTTGGAATCGAAGCGGCGTTTGATTTACTTCTCAAGAAGCAGTAATAAATGAATATTAGTGTTGCGTAAGAACGTAACAAATTGGCGACGAGGAAATTTGGATATAAGTAATTTACCAAAATGTCAGTCGGAAAAATCGATGAATTTCAAACCGGAAAATGTTGGAAAACGTTTGTTTAGAGCAGTATTTCATAGCAAACAAAATAACTGAGGATTTAAAAGTGCCCACCTTAATCACAGTGGTAGGAGATTCAACATATGAACTAATGGTGGACTTATGTAGTCCAGAGGCTCCAGAGGACAAACCTTATGAAACTCTGATCAAAATTGTAAAAAGTCATTTGGAACCTGATCCATCCATCATCGCTGGGAGGCATACATTTCGTTTAAAACGTCAAGGAAATGGTGAAACAGTGGCGGAATACATGGCAGCACTGAAAAACATGGCAAAAACGTGTGATTTCAAAGACACTTTAGAATAAAATCTGCGTGACCAGTTCGTTTCTGGATTATTCAACGAATCCATTAAACAACGTCTATTTTCAGAAAAGTTCCTGAATTATGCACGGACTTATGAAATTGCTCGAAATATGGAAGCTGCTGAAAAACAGGTTTCCCGTACTGAAGGTTCCCAGAGTGTCCTTAAAATAAATCAGATGTCCAAGAAAGTATTTTCCAGAGCCCGTTTCAGCTCTGGAAATCATCAATCTGGAAGTCAACGTCCATCATCATCGAAGACTGTTCAAGGAAGCAAACAGAAGACGGTTTGTGAATGTGAAGTTTGCGGAAGGCAAAATCACCGCACTAGTGAGTGTTTCTATAAAAATAGCATTTGTGAAGTATGTGGAAAAAAAGGGCCATCTGAAATATGTTTGCAGAAAAAACGGGAAACAGGTTAAGAAAAATAATTTTATCAATGATAATGTTCCAAATTTTTCACAGAATGTGGTCAATACTGTAGATGATTCTGACTCGTCTGTAAATTTATATAATATAATAGCCAATAATAAATGCAGTCCAATTAAAGTAGAGGTGACTATTGAAAATATTCTCTTAGTCATGGAAGTCGATACGGGATCGGCTGTTTCTTTGATTTCAGAACAAATTAATAAAAAATATTTCATCTTTCTCCCAATTTTCGATGCAAAAATCCAATTATCTTCATATAACGGACATCAGATAGAAACTTGCAGGATTGATTGTTGTGAATGTAATATACGGTACATATATTTTCTTTTCCTCTGAAATTATATATTGTCCCCAAAGGAGGTCCTCCACTTATTGGTCGACAATGGCTTTCTGAATTAAATATCAATATCATAAATAATGTAGCTTGCAACAATATCTCGACTGAAAATAACGACCATCTTATAAACAAACTCATTTCAGAATTCAAATGCATTTTTGATAAAAAACTGAGAAAATTCAATAACTTCAAAGCAACCTTACACCTCAAACATGGAGCTCTCTCTACCTGTATTCTGCAAAGCAAGGTCTCTAGCTATCAATTTGAAATCAAAAGTTTAATATGAATTGGATAAGTTAGTCGAGGAAGGAATTTTAACACAAATAGATTACAGCGAATGGCCAAGTCCGATTGTTCCGGTTGTAAAAAAAAATTGGAGAAATTAGAATTTGTGGAGACTTCAAAGTGTCTGTGAATCAAAATTTATACAAAAATAAATATCCTATTCCTAGAATCGAACAAATTTTTGCAAATTTGTCTGGGGGGTTCTTTTCAGAAAAATAGATTTTTTTCAGGCATTTCTTCAAATCGAGTTAGATGAAAATTCGAAGAAAATTGTTGTAATTAATACAACAAAAGGGCTTTATTCATATAATCGTTTGCCGTACGGTACTGCTTCTAGTCCTAGTATATTTCAAAAATTGATGGACGTAACCTTTGGTAATATGGAGGGAGTAAGCTTTTTATTTCTGACCGGGATATTATAAGCTTATATCATCATAGTTACGCTATCAATAAAGAGGGTCATAACTCCCTTGGGACATTATATATTTTATAATTCCCTCTACCTTTCAAAAGTAAAAATAAAATTATATATATATATATATATATATATATATATATATATATATATATATATATATATATAGTGAGTAGTAACATTTTTCCGTGTCAGCCAGTCCAGATATATCTTGTATTCTTTTTGGTATACGGCTTCACTTTTCGATGGAATTGATGATTCTCTTGCCTGTTCAGCTTTTTTCAAAATATCCTCCATTATATTTAGGGTATAAAACACGTTTTTACCGCAAACACAGCTTGATAACAAAGTTCTGTTCATAAACAAGTAACATAGCAACAAGAAAACTCTACTATAATCAACGGTACCTGATTCAAATATACCGGGAAGGTAATGAATTGGTACATTTTTCCGTTTCAAAAATGAACAAAATTTTATTGAAATCGGTCAGAAATAAAATTATCTATGTACCACGGGAATTAATGAGCCTTAATAACCTCAGGCAATTGCTGTCCCTTGGGCCAGAGGCCCTCGGGACGCAAACTCTGCCATCGGTAATTAAGGCCCTTCTAATTCCCTTGATACATAAATAACTATTATGGATGACGTATTAGTCACCGGTTCAAGCACCGAACAGCATATTTCGCGGTTACGAAATGTTTTTGAAAAATCAAACAATCAGGTCTTACAATTAATTTAAATAAATGTAAATTTCTTCAAAAACAAGTTAATTATTTGGGACATTGCATTGACGGAAATGGTTTACATCCTACAAATGAAAAAGTGGAAGCTATTTTAGGTATGAGAGTTCCGTCTGATAAAACGGAACTAAAATCATTTTTGGGGTTAGTAAATTTTTATGCAAAATTCATATCAAATTTGAGTACCAAATTAAACCCCTTATATAAATTATTACATAATAATGTCGTATGGAAATGGAATAAATATTGTCAATATTCTTTCGATACAGTTAAGAAAGAATTAGCTTCTCCCAAAGTACTAGCGCATTACAATCCTGACATGCAAATTGCACTGTTTTGTGACGCCTTATTTCATATATTCCCAAATGGTGAATTAAGATTGCACATGCATCACGCACCTCAAATAAGTCGGAAAAAAATTACATCCAAATTGACAAGGAAGCTTTGAGCATCATTTTTGGAGTTAAAAAATTTCATGAATATTTATATTTACGTAAATTTGTTCTTTATACAGATCATAAACCGCTACTTGCTATTTTTGGAGAAAAAAAAGGTATTCCTCAATTAGCTGCAAGTCGTTTGCAACGCTGGTCAATTATTCATGCTGCTTATCAGTATCAAATAAGGTATATACAGTCTGAAAAAAATTGTAATGCCGATGTATTATCTCGTTCATTGCTGCCTATAGAAGAAGGTGATAAACCAGATTTTGGTCACATATTTTATTTTGAAAATTCATCCTTTCCCATAAATCATAAACAAATATCCAAAGAGACTCAACGTGATCGTATCTTGAGCGTAGTTTATAAATTTTGTTTCACAGGATGGCCAGAGAATAATTACGGAATATCAAATGAATTGAAACCGTATTACAATAGACGAAATGAACTGCATTTAGAGCATGGTTGCATTTATGGGGATTAAGAGTAATAATACCAAAAAAATTTCAAAATTATATATTAAAAAAAATTCATTCAAGTCATTTAGGGATGAATAAAAGCAAATCTATAGCCAGATCTTATTGTTATGGGCCCAATATTGATAGTGAGATAGAAAACTTTTGTAAAAATTGTCAAATCTGTATACAGTTCCAACTTAATCCAAGTAAAACTTTGTTGCAACCATGGCCTCAAACTCAAAAACCTTGGTCTAGATTACATGTGGATTTTTCAGGGCCACTTTACAATGAAAAATATCTGATAATTACTGATTCACATACTAAACGGCTGGAAGTATTCAAAATGAAAAATACTAATGCAAAATCAGTGATTGATAAACTTCGTTTTTTATTTTTTCATTTCGGACTTTCAGATGTTTTGGTTTCTGATAATGGTCCTCCCTTTCCCTCCGCAGAATTCGAGACCTTCTTGAAAATTAATGTTGTGAAACATTTAGTTTCCCCTCCGTATCATGCTCATAGTAACGGCTTTGCAGAAATATGCGTGAGAAATGTGAAGAATGCTATAAAAAAGGTTAGAATGAATTAAAGTTGCTGGGCAACGATTTGGTTTCTTAAGAATTTCGTTTATTTTTAAAATGAATACAATTGCTCGGTAGCTGTGCTGGATCGAACGTAAAAATCGAACAATGATGCGTTCTCGCGTTTATATATGGAATATAATGCAAACTCAGCGTCTACGAGCTCTGGTAAACACTTGGATTATTACAATGGGTATATTCATTAGGAATATATGACTCCTCCATCCTTAAGATGAAAATAATACGTCTGTGTTATTTTCAGAACAACGATTTGGTTCTAATTGAATGTCATTATCTCGAGTTGAATATCGAGTTGAAAATAATCTTATTGACTTGAATATCTGTCGTCTGAAAATAAACAGTAATAAGAGAACAATAAAGATTATACATATTGAATATAAAATATAATGTGAAGAATTTTCTTCTGGTCGTTGTAGGCTATGTAGTTGCGTCTTTTCGGCTATCTTCTGGAGATGGCTCAGGTCATCTAGGTTGATTTTTCCTAGAGTATACAGGGGTAGATTTCCTCTTGAGGGTGCCTCGAGAGTATCTAGTTGTGGTAGTTGAAGCGGTGTTTCTTCAATGGTAGGGGCGTCATTACTATATACATCACCATTAATTTTCACTTTGCAATGATAAGGGATGTATATAAGTTTAGGTTGATTGATTTCCTCATAACCATTCTCTTGGCAAACTTTTTCAATATAAATTTGCTTGAATGGTATAGCAATGAGATATGCATTGGTGATTGGTTCAACGATGTCTTGTTGAATTTGGATGTCTGTTGTTTGGCATTTGATAGGAACGTTGTCCCATGAGAATTTCAGGAATACAGTCGTTATTCGAAATTTGATTTTCGATGTACTGGATACAACTATTTTCAATTCTGATGCAGGTTTCATCAGCATAATGGTGATATGTCGAGTTCAATATTATATAAGGTTTTAAGGGTAAAATGGTTTTATTGGATATAGGGATAGGAGAGAGATGGAAAATCTCATAAACGTTTTCCTGGAGTATCGGAAAATGAACAATGAACAGAATTCTTTCATTACTGTAACGAATTTCTGTTTTTAATAATTTATAATACGATTGAGTATTTTCGAAAACTGGTAATCCATTTTTGTAAAGAGAAAACATTATTTTTGTTAACTTTTCTAATTCATCAATTGATAATATAGTACTATGAACTATATTGAGTTCAGCGAATAATATTGAATCTTCGATATTATTTAAGAGAGATAGCATGTTTTGACTATCAATAATCATTGTATCTAGTGAATTTTGTAATCGTAGAAATAATGTATACTTATTCAAGCTTTGAACAATACTTTTAATTTGTTTTTGAATCAATTTTTGATTGCTTGATATTTTCTTTAAATTTTTAACTGTTTCATTCATGAAATCTTGAGTTATAGATAAATAATTTTTCAAATCATGATGTGAATTGTTTTGATTTTCGGACAGTGTTGCAAGAGCATTATCGTATCTTTCACCGTCTTCATCATCTAAAGTGCCAAACAGCCATTTGTGAATTCTACCTCCTACATTTATGAGTCCTCTTTTATGTTTTTTATATGTTTGAGGTTTGATATTATTGAGTTTATTCATAATTTGTTCAAGGAGATAGTTCAAATGTTCATGCATATGTTGGAGTTGAGGATATAATTCGTCTTTAATAGAGACTAGATTTTCAATTGTTTTTGAATTGTCTCTAATACGTTGTATAGGTTTATCAAATTTGGTCAAGTCTAAAAATTTGATGAAAGTATGTTTGTTGAAGGTAATTCTTGCTTGTCCAAGGGAAAAAGGAAGAATTGGGTTAGTCAGAGTCTTCAACTTGATCTGTTGTCCTTCTGTCAATATAATGCCTATCAGGAGTATCATTTGTAGTAGCATCTGAAACAATTCGTTGAGGTTTCAGTTGTTGTTTATGATAGGTTGCTTTACGAGTTTTTAATTTAATATCCTCATTTTCTATTGGTTCAACAGCTCTATAGAGGGGTGTTGTTTCACTTCTCTGTTTGTCATACAAATAGACTTGTTGGTCAAGATTGATTTCAGGAGGTTCTTTCCTTTCTATGTTAACTTTTTCTAGAGATGCTTTTGCTTTCTCGTTGTTTGTTTTTATCATATCATTAATTATTTTTATGTTTCTGTCATGTTTTTCTAATTATTTTTTCTGTCGTTATATCAAGTGGGTTTCCATGATTTGAGTTTCCTTTAATAATTTGAAATGGGGTATTTTAAGTTGCCGAATGAATTGTGTTATTATACCCTAAAATTGCATACACCATGTGAGATGATATTGATCTCTGTGGAAATTCTTGTTTCAATATTCTTATTTCTTCTAGTAATGTCGAATGAAGTCTTTCAATTGGACTATTACTATTAGGATTTTTGGGTGTTACATAATGTAATTTTATGTTATGTTTTTCACAAAAATCTTCAACGATTTTATTTTTGAATTTATTAAAAATTCCATCAATAATATTCAATGCATTAGGTTGAATAGGGTATGCTTGAGCGAAGCGTGAAAAACTATCAATTAATGTTAAGAATTTTGTTTTATTTATCGATAGGATATCCATATAAATATGTTCGAAAGGATATTCTCCGATAGGTGTTGGTTTGAATTTTATTTCATATGGGTGTCTTTCATATTTTGATTTCTGACAGTCTTCACAGGTATTGATATAATCACGTATATCAGTTATCATATTAGGCCAATAATATTTTCTAGAGAGGGCTAATTTCGTTTCATTAATTCCTCTATGTATAGTTTTAGTTTCATGATGATATTTTATTTTTTCTTGTTGTTCTTCTTTATTGGTTATGTCTTTGAGTAAAATATTACTTTGGATCAATTTGAATGCAGAATTTTTGAAGTAATTTTGAATAGTTGAAACTACAATTGTTTGTAATTCCTCTTGAATTAGTATGCCATATGTATGTTTTGGTTTTAAATAGTTTTTTATTGTGTCTACCAAGTTTTGTTGGAAATTTTGGTAGGGTAAAACTATATTAAGTCTAGTTTTATCGAATATTTTCTGTATTGTTACTCGTGGTGTAATAGCATCTCGGCTACAACGAAGGAAAATCTGATTTTGAAATTTATTTAATTCTTGTTCTGAAATCGGTATTTCAAGAACTGGATTTTCTGCACTTGAGTGTTCAGTCTCTAAAGATTCTTCATCTTTTTTCTTTTTTGTAGGTGGACGAATTTGAATGTCCGAAATGATGTTTATTTTCTTTTTCTCTACTTTTGTTTCTTTTTCTGTTTCCTTCTTAATTAGTTCATTTATATCATCTAGATCATTCAGATCACTTTCTGAGAGTTGAGGAATTTGATAAGTTGGGTCAAATAATTCAGGGAAGTCGTCTTCAATTCTATGTTCTTGTGGGTCAATATTAACTGCAAGTGATTGAGTTTCAATAGGATTTATTTCTATACGAGATAAAGCATCTGCAACTTTATTTTGTTTTCCTTTTCGATATAGGATTTTATAATCGAATTCTTCTAGTCTAAGTCGCCATCTTACAAGTCTTGAACTTGGGTCTTTCAAGTTAAATAACCATTCAAGTGGTTTATGATCTGTTATCAGGGAAAACTTACGTCCGAATAAATAAGGTCTAAAGTATTTTGTGAAATTAACAATTGCTAAAAGTTCTTTTTCAATTGTTGAATAATTTTGTTCTGAACTATTTAAAGTTCGTGAAGCATAGGCGATAGGTCTGTCATTGCCTAGGGTTCCTTGTGAAAGGACAGCACCAATAGCTATATTTGAAGCATCTGTCGTTAATATAAATGGTTTTGAAAAATCGGGAAATTGCAAAATTGGTTCATTACTCAAAAGATCTTTACATTTTTCAAAAGTTTTAATAAATTCGTCAGTGTGTATAATTTTTTCTCCTTTTTTCAAACATTTAGTGAAAGGTTTAGTTATGTCTGCAAAATTTTTAATGAATTTTCTATAGTATCCTAACAATCCTAGGAAAGATTTAATTTCCTCAGCTGTTGATGGCAAGGGAAAATTCTGTATTGCTTTTATTTTATTGGGATTAGGATTTATTCCTTCCGGAGTTATTATATGTCCTGAAAATTCAACATTTTTTCTTAAAAATTCAGATTTGTCTAGCTGAATAGTGAGTTTAGCGTCACGTAATCTTTGAAAAACTTTATTTAGATTGCAAATATGTTCTTGAAGAGATGTAGAAAAAATTATAATGTCGTCAATGTATACAAGACAGATTTTATTTTGTAAATCGCGTAAAACATAATCCATTACTCTCTGGAATGTTGCTGGAGCATTTTTTAAACCAAATGGCATACGAAGGTATTCGTAATGTCCATTTTCAACATTAAAAGCTGTTTTTTGAATTGAATTTGGATTCATTTCAATCTGATGAAATCCAGATGCTAAGTCTAAAGTTGAAAAATATTGACATTTGCCTAGCTTGTCAAGGATATCGTCAATGTTTGGTATGGGGTACCTATCATCAATAGTTTTTTCATTTACTTTCCTATAATCTACTACAATTCTCCATTTTCTTTTTCCTGAAGCATCTAGTTTTTTGGGAACTATCCAAATTGGTGAGCTCCAAGGAGATATTGAAGGTCTAATAATTCCATCTTTCAACATTTTGTCAATTTGTTTTTGAACTTCTTGCTTATGACAATGAGGGAATCTATATGATTTTGTATGAATGGGAATTTCATCTGATGTTTTAATTTCATGTTTAATAACATTAGTGAATTTAAGCGTTTTATTTTCGTCATAGAAAATGTCACTATATTTATTACATAGCTTTAATATAGCGTCTCTTTCTTCTTTGTTCATGTGATCTGTTCGAATTTTTTTTCGAAATTTCCTTTTGTTTACAGGGGCTTATTTTTGGTAATAAGTCTTCTGCGTGATGAAATTCAAAGTTTTCTTCGTGTATTGGATTTCATGGAAAAAGTTCAAATAATGTTACTGCAATAGTTTTATTAGTATTATTATATATTTCAAATCTTGCTCGATAGTTTTCAGCAAAAGTGATTGTTTCTGGAACATCTACATTTCTGAATTGTAATTTTGGAATTAGAATTTCTCCTTGTTGAATTTCAACTGGGAATTTTTGTACAATACTCTCAAAAGCTGGTATTTCAAAAGTATATTGTGTTTCGTGGGGTTGTCTATAAAAGAATGGTATTTCAACATAATCTGATTGTAATATTTGGTTTTTAAAATCAATTCTTAAATTGAGATGTTTTGATTCTTTCAATCCTAGTATTCCGTCAAAGAATTCATGAAAAGGAAATAATAAAAATTCTATCATGTGGTTACTCTGAAATTCAGGAAAGGCTGGAATAAGTCCTTTATATGGAATTATTTTTTCTCCTAATGATGTTTTTAATTGTGATGGTTCTTTAAAAATTCGTTCTGGGTAATATTTTTCTGCAATAGAGGGTCTCAGCATGGAAGTATGACATCCTGTGTCAATAAGTAGTTTTATAGGTGGATTTTGTATTTTTATATACGGTAGCCCGTTTACTACTGCTGAATGTAACTCTATTATGTGATCTCGTTCATTTGAGGCAGATTGTAAAAATTTGTCTCATCATCTTGGTCTGTTGGTTCATCAACTTCATCAAAAGTTGTATTCAAATTTTCAAATTCAAAATCGTCTTGATCAGGTATATTGTTTTCAAATTGCGAGCTAATTTGATGGTTTAATAATTGTTGTGTATTATATGAATATAACTGGGGTGTTATATCAGAATCTTGGTTGTTTAGTTCTTCGCTAATGAAATTTCGTCTCATATTAGGGTTATTTTTGAAAATATTATTATTTGGTTTAATCATTGTCGGATTTCGAGATGTAGTTGACATAGGTTCAACTGGAGTATTAGTTTGTTTATTCTTTGGTTTCCAGACGTTTTGTGGAAGACCAAATACTTGTTTGTTAGTTGGAAATTTTTGATTTATAGCTTGAGGTTTAATTGCTATAGGTTGACTTGGAAATTGATTTCTTACATGAGACTGTATCATGCCATTTTGATACTGTGGTTGAAATTGTGGTACATGATTCTGTATCATGCCATATTGTTGAGAATGTTGCGGTTGTACGCGTTGTTGAATAAATTGTGGTTGTTGGTAAAATTGTTGTTGTACAGTTTGAGGTTTTGGAAACTTTTGGGGTTGTTGGTTTTGTAAAGTCATGTTTTGTATTTGTCTGAAGTTTTCATCTTCGAGTACTAGGTTCATAGCCTCTTCCAATGAATTTGGATGTTGAACTAAGATTTTGTCTTGTAGTCGAATGTTTAAATTTCGTAAAAATACTTTCAATGATTGCGATTCATATTGTCTAATATGAATTCTTTTTGTTGGTTGATCCATATCGGGATCTAAATTAATTTTGAAAATCAGTTTACTGCGTAAGACTTGAATTCGTTTTCCAAAATCTAGCATATGTTCATTTCTATTAGGTATTAAAGTAAAAAGTTTTTGTTCTAAATTATCAAGACTTAATCTGTCACCAAAAGTGTTTCTTAATTCATTTTTTATCAATAGCCACGTATTTAATTCTGTTCGTGAACTGATCAATAATTGTGCTCGATCTTTTAATTTACTCAAAATTATGCTTACAATACATTGGTTGAGAATTTGATCGTTTCCATGATATCTGGTATGGAACTTATCAACGGCATTCATAAAAATTTCAAGGTTTTCAGACGATCCATCAAAAGTAGGAATGGTATCTGAATAAATTTTGAACAATGTATAATTAATTTCTTGGGCCATGTTTGAAACGTTTAATGATGAAAAAGATTCAATCAAATTGTCGATATCGGTCATAAAATAAATAGGGATTAAATATTTTCTAAATCTATTTGGTTTTTTCTTAAATCTACTTGTAAAATAACTCAAGAATTCACTTTGAAACTTGGTATTTTACTCTACTCTACTTGGTTTGTTTGTTTGTTTCTGTTTTTGTTGATCTGTATCACACAAAAACTTTGGTTTGAGTGATCTGTATCACTCTGTTTTCTTTCTGTTCGTTTTTCCTTAACCTAAACTCCTTTGAAATGTTTATGGTAAACAAATTCAGGAAGTACAAAGAGGATACTCGACTCACCGTGATGGTACGACGTAGCAGCTCTAGGGGACTTCAGAATGATCAGCTTGTATTCACCAAAGGTCGCCAACTCCTTCTTGTTTCTTCGAATAGCGGACTAACAGCTGGGCTGACGTGTTTTCTTGATGAAGGGACACTTCCACTATCCTACTGACTGCGCCAATTAAAGTTGCTGGGCAACGATTTGGTTTTTTAAAAATTTCGTTTATTTTTAAAATGAATACAATTGCTCGGTAGCTGTGCTGGATCAAACGTAAAAATCGAACAATGATGCGTTCTCGCGTTTATATATGGAATATAATGCAAACTCAGCGTCTACGAGCTCTGGTAAACACTTGGATTATTACAATGGGTATATTCATTAGGAATATATGACTAATGGAAAGAAAATTTCTTTTTGACTATAGAATCGCCGAACACAGTACGACAAAACAAAGTCCATCATTTTTGTTGTTTGGTCGGAATATAAAAACACGTTTAGATTTGATCCGTCCATCCCAAAGGTCAATAAATGATTAAAAAATCCAAAGCCAAATTGATAATTTCGGAGAAAAACAAAATAGTTATGAGATTGGTGAGAAGGTGGTTGTAAAAGATTATTCTAATACCAGTGAGTCAAATTGGATACCAGGTGAAATATCACGTAAAATAGGAAATGTCACTTTCGATGTAAATTTAGGAGAAGGAAAATTTATGCGTAGGCATTCCAATCAAATTTAATAAAACCGCGTAATTCCATAACAGCCTTTCCCGAATCGACAGCAGAATCAAAAATCATTGAAAATAATTCATTGGAAAATCAAGATGGAACAAAATCATTGATTTCCAATAAAACTGATAAACCTGAAAATATATCTATTACTCCTGAAGAAACTGAACCCAATCATGATGAATCTGAGTTCGATAGTTTTAGATATAATCTACGTAGTAGAAATAAGATTTAATGTTTGAGTGTGAAAATATTGATGAAAAATGTATTGTTTGTGAATTTCCATGTGATTTATCATTTTCTTTTCTGTAATAAAACTCACAAGTGTTATTGCGATGATTTGTTGAACGCGACATATTTTTCATTCATTTTTGCTGTGCAAAAAAATAATTTTGTGTATGTATCATTTAAGGGGAAAGGTATTGTAGTAAATTCCAATATTATATTGTTTTTTATGAATGTGTACCAGTAGCCTGCGAGCTATTTTAGTGCCAGTCTGAACAGTTGCTCGTTCTGTTTTTTTGTACATAGTTTTTACACTTCTTTTTGTCAGATATTTTTGTGGGTAGAATAAATTAGTTGGAATCGAAGCGGCGCTTGATTTACTTCTCAAGAAGCAGTAATAAATGAATATTAGTGTCGCGTAAGAACGTACAAACACTTTTTGAAATAATGTACTACAGTTTTTTCATTAAAGATTGGGTTTACAAAGCCGCAAACCCGTTTTCCGCTTTAGAATAGCCTCATCAAACATTTGAAATATTCACTCCGTAGTATAAATAGAACATGAGTCGAAAATTTCGAAAAGGTAGAGAAACTATGAACGGGTACTTATCCTTTCAATTTCTCTCAATGTAATTCATTGAAATGTGACTGTATTACTGATGAAGAGGCTAGTTAGTCAACCATACTGAAATATCGTTTGAAAGGATGGATATTAGATATGGATACAAGGATGTGAGTTCGTTAACAAGTCATATCTTTTTCAACATTTCTCTTGCGGAAACTGCCAAACATAAAACTACACCTGTTTTCTCTTCAAAAAAAGGGGTTCAGTCATGTGCACTGTCAAATGAACAGGAATATCGACATAATATATTGTAAATGGCGTAGCAAAAACGCTTCAAATCTTTTTTACACAGACACTGACTAACTATCCTAGTTCTCTGCGAATAATTCCTTCACACAAACATTGACAGACAATCAGTCTGCCACCAATATAGAGATGTTCCGAATACCAGGACATGAAAATCCCCAAGACAACAAAAATGTGAATGTGAAAGCAAGAGTAGAAGTTTCAGTCCACGAAATGGGACTCGAGACGGCTATAAATATCAAAGCCAAGCATAGAAATCATCTGTGATTAAATTGTCTCCTTGTATTCAGAAGATGCATTGTTATGATAAAAGTACAAGACTGGAATATCTCAACCGAAATTGAGTTGAAATCATGCTGAACCTAGCTGGAAATATTGAAATAATGAATATATGCAACGAGAGGTACCTGAATGCATGCAAGGTATGGCAAACTACTGGCCTAAAAAGGTTGCCGATTCAATAATTATTCTACTGATAACTTACTTCTCATTATAGTTTGGTGGCCCTATTTTATTTTGGAGACAAGATCTTGTTTGGGCTTGCATTAAATATTATTCTGGCGAATGAGATTCTTCTTAGAGCGGGCGCTGCGAAACATTCCGTTTGAAAAAACCGATGACCTCATTCTGACTGATGATTTGAGTTGAGGAAGACTTGATAATAATATTTTGGAGGTTGCCGGACAGAATTATGGTCCAGTTTTTTTTCGGCCCTATAGTAGGAGTTCTCGATTCCATCGCTGTAGTTGTGAAAAAATATGTTGTATAGAATGCAAAAACCATTGACCACTATTTCTCGACTGGAATGTTTCTGCAAGATCCTTTCAAACCTGGAACTGAAAGTTGCCAGAATAGCTTGTCGTCAGTTTTATTATAAATCTCCTTCCCAGCGTCACATATCTTCTCTCGAGTTTTGGAGCGGGCCGCGCTTTTCTCAACAGTTTTTGTGACTTCAGTTATAGCTGAACTTCATCCATCATTATAACAGATACATTTTTCATAATTATAAAATAGCAGTGCTTCGAATTTTGTGATAAATTTTTTTAAAGTCAATAAATATCGCAATAATTATTAAATAAAAAACAGGCGAACGAAAAATTATGGTGAACTGGTGAATGAACCAGAAGAAACTATTCAAATGCAGCAAGTCGACGCAAAGACGAAATTTAAGACAAATTTGAGGAGTTGTTTGATCCGAATGCTGATGAAGAACACTTCTCGTGGTATAAAAGTTGCATGGCCAGCTATATCGGCGAAGAAAAAATTCCTTGTCGTCACTGCATAAGAGTGCTGGAAGAAAGAGCTTCATCATCAACACAGGGCGTAGCTGGACCATCAACTGACCCGAAAATCGAAAAGATACAAGAGCGATCCGTCGAATGACTCATGCTGTTCCATTTGTGGTAATACGACAAAAACCAAAATATGAAAAAAGTATTCTTTCAACTAAAATTTCAGCAGCTCTGCTGTTTTTCAATACTTCGTGTCGAAAATACTATGGAATTGTCACAAAAATTTGTTATACGAAATACCGGAAGATTTGTTTGCAGAAACTTCCAATATCATACATCGTGTTACAGAAGTACCGTTTCATAACCAAAATCTTCTAGTAACGAAAGAGGTCGACCAACAACAAACATCACAAAAACAGTTACTGGCTGCTTTTGACGAATTAATGGCAGATATAAAAGACGGTGTTTCGACGACCGCTTTTGAATTGACATGAACGCATGACTGTACTCGCTGAAGTAGAGGATGAAGTTCTATTCGTGATCTCAAAGTGATGCTGATCGATAAATTTGGTGACAAGGTTTAATTATCATATCTTACCGAGAGGAGGCAATCTTATTTGGTTTCCATGGCAGGAAGTTTATAAAGGAAATAGCTGAACGTGTACGTCGGCTAGACTTTAGCAGAATCGTCATGTGTGCTAAAGAATTACGGAAAGAACTATCCACTACTGAACTCAAACCAAAGGACAAGTTGTGTGATGAAATTCTCATAAAAGATGCCGCGAAGAAATGCACATTTACGCCGAAATGGAAGACTTTCATACAAGCCTCATTTATCTTAAATTGTCAGGCAATACACTCCATGAAGCATTAGCGGTGTTTAGTGATATATATCATTGTAATGAACAGAAAGACATCGCAACATACAGCTCTAGCCGAATTCATTCACCACCTACCGAACTAAATCGAAACATATTCTACTCTGTTGAACAATCTTAGACACTGTGACAATGACTTTCAAGGGAACGTTAAGTGGCGAAGATTCTATGCACATTACAATCATGATAGTTAATCAACAAAAGAATGATGAAAAAGAATACCTCACGGGCATGGCCTAGCTTTTCAGGTTGACTAGTCATTCGATATCTCAAGCTAAGCAGCAGGGAAAGACCGCGTCGAAAGCTCATAAAACTGCAGCAAAGTATTATATCATAGCTCACAGGCAATATATCGATGAACACAAGATATATTGAGGATATGCTGTCCTTCGGAGGAGACGTAGAGCCGGCGGTCCTGAGTCCATGGATGTTGGACTCGTAAAGGATCCCTACCTCTGGTTGGAATACCAGAGTGTTTGGTAAAATTTCCGGTTGGGGGAAATGTGGTGTGCTGAACCGAAACTAACTGAAACGGACTGAAAATATTTATATCAAATCGTTCAACTAAAGTCCCAGCTGGCTACAAAAGTTTTTTTTCTTGTTCGAAAAATAAACTGCAGCTCGTTCAATTCCTCTGCAAGTATTCTCCAACTTTTCAAAAATCAGTGCTGAAACAGGACTTTATATTACCGGTGGATATGAAGACTCCAAAAAATCTTCAAGCTCCAAGGTAATAGGTATTCTGAATTGCTAGACTTGAAGTCCAATCACCTAGAAGCAGATTGAAGGATTTTCAGCCATATTTTTCTTGCTGTTCGCTGAGGAATTGAACAAGTTTTTATAAATTGTGCAGATTCCGATGTTTTCGTACTCAATATCCACTTTTAGCATAAGCTATCGAATAGTAGTTGTTGAGGGATTTGGTTTGGAGGATCGGACAAAAAACTCTAATAAGCTGGGATTCGAATCGAATGTATCTGTGATCATTAGAACTTTTGATGTTTTGTTTTTACATTGCTTAAAGGCTGCAATACATGGGCCTCCGCACTAACTCCAATTCGGTTATGAAAGACGAGATGGAAAGTTGTACCCGGCGCAAATGGCAAAACCACCTATGCCAAATTCTTTGATCAGGCTTTGCAAATATAATGCTGAATGCCTGATAATGTTTTGCACTTGTAAAAAAGCGATATCAATTGTATTTCCCTTTGCAAATACATCATCAATAATTGTTAAAACCTACCTGAATGAATTTTTCACTACTTATCAATATGTAAACCACTTTTTTTATTAAATTTGTATTGAATTGGATCATGCCGTTTTTTCCATACCTCACCTAAACCAGGTGTTAATAGTCAATAACAATTTTTTTTTTCGCAGCTACAGCGATGGAATCGGAAACTATTATAGGGCCGAAAAAAAAGAACCATAATTCCATCCGGCAACCTCCACAATATTATTTATTGAGTCTTTCTTAACTCAAATCATCAATCAAGATGTGGTCATCGGTTTTTGCATACGGAATGTTTCGCAGCGCTTGCACTATCTGACAAATACTGCTTTTTCTTTATTGTGTAGAAATTTCGAATTGGTGCCATGGAAATCGACATATAAAAAAATGTTTTTTCAACATCCGTACTATAATAATACAAAACGAACCATTTTAGAAATTTATTTTTCATAACGAAACCATAGTAAGGTTACAAATATGAGTGGTATAAAAACATAAGAAGTTTTATATTCCAATTTATACACAGATTCACATCAAAGGGAAGCCCTCTAATGTTCAATGAATACCGTGTGAATTAATGGACAGGAGATACGAATTAACATTAACTTGAAATTTTTTTAAGTTTGTTAGACTCAGGAAATATCTCCTACGGTCAAGCACACAACAAGGGGGTGGTAATACAGCACTCTTCGGATCATCCGTGTTGATAATGCCAAGAGTTGATGATAATTCTGAAGAGCACCTCCTGTCTGTATAAGAGAGACCGGTCTCCGACCCTTCTACGATGCTTCAACGAAGTGAGCGAGTCCGTAAGCAATGAATCACCAAAAAGATGCTCTGGATAGAATCAAGAAGTTTCAATCAATGATTTGGGGCTGAGCTCCATACATGAGAACTACATTCTGAGACAGGCCGAATAATATATGCGCCTTGTGACTTATTAAAAGCTGACGAGAACTTAAAGTATTTCTCAACACGAAATAGAAATCCAAGCTTCTGGGAAGCACCTCCAGCCAAGAATCTCACATGATTTTCCCATGAAAGATTATTAGTGATCGAAATTCCTAGTATTGAGATATTTAATAATAATAATAATAATAATAAAAGGTCTTTATTTTCAATTATGATACAAGAAAAAAAAAATTTGAATTACATGCATCGAATTCAGAATATATTCATATATCAACAATCGAAAATGAGGCGAGGTGTCAGGTGGTTGCGATGTGCATGCACATCACTTCCTCTGTTTTTCAACCTAACCTTGGTAAATAAAAATGAAATGTGAGCGGGATCGAAATGAGTCGGAATAACAAAATGACCAATCCCAAAGAAATTATATAACAAGAAAAATAATGATTGGTATAAACTTCAAGAGCAATACAACGATAGGTTACTAAATTGTTATACACGTTCATGAATGCATCTATCATCTCAGTTGATGTGAATTGCACTCGCTCTTATTCATTCTGTTAATAATAGTTGACGTATTTTGAACTTGAATGAGCCCAGAGACAAAGCTTTTATTTTATCCGACAAAGAGTTATAAAGGTTCGCTATTTGGTAACTGAAACACCTTTTGAAAATCTCTTTTCTATGTGCAGGTATATTGAGTCTGAATCTATGCCTTGTGTGCAGGTTATGGACATTATGACGATAAGATATTTTTTGGATCAGATACCGTGGTTTTCGAAAAGTTATAATCTTGTGGAACAGACATAGAGTATGCAGCTTTCTCCGCTTCGACATATTAAGCCATGATATTTCTTTTAATTTATGTGAAATGTTTTGTCGCCTACGCACTCCACAAATTAATCTCAGACAGGAATTCTGGAGAACCTGAATTCTGCGTTGTTCAGTTGTGTCTATGCAAGGCCCGTAAACCGAATCACAATAGTTCAGTCTCGAGAGAACTAATGAATCGCAAAGAATTGTTTTAAGTTTTTTGTTGAGGATCTCCCGATTTCCATAAATTACTTTTAGATTGCCGAATCCCAGTCTGATACAATTTGTGATGTGTTGTTTGAAACGTAAAGTGCTGTCTAAGATGATTCCCAAGTTTTTTGCGTACTCTGACGGTTTCACTGTATATCCATCAACATTAACTTCTATACCTGCTCCCAGCTCAGAAATAATTTTTTTGTTTCCGAAACATAAAAGGGCAGTTTTATCTGCATTTATTTTCAGAGAATGATTTTTAGATATTTCTATAATATGAGAGATGTCTTCGTTAACAATATTGATGGCTGTCTTCAAATCAGCTTGCTTGAAAGAATAGTAAAGCTGGGTATCGTCAGCGTAAAAATGGACATTAGAATTCCTGATACCACTAGCAAAACTTGAGGTATAAATTGTGTATAAAAGAGGTCCAAGAATTGAACCCTGACCAATACCAGAAGATAAACCGAGAGGCCTCGATATATTATCATTTATCCGAACTCGTTGAAAGCGGTTCGAAATATAACTTTTGAAGAAATTTACCGCATTTTCGTCTAGACCAATAAAGTGGAGAATACTTAATAACATTCGATGATTCAACATGTCAAATGCTTTCGAGTAGTCTAGAAGCATCATTATAGTAATCATGTCCGAATCCGAAGCCCTCAGGATATCATCCGTGACTGAAAGAAGTGCAGTTTCACAGCTATGCATTGGTCTGAAACCGGATTGTTGTTTAGGGAGAACATCATTATCATCCAAGAATTCGCGAAGTTGCTGCTCTACTACTCTTTCAAGAACTTTCGACAGTGTGGGTAATATACTAACCGGTCGTAGATCTTTCATTTCCGAAGGGTTTTTCTTTTTTGGAAAGGGTAGCACTATTGCCTCCTTCCAAGAACTTGGGAATACACCAGAATGAAGACTAACATTTATTATATGTGTCAGGAATGGAATTATGCGAGGACAACACAATTGTATCAGTTTCAAGTTCAAACCATCTTGCCCTGAGGCGTTAGATTTAATGGAATTTATTATTTTACTTATTTCGTCCTCTTTCACAGACTTAAAATGAAAGATATCCTGTGTTCTGATATGATTTTTATAAAAGTTTATCTTTTCTTCGTCAGGATCGATCTTAGGTAAAGAATTCACGTAATAATTGTTCAGAGTATTAGCATCCTGCAAATGAATTGGTATTTCGTTAGATTTATTATTCAGCATATTCATTTTATTCAAAACATTCCATATAGTTTTTGAACCCTCGTGACGGAATTTGTGTGCTAAGAAAGCCTTCTTTTCATTCTTGCAAGCCAAAGTAGTGAAGTTCTTCAGCATTTTATAATAATCCAGTTTGGCAGGGTTCTTAGTTTTTTTCCAACTTTTATAAGCTTTGTCTCTGAGACACATCATGAATTTCAGATTATCTGTCATCCACGGATTATACTTTTTAGTGATTTTAATTTTCCTCAGTGGCGCATGAATATCAAATAATTGCAGCAGGCATTGATTCAAATGTTTAGTTTTGATATTAATATCTGGCATATCTAAAATTGACTCTAAAGGAAGACCATCTAAATCTCTAGAAAATTCAACAAAGTTGAAATTTCTAAAGTTTCTTATAATTTTAAAATTGGGAGAGCTAGACGATATCCTAAAACTCAATTCACACTTTACCAATTCATGATCTGAGATATGACTCACAGAAATCACTTCTTTGTTCATTAATATATCCTCTTTGTCGGGGATGATTATGTAATCAATGAGTGTTGAGCTTCTACTAGTTTTTCGCGTTGGATTGTCAATTATTTGGGTGAGACTGTATGTATCTAATAATGATTGCAGAAGTAGTTTCCCAGGGGTATCTTTAAGGTAGTCGATGTTAAAATCTCCCAAAATAATGATATTGTCATACTCTGGAATAAGTAATGTAATTGTTTCTTCCAATGAATCTAAGAAATATTTAACATTATTGTTTGGGGGATTATAAACAACGCCCAGAGCAAGATTTTCCCATTTATTAGTGATTCCAACCCACAGTTGTTCGATATCATCAGATGTTTGAATTGGAACGTGCTTGAGAGAGATATCAATATACAGTGCCACTCCCCCTCCTCTTGTTGATCTGTCCTTTCTCAAACAAGAGTATCCCTGAATTTCTATGATATTATCATCCATATGTGAGTTCAACCATGTTTCAGTCAAAGCAAAGATGTTGAATTGATGAGCTTGGATAATATTTCGAACATCAGTAATACTTGGTATTAGCGAACAAACATTCAACTGTGCTATATTTAACATTATAAAAAAAATCAATGAAATCGTACAACTAGGAATTATAAATTTTATATCGAAAATAGCAGTTCAAAAATGAAATCGTATCAGCTGATCTGGTTTATGGATTTCTTGCTTTGCTCCGGGTGATAACTTTTTCACCATTGGTCGACACTCCTGGGCTGAAATTTATTTTTCTTCGTTTACGCTTGCCGTCCACTTTTCCGTCTTGATATGAATCCGTTGAGCCAGCTGAACTTCCTCCAGCCTCCTCCAAGCTCACTGGTAATGTAGAATTCGGAGCTGCTTTATTTTCAAGTTCCTCCAGATTTTGAGCAGTGTATGCCTGACCTTCAATAATCAGTAAATGACCTTTTATAGTTGCTTGTAGTTTCTGTTCACGTGCTCGTTTGAGGTGAAACTTCAGGATTTTGTGTTGTTCCCTGTCCTCAGGGTACAAATCATTTGCGATTGCAATTTGACTCCCTTTTAGTTTATGAATATTAGCGAATATCAGGGATTTCCTTAGATAAGAAACAAATTCTAGAATGACAGGGTCTTTCTCTGTTTTTCCAGCTACGTATATGTTATTAACATCAGCTTCCACAAAGTTCAAACCGAGGAGTTCGTTCAACTGTTCTAGAGACCCTTTCAGTAAAGTATCTCTCGAGATTTCAAGACCAAAGATTACTATGCTGTTTCTTCTCAGTCTCCTCTGAATCCACAAATTTTGGCTACGTAAATTAGATACATCGGCAGCTACGTTTTCAATTTTCTGGTGCAAGTCCAAGATACTTTTTGATATTTGAGTTTCTAAGTATTTGGTTTGATCTTCGCATAGTTTCTCCAATTTAGACGTCTGTTCTCTATTAGCTTTTTGAATCAAGCTGAATAGTTCATCTGTATTCAGATTCGTCATATCAATCAGAAATGATATTCGAACCGTTGGTGGATACGGACTCCGCCGATAGCCGAGAAAAAAGGCCAGTGGTAAAAAAGAGACAGGAATTCGTTGTGATTCGAGATTGACTATAACACTCGATTTAAATGCAGTTTTTCTCAGAAATGGCTCGGAAATTTCAGGAATTTGATTCAATAACCAGATAGTAAATACCTTGTTTGATGAGTGGAGAAAAAAAACAGAACAAATTCGTACACCAAACCAATGAAAACAGCCAAGTAAACGGGAGCAAATTAGAATACATGCACTCACTCTGACTCTTTTAAGACTGACTTGCCTCTCTGAATTTTTGTTTTTTGTGCTGATACGGGGACTCTGGAAGAAAGAGTAGTATTCTGTTTTGACTTTCCTTTTTACGATTCGAAAAGAAAAGCCCATAAAAAGTTCCTCACATTATGTAAGTGGATAATAGAAATAAAGATCATATAAAAAAATTGAACTGTAAATTTCTCGGGTGAACTTCATTATCCTTATATTTTCTCATGCAACCGGCCTAGGAGATCGGCAATACTAACACAATATTTTTCGTGCAACTGTGAAAATTATATAAATACAATAAACACTATGTCTTATCGAAAAGACAGCGCTTCAATGCGAAGTAAACTGATGGCCTCAATATCACAGTGTTTCTATGGAAATGAATTATTAAGCAATACAAACGTTCAGTTTACCGACAGTTACTCTGGACAACGGTCTAAGGGCCGGTTGTTCGAGATTAATCTCCTTATTTGTTAGCTAATCCAGGTAACATTAGGTTATATTGTTCAAAGTGATTTCAATCTCTTGTTTTCTAGACCACAGTTTTCTCAGGTTGGTAATGGAAAAATCAAAATAAGAAGATTAAATAGATGACATGAGAATGTAATTCCATGTCATTGATGTAGCTCAATTCGTGATAGTTTGACAGTATTTTATATGGTTTGATTAGTTTGATTGTGTAGATATTTATTGAAAAATTTGAAATGGATTCATCACATCCATCTTAAAAAAAAAAGCGAAAAATTTTGAACCTGACAAGGAAAGAATTCTAGTTTCGTGAGTGAAGAAATATGAAGATAAGTAGTGGAATAGGAGAAAACAGATGTGTCACAAATTCCGAGGAATTCAAAACTTGTCAAACCATAGCTGAAGAATACGTGACTATTTGTTGTGATTTCAAATCTGTTACGACTCTGACAACAAAATTTTACAATCTGAAGGAAACAACTAAAAAGGAATTTACAGAAGAGAAAATCGATTTGCCGTACTGAAGGATACCTAGCTGAAGAATTTATAAAGATAATCGATACAGAAAATGAAATGAGGGGTATGTTTGGAGATACTTCAACAGGACTCACATCAAAATATGATGGAGACCATGATTATGAGTATCGCCATTGGCCAGAAGAACAGAAAAAATTCAGTCTATTTCAGCTGTCTGGCGCAACTATACAACTGCGAAATTACGGCAGTCAAAATCCGATGAATTGAGTTGTTATATATAGCAAGGGCTTTCGGTGATGGGTCATATCCTCATCTCCAGGCTTGAGAGCGCTTACTACATGTGTGAATTAAAATAGAACAATGGAAAACCAGTTGCATCATTCGAAAGTAAATATTATACATTCACGAAATCATGCAAAATGATTTTGTATTAATGATAATCGTGTGGACCTATTCAAAATACGAGTCCACCAATGAATCTGCAATGCTTGAGGCGTTTTCATTATTGTCCAGATCATTGGCGATCAGATTTCTGATGTTTTCACCCATATCTGGTAAAGGTGTATGGAGACTGTTGGCTATATTATGTAATTCCTCTATTGCAATAACGATTGCCTCAAATTTATCGAATTTCATCTAAAGTCCTAATGCCAAAATAGAAAAACGGCGTTCCCAAACACCAAAATTCTCTCAGTAGGATTTCTCGTTCTCATTTGAGACTCGTTAAATGAATGTTGAACACAGCCATTGGGATCAGAAAGAGGTGTGATCTTTCTCCATTTTCTAGATTCAATTCCATTTTCGAAATTCAATCATGGGTTGAACCTGGCCAACAGCATACAATATTTTGCAGGTTCATGGACGTATCACACACTGCTTGCACATTTATAGAAAAATATCATTTACGATTTCAATATATTTCTGCATTATCTTGTCCTGATGATTGTATCTTGATTTGGGTACAGTCAAGAGCTCCAAGACATTTTGGCAATCTACCGATTCTGTTGAATTCAATAAATTTTTCTCTTCGTTCTCGATCATTTTCAAACATACGAATATACACTCTTCATAATCTGGCTAATGCACCAGATACTTTGTGGATTGTCCACAAAGTTGATTTACCTTTCCCCAAAAAATCTCCTACTACTAGTATCATACTACTAGTATCATACTTCCAGTGGCATAAAACCAAAGTGTCATCAAACCATCTCTTGTGGTGTTGATGCATGGTTTCTATAACAATAAACAATTATATTTCTTCTGTACACAGAATCAGTAATGAAATAAATAGTATTCAGTAGATTACTCACCGATTCGTGGGATTAGCAATAACATTGAAATTTAGGCCAACTATTTTCCGAACAACTTGTTGTTGAAGACGAAATCGATTCAAAAACTATGTATCTATCCATTTCTCAAAATGATATTGGCGAATGCGGGAAACTGACCTTCTTCTGCTTGGAGCAATGAATATCAATCGACTCCAGAAAATCGTCATCATCCGTATTTCTGCATTCATCTTTGTTAATTTAATGGAATAACAACAGTTTCTGCATTCGCACAAAACTTCAATTTCAAAACACGACAATTTGAGGTTAGAATCCTTAGATTATCGTCGTCAAACCCTCAAATTGGCGAGATTAATTTGAACCACTGTTATTCTCTAATTCCTCAAAAATATCGCATTGAACAACGGAGCTAGTATAGTTAACCATCAGTTAGAGATCATCTCGAGATTATCTCGCATTGAAAAACCGCCCCTTAGTGAAATTTCCCGGCCGCCAATCTGGGGAACCGCTGCAAAATATTATTTGGCGGCCTCTGTTGCGAGATTCTTGTTTCGTGTCGTGATGGAAGCGAACCTTTTTAATAGCAAGACATCGTTTCATTCGATTATAAATCTGCCCTTCTACACTTATATAAACTCAAAAAAAGAGGAAAGAATATATCTACCACAGAATTAACGACTTTCAGACCGTTTTCACCATTTTCTGCGTTGTCGATTCTGTCTGTTATTTTTGCCACGAGTGGAAGGGTGTGAAATACTTTCCATCTACTATCTGAACGCTATCGTTTGCAACACGAGAACTGCAATAAAAATGAAATGATGCATGCATGAACACTTGGGCAAAATTTTGTAGATATTACATTTCAGTCTCTTGATAAATCAAGTTGGAATTATCTTATTTCTGCTTCCAGCTCATTCATATTGAGATAAAAGAGCCATTCTCCATGCTACCGTCATGTCCAAAACAACCGCTACCGCAAAGATCGTTTTTATTCCTTATGCCTGGCATCACTTCAACATCAAGACATGCCCAAAACAGACATTACATCCGAGGAGTATGCAAAGAGAACGGTCCAAGAAATCCAATAATATGTGACTTCAACTCCCCCATTTGGATCAGAGGCGGTGCTTCGAAAAAATGGCAAGGAAGAACAGATTCTTGAATCGTGAGATGTGAGAAATGGATGAGTGGCAATGAAATTATCGAACATCGCTTACAAAGACTCAGAAAAATTGGAAATACTCGTTGAGTCTGAATTGTAGGAAGTGATATTTAGAAATTCTATCCGATCATGAAAATTATTCCACCAACAGAAAGCTACATTCTATTATGATCGAATGAAAAATCCAGTGGAGAAAAAAGTATATTTATTTACGACTAATATATAATATAAGTATTATACTTGTGGTTTTTGAAGTATAATGCCATATATTAATCCCTTAGGGAAAAATGGCGAGGGATTAATAGTCTTTATTCCCTCTTGTACTCCTATCGCAAAATTTCTCGAATTAAATAATACCATGGAAACAATATAACCAAACTCAAAAGTGTCAGTTTCAAACGCGTAGTGTTTTTGTATTTGTATTAAAATGAATGAAAATGAAGAATCTTTCACTTGTACACCACCAGAAATTGTACAATTAGCTGCAGCAACAACATCTACCTTAATACCAGAAACATCGAAATCCATTTATAATAAAACGTACGCATCGTTCAACGAATGGCGTCTTCGAAACAAGGCAAACTCTTATTCCGAAAATGTTCTGCTGGCCTATTTCGCTGAATTGGGTGCAAAATACAAGCCATCTTCATTATGGTCATTCTATTCAATGATTAAATGTGTGTTGAAGATAAACCATGACGTTGATCTGGAAAAATATAAGAAACTACGAGCGTTTTTAAAAAGAAAATCTGAAGGATTTCAAGCAAAGAAATCTTCCACTCTGACCCCGGGAGAAATTAGGAAATTTATTGACAGAGCTCCTGATGAAATTTTTCTTTTGCATAAGGTAAATGTTCATATTTAATCTGATCTATTCAAAAACTCATGTTCTTATTTGATTCAGGTTATATAAGTTATTGGAATTATGGGCGCATGCCGCTCAAACGAGCTTTATGAAATGAAGATAGAAGACGTGAAGGATTTCCAAACAGAGTTATTGATAACAATACCCAAGACTAAAACTAAAATTGTACGGAAATTCACCATAAACAGTACGTTTTACAATATTGTAAAGAAGTACATCGATCTCCGTCCGTCACATGTAGAAACCAATTCATTCTTCCTAAATTATCAAAAATCGGAATGTACAATACAACGTATAGGAAAAAACAAATTTGCAGACATTGGTAGACAAATTGCCAAATATTTAAACTTGCCAAATCCTCAAAGTTATACCGGCCATTGTTATCGCAGATCATTTGCCACTCTGTACATTGATGGAGGAGGCGATATAACTGGATTGAAGCGTCATGGGGGCTGGAAATCTACCTGAGTACCTGAAGGATACATTGATCAGTCTATGAGAAACAAAACAACTACGGCAGATACTATTGCCAAACAGATAAATAGTAATGAAGCAACTTCTTCCTTTACAGCAACCGAAATTCCAAATATTCGTGTTGAAAACTCTTCCAAAGTTAATCATAATTCACGACCAATTCAGTTTATTAATTGTACTGTCACTAATTTGAATGTTGTTGACAAATAAAGTTGTTCATTAAAAATCTAAAATAAATGTTATTGACAAATAAAGTTCTTCATTGAAAATCTAAAATAAATAAATTTGTCGTAAATAAAGTAGAGTATACTACTCGCAATAATGGCTATTATTCTCCCGGAAATTCCTCGAGAATAATAGCCATCATTATTGACTCGTGGTATAATCTATTATTAAATTAACTCGGAGAAAAGCGGGCGAGATGTGATGTTTTATCGGCATGCGCTGACTAAACGGTTCATTTCAAAGTCTGGAGTCTGATGCAGTCCTGATTCCTCCTTATTTTCAACCAGTCATACGGGATTACACCATGAATGTTATTGCCTTTTTTTTGAGGTGCATCTGCATTGTAGAAGATTGGAGTTACTGTCGCATTGGAGCACCTGATCCACTGCAAATATTGTGCTGAAGTAGATGATTTTGGTCCATTCAATGAATTATTATCTGGTTTTACATTACCTGAAATGAGGGTTCGAGAGAAGGCATAATCAAAATATTGGTAGAAAAATGTATATTAAACACTCCTGTAGTATGTCTTCAGTATTAGTAACTTGTAAAAGATCGTAATTTTTGACATTGATGATGCATTTCTGCAACCAGACAATTTCATTTGAACCTAATATCGAAAAATAATTTCCTGAAGCAACAAGACATCAACAAGGTTATCATTTGATCTTCTTTCAAAGATTGTATTGAATGAAGGTGTTTTGATATGTATTGCTATGTAAATTTGCGATATACGAAAAAAGTTGCTGACAATTAGGACGTCTTCCGTCTGGAAGGAATTTTTTTCTATTAACGCAGCAACTCGTCAGGGTAGATTGTAAATTCGACTTTTTATACTTGTATAGATTCCAATATGTATTCTTGATTTTTGTACTAGTTCAACACTAAAAAAACTACAGAAAACGAAAATATTTGCAGAAATTAGCGGCCAAATTGGGGGAAAGTGTCATGGAGTAATAAAAGTAACCCGCTCCCAATGGCTAGAAAATCCCTTAGTTCTCGTCAGTTCTACAATTCTGGCATTCAATAAATGTACGTCCTGTATATCAAATGCATTGCGAGTCTGACAGGAAGTAAGGCGTAGAATTTCATCAATGCATTACCCATCGGTAACAAGTAATAATGCTGACTAAAATCAGAAAATACCGATGACCTGCGGAGCGGGGCGTTCGATAGGTTTACCTTCAAAATTGGAAAACGGAAAATAAGGAAGTTCATCGTGACACGCCTGGCGAAGAACATCGTACTCGACACTTTCCCAGCAGCCCCGAGATGTTTTATATTCTAGTGTAGGTATAGTGTGTTATCCTTCAATAAATGTTTTATTTTTGTAATATTGTCTATGATTTCCGAATTATCATCACTATGAAGGGAACTCGCAGTTGAATCCCCCTCAGGGAACTCTATGTCAGTAAAATAATTCGCGACACTATGATGAATGTTGTGAAAATGATAAGCTGTTAGGGGTCAGTTATTTGATATCGTTGGATATTTTAGCATCACCCTATTTGGACAGCAATACCCAAACAAGGAATCTACATTCAGAATTTTCTCAACAAGGAATTGTCAGCCATGTGACCACTCAGTAATTTACAAAAAAAAAAAACGTTGAGTGTCACTTTATGTATAGCTTGGGTCTTTCGAAAAATAATATTCGAGATGATTGGCTTCGTTTCTGTGACACTTAGTTACGTTTCAATTGATAACAATTATAGCCTGTTTCGACGATGCAATTTGTTGCTGCAGCTCCAGAAAATTGCATATATTCATGCAAGTTTTGTGATTTGCATGAATCTTTTTTGGTGTGATAAGTTGCAGCGACTTAGTTATTTATGTGGTAAATTTGTTTGCGCAAACCATGAACATGCGGTGATATCAATTTTGAATATTCCAGTTAACTTTCGGAACTGAAGAAATCAAGTAGAGTAATAAGGTGAATTTATCACAATTACAACTATTAGAAATGAATTGAATGATATATCAGTTGTAATATTGCATGCGTTCATCTTGGTAACATTCAGTGCTACTTTTGAAAATTGGTAATGAAAATTGACAGGTGACATTTCTCGCAGCAACAAGTTGTATCGTCGAAACAGGGTGTAATCAAAATAGCTCAGGAGAAACAAATTTTGCCAATTTTGTTGAAATCCAGTCAGGTTGAAAATGATAATGTTGAGGTTTTGATCCATGAAAATGGAAAACGATAACTACGTTACATCTCGATGGTACAGTAATTTCCGATACAAAACACGAAAATTCGAAAAAACTACTGCTGTTCATTCCGGAAGATGCTGAGGAATATTATACCTACTCAAAGGGTATAGAATTTGAGGGCAACCTTGAAGGTTTTGGATTGAATCTATACTTCGAGCCAGGAGTTGATGGAAAGTATGATACTAATAGACTTCTGTGTACCTATGTATTATTTTCACCAATCATATTCTCTCATAACGTTGAAGTTTCGTTCAGTTGAAAGCTTTTACTTATTTCAATCGAAAGGAAAAATCACAAATTGACGTGTTCAGATATGAAATAGGTACTGAGCAATCGTGTCTGTTTTGAATTATTATATCACGAATATCAAATGAGAACTGGGCGCCAAATATCATTATTTTTCTGCAATAATGTGAAAACTTCACTAACGAAAGACCTATGATTCAACACATAATCAAGTGTTCTACAGTTTTGTGGTCGATGAATTGAGGTGAGACACCTCTGCATTTCTGAAAACCGAATATATTTTTAACGTCATCACCGGTAAACTCTGTTTTGGCGTTTGGTACGTATTTGTTTAAAACCCATCAAGGACTGGTGTTGCCATATGGCAACAGAAATCAACAGTTTTCTGTTGCTCAAATTTCAATAGATTATCCTTTCAAAACATAGATGGCGGTATTCACGGCAATAGTTTGTTGCAGTTTCTGTTGAGATAACCGTGTGTAGTGTTTGTCTGTTCACTCCAGTGATATATAAAAACACGTTTTTGTTCGGGAATATCGAAAAGACTTCTCAAAAATGGATATCAGGTTGACGAGAGTATGAATACAGAGAGATTGTTAAATATTTCGAAAATAAATTCATTACAATAGCTTTACGAATATATAGTCAACGTAACGACGGCAGAATAGCGGAAGTTCGTGAAAAACTTCGAGATCGTGAAGCTTTTGAACTTAATGTTGCCATGTGGCAAAACGAGTCCTTTCGGTGGACTACTTTTATTTCTTTTTGCTTTTTTTCTAGCGGTGGGCTGACTCTCAAAGAAGCTCTTCAGATTGCGTATAATGATGATTTAGATGTCGACCAAATCTATATTGAGCCTCCGAATGAGGGGGCGATCACAGATGAGGATTCGGGTGAGGAAGATGAAGGCGGACTCGTTGATGATTGATCCCGGAATCAATTGAATGCTCCAGTTCAACTTGTTTTACATGGTAAAGTTGATGAATTTGTTGAACCAGAATCGGAACATGTACAAAAAGTTACTTATGAGGAATTTTTTTTTCATTCAGATTATGAAATTTTCAAGACTTTGATCCCAACAGAAATGTTCGAATTATTCATAGACCATGACGTTCTTTCTTTACTGGTAGAAGAATCGAACAAGTACGCGCAATTAAAAAACTTGTCATGTCCTCAAATCACTTTAGATGAAATGAGATGTTTGAATGCTATTCTGATTTTATCGATATATTGTCAATTCCCTGGAAAAAGTTACTGGAATACTGATGGGGATCTTGGTAACCAACTAGTGATGGATGCAATGAGAAGAGACTGATTTTTAACAATTCGGCAGTATCTACACTGCGCAGATAATAATGCACTAGATCAAAATGACAAATACTATAAGATGCGACCTCTAAGTGATATAGTGCGGCAAACATTTCTGAAATTTTTTGTTCCAGAAGAAGATTTAAATCACGATGAGAGTATGGTGAAATACTTCGGAAAGCACTCATGCAAGCAATTTATCCGAGGCAAACCAATCAGATTTGGATATAAGATATGGTCACTGAACAGCAAAGATGGATATCTTGTGAATTTTGCCTTATATCAAGGTAAAGGTAGGCGCGTGAAGGAAGAATACCAAGCTGTGTTTGGAAAATCTACTGCTCCATTGCTGGTGCTTTTGGATGAATCACCAGAAGAAAAGAAAAAGCAGCGATACAACATATTCACAGACAATTTATTTACAAGTTTTCACCTTCTCAGACATCTGAAATCAAGAGGTTACTCATCCACAGGAACCATTCGCGACAACCGAGTCCCTAAAAATTGTCCGTTACTATCAAAAAAGGATATGAATAAGAAACAACGTGGTGATTTCGATTCTTATAGAACCAACGGAATTATACCAACGCGTTGGACTGACAATAATGTAGTTACAGCAGCTACGACCAAATATGGGGTGGCCCCACTCGCTATTGTCAAAAGATATTCAGCGAAGGAGAACAAAATTGTTCAAGTAACAAGACCGAACTTGATTTCAAAATATAATGCATCCATGGGTGGCACGGACTTGATGGATGAGAATATTGCTCGATGGAGAATTGGTTTAGGAGGAAAAAAATGGTGGTGGTGTCTTTTCACATGGCTACTCGATGCCTCGATTCTAAATGCTTGGGTGTTGTACAAGCAGTCTGGCAATAAAATGACCCTACAGTTTCGTCGAGAGATTGTCAAAACATATCTAAACAAATTCAAGAATCCTCTTAGAGGAAAAGGTAGACCATCTGCTAGTAAATCGAGCAGATCGTTCAGCCGCGTTGGTGTGGATGTGCGGTATGATAACATAGGACACCAGCAGAAAAAAAAAGATGCATTGGCGATAATTGCAAATCAATTATGCACATAAAATGCATCAAATGTAACGTAGGAGTTTGTCCTGCAATGTCGAATACCACAGAAGAATGTAGTTTTTTTTTTAATAACAATATTTGTATTGAAGGAACATAGCAGTATAAGTGACTCGCGTTGCCATATGGCAACACCAATTTTTGAATAAATTGAGATGAATTCCGCTATATTCCTTTGGGCAGATCTTTTTTTCTGATTCT
The DNA here is from genome assembly GCA_032362365.1 of Zygogramma bicolorata. Classification (NCBI taxonomy): domain Eukaryota; kingdom Metazoa; phylum Arthropoda; class Insecta; order Coleoptera; family Chrysomelidae; genus Zygogramma; species Zygogramma bicolorata. The sequence goes on from JAVJAQ010001590.1 coordinate 220,564, forward strand.
GAAGATACAGTTTGATGATATACCATTGCGAAATCCTATAATAAATCAATTCCGTCCTTAATTAATTCAGTTCGGTTTGCAACAGAAAGAGAGAAAAACACCCCTGACAGAGTTCGTGATGGAAACGAGCCGCCGCTGTCTCGAAGCAACTTTCTGTCCTTGTGAGGAGTGAATCGCATTCGAAATGAAGAGGAATTGTGATTCAAGCGAGGATTCGAGCCGGGGAAAATAAAGACAGATGAATTTTTATTGCGGGAAACAATCCATTACGTCTTGTGTGTCTAGCGCTCTATTCTTTCTCCCGTGAAGTATGATTGACGTCACTGAATCGAAAAGGATACGTCGAGTGGTTTTGTTCTTCCGAATATATGCCGAGCATGTAGTAATCCAATTTGTTTCAAGCTATATGAGATGTATTGCGCAATGTTCGAGAAACCAGCAGTAATTTTGTTCAAAACAACTTGAGGGTTGTACAAGGGTGGAAATCTGAGATGCAAATCGCAGGATTTCCTGCGATTTTTTCTGCTAGATTACGGATTAGTCCTTGGAGTTGTGTCTGTTGATCATTAACGTTGTTCAAAGAGATATAGGATAGTTAGCCACCATATGTGAATATCATTTCAAGGGATGGACGCTACGGGTAGATGACACTAGTGATTTCGTCTTGTATATCTCCTTTCATTCTTATTTCAGACGTCGTTGCTTGAATTATACATTATCTTGATTACTTATAAACAGGTTGCTATTCGAGTATGTAACCAAACTCAAAGAGTTGATTCTTTGAGTAATTCTGAGACGAAAAGTTATTTAACGCAATGCGTCGTTTTCAAGATACAGGCTGTCAACATTTGAAAAAGAAATAGTGATTTCCTGAATATCTGAATAATCCTTCAGCCAATTTTGTTGAAATTCGGCAGTTTCATTTGTACAAGTGAAAAGCTAATTAAGTTAGATTAAAATCATCCTGGGTGTTCCGGAAGGCGCCACTGATTTTTTGCAATTTTTTTGTATTTCATCGCATTAAGCAACTGAAACTACAACTTTTCATTGAAGCAATTTTTTTATCTGCTTTGATTTTAAGAAAAAAGTTACTTTAATGTATGTCTCTGGGACATATGCATTGTTTCTTCTTCTTCTTTTTAGTAGTCTTTCCTTCATTTATTTCCCAATTTCAATTTGCTTATTATTTATATTCTATTCCAAACCATTAATTTACCATTTCGAGTTTTAAAGTGGGTGGAACATTTTTGGTTTGTGTTTCCCCCAGTTGAAACAGTAATGCGCCATAAAAAAGCCATCGGTAAGCGCATAGACACCCAAGATAGGAAACTCCTGCCCGCACAAGACTCTGCCTTCTGGTTACACTAGTGGGAGGGTTATAAGGAAAAAAAAATAAGGGAAGATAGGTAGGTGTAATGGTAGTGCACCCTGTGTATGATGTCATGTATTTATTATTATGTCATAAAAAGTATGTTGTGATTTTGAAAAGAGTTGAATAATAAATAGTTACAGAAAAAGTCTACCATTGTATTCAAGTATAATTTTGAGAAGTTAACAACAAGTAATTCCATATAAAGAATACCATTACATGGTGTCAGGTGTTGTGCTACATTGAAAACCAAGGGCTCCCATTAAGAAGATAAAACTGGTAACAAAATGACCGCTAGCAGTTCAGAAGTCTCAATTCCCGTCAGCTGTACACAAGCAATGTTTAACGTCAATCCTCCAGAAGCATTCAATTTTCAAAAACCTCAAGAGTAGCAGAAATGGATTCGCAGATTTGAAAGATTCAGACAAGCTACTGGTCTCAATTTAAAGTCAGACGAACAGCAAATAAGTACTCTTGTATATTGTTTGGGTGACGAAGCCGACGATATGTTGAACGCTCTCAATTTGACCACAGCCGAATTGGAGAAATATGAAACCGTCAAGAAGAAATTTGATGAGCATTTCATTGTAAGACGAAATGTTATTTATGAGCGAGCCAAATTCTTCAATCGTTTCCAACAAGAAGGTGAATCAGTGGATGTATTTATCAATGACTTATATAAACTGATCGAATATTGTGAATTTGGAACGTTACACGACGAAATGATAAGAGACAGGATTGTTGTTGGTGTTAAAGACGTAAAGTTAAGCGAAACGCTACAAATGGATCCGCATCTAGATTTGAATAAAGCAGTTGCCAGAGCTAAACAAAGTGAAATCGTAAGATCCCAGCAAGGAGCTATAAGAAAAACAGAAAATCTCGTAGAAACTGTCCAAAAGAGGTTTGGAGCAATGGGCTTCAAACACAAACCATCGAATCAAGAATACATGGCTTCAAAATGTTCGAGATGTGGCTCTGTTCCATCTCATAAATGGAATGATTGTCCTGCAAAAATTGCTTTCTGTCACAAATGCCATAAAAGGGGTCATTATAGCAGATGGTGTCAAAAGAAAATCCATGAAGTCGAAGTTAGTTCCGAACAAGGGAAATTTAATGAAGACGAAGATGATAATACTTACTATTATTTGCTCGATAATCACCCTGTAAGATTCAAAGTTGATACTGGCGCAGATGTCAGTGTCATTGGACCGTGTCATGCTGACAATATTGGCAGAACAATTTTGGAAATACCGAATGCTAAACTAATTGGTGCAGGAAGAAATCAATTGAATGTGATTGGGCAATTATCTGCGAAAATGGAGCACGAAGAATACAAATCTCTTCAAAAATTATACGTCGTGGATGGAATTCAAGTTCCATTACTAGGAAGGCCAGCGATCAACGCACTTAATCTCTGCAACTTTGAAATATCTGAAATAAGAAATATTCATGATGAATTTCCCGAAGTATTCAATGGTCTGGGTAAATTTTCGAAAGAATATAAACTGAAATTAGTTAAAAATGCTGTTCCATATGCTGTTTGTACCAGTCGTCGGATTCCTTTGCCCATCAGAGATAAAGTAAAAGCACAGCTGAGGAAAATGGTAGAGGATGATGTCATTACACCTGTTGAAGAAGCTACCCCTTGGTGTGCTCCCATGGTCGCTGTTTTGAAGAAAAATAACTCCGTTCGCATATGTGGTGATTTCACTGAATTGAATAAAAGTATATGTAGAGAAAGATTAGTGCTGCCTTCTGTCGAAGAAACCCTAGGGCAGATTGCTGGCGCAAAAATTTTCTCTAAATTGGATGCCACCAATGGATTTTGGCAAATTCCACTCAGTTCTGATAGTATTCCTTTTACCACATTCGTTACGCCTTTCGGAAGATACGCTTTCAAGAGACTAGCCTTTGGAATTTCCTCAGCTCCAGAGCATTTCCAGAAACGAATCCTTGAGGTACTTGATGGTCTAGAGGGTATTGCCAATCAAGCAGATGACATTATAGTTTACGGAAAAACTAGAGAAGAACATGATAACAGACTAAGAGCAGTATTGAAAAAACTTCAAGAAGCAGAAATAACTCTCAACAAAGAGAAATGTTCATTTGGTACCAATCAGGTAAAATTCTTGGGTCATATTATTGATGAAAACGGTGTTCGACTCGATCCTAAAAAAACGGATGCCATAATGAAGATGAAAAGCCCAGAGAATATTACAGAAGTTCGAAGACTGCTTGGGATGATAAATTATATGAGAAAATTCATTCCTCAACTTTCCCAGAAAATAAGCCCTATCCAATCCTTATTAAAAAAAGATGCGAATTGGTATTGGTCTCCAAACCATGAAAATACATTTCTTGAAATCAAGAAAGAGATCGTCATTGCTGCACATCTCACTTTCTTCGATGTAAGTAGGGAAACTAGAATATCTGCAGACTCCTCTCATTTTGGTATTGGTGCTGTTATGGAGCAATTTCAAGGATCATCGTGGTATCCCATTATGTACACATCGAGAACTCTTAGTGAAACAGAACGAAGATATGCTCAAGTCGAAAAGGAAAGTCTCGCTATCTTGTATGCTTGTGAAAAATTCCAAAACTTTCTAGTGGGGAAAAAGTTCATTATCAGGACCGATTGCAAACCACTCCTTCAACTGCTGAAAAGTAAGCCAATTGCCGATCTGACTCCCAGGTTACAACGTTTCAGAATGAGATTGATGAGATTCAATTATGACATTGAGTGTATTCCTGGTAAGGACTTCTTCATTCCAGGCACACTTTCTAGAGCTCCCATTCAAAAGATTGAAGAAGAAGGTGAAGATATTCTTGATGAAGACAAAATTTTTATCGATCAGGTACTGTCTGAACTACCTTTATCCGATTCCAAGTTAGATGAAATAAGACAGGCACAGAAAAATGACGATTGTTGCGAGAAAGTAAAATTGTACATTAAAGAAGGATGGCCTAAGTCGAAGCAGCCTACGGAGTTTCATGAAGTTCGATATGAATTAGCTATTCATAAAGGTCTCTTGATGAAGGGAAAGAGAATCTACATTCCTCAATGCATGCGAAGAAACATAATGGATAAAATACATGAAGGTCATTTCGGTGTTTCCAAATGCCGAGCCAGAGCGAAAGAATCCGTTTGGTGGCCTGGTATCTCAACAAATATTAAGGAAATGGTGAAAAACTGCAATGTTTGTATAGAACATCGACTAAACCCGGCAGAACCCCTGATTCCAACTCCTAGCATGAGAAGACTTTGGTCCCAGGTTGGAGTAGATTTGTTTGAGGTCAAGAATAATACATTTCTTTGTATCATGGACTACTTTTCGAAATATCTTGAAATAGTTCATTCGACAAAAAGTACTTCAGAGTTCGTCATAGGAAAAATCAAGAATATTTTTGCAAGGCATGGAATTCCAGATATTGTGCGGTCAGATAATGGACCACAGTTCCGAAAAGAATTCAAGAAATTTGCCAATCAATATGGATTCAAGCTGATCACCTCAAGTCCGAAATTTCCCCAGTCAAATGGAGAGGTTGAGAGAGGAGTATTCATTGCTAAAAATATCATTTTGAAAAATGAAGATATTAATTTGGCTTTATTGGCGTATAGAAGCACTCCATTGGAATGTGGTTGGTCTCCGGCTGAGCTTTTGTTTGGAAGAAAAATTCGTAATACGCTTCCTCAACATGAAAATCTGCTCAAACCTCACTGGAGGGGAATGGAGAAGATAGAATCAGAAATGAAACGTTTACAAGAAAGACAACGTAAGAATTTTGATAATCGCCACAATGCACGAGAGCTGTCGCCACTTCATCCAGGACAACGAGTTTGGATAACGGATATGGAAAGATATGGAGTAGTTCAGAAAAAAACGGACGAACCAAGATCATACGAGGTCTGTACAGATGGATCTGAAATTAGAAGGAATCGAAGAAGTTTGATAAGCGCACCAGAAAATCAACAGGAAACAACATCCTTTTGTCAAGATCATCTACTGCCTAGAGATGAGCTTCAAAATTCTTCGCATGAGTCTTCATATCGTGATTCCTCTTATAGAACTCGAAGTGGGCGATCTGTTAAGCCGCCTCAGAGATTCACACCAGTTTGAAAGAGGGGTGTAATGGTAGTGCACCCTGTGTATAATGTCATGTGTTTATTATTATGTCATAAAAAGTATGTTGTGATTTTGAAAAGAGTTGAATAATAAATAGTTACAGAAAAAGTCTACCATTGTATTCAAGTATAATTTTGAGAAGTTAACAACAAGTAATTTCATATAAAGAATACCATTACAGTAGGGTTGGCCCTTGTTGCCTATCTTTTCCATTGAATGATTGCTGTTCAAACTTGTTGTTTGAATTATTGATTTATGTGGCAAGCTCTCGAAAATTTGATGTGCTAAAGGAATGGAAAATCTCAGAACTCTGATCAGAGCCGGAACGAAGAAATATTTGAAATAGTGTAGATTTTAGAAATAAGTTGAGAAATCATATCATTGAGACAAATGAATGTTCTGGCGTTCAATTATTCAGAAAAAAAGGTCAACAAGAAAAAATCCCTCATTTCGAAAAAATCTAAATAAAATTCATCAGAATTCAAACGGCAATAAAAGTGAGGTCCACTTTAGAGTTCGATTATAGTCAAAGAACGCCTTATGAAATTTTTTAATAAACATAAGATCCTAAATGAACATCAGTTTGGTTTCATACAAAACAAATCAACAACAGATGCGGTGTTTGAATTAATTCAACAAGTCATTAATAAAATAGAAGCTGGTAAACACGTTTCACTATCAATGTGGGATCTTAACAAAGCTTTCGATTGTGTAAATCACAACATTCTCTGCGAAAAGCTGGAATTTTATGGAGTTCGCGGCAAAGCCTTACAATTTTTCAAATCATATCTAGACTCAAGAAAGCAAGCAGTTTGTGTTGATAGTAATCTATCGGATGAAGTAATTATGCACCATGGTATTCCACAGGGATCTATCCTGGGTCCTTCACTATTCATCATTTATATTAATGATATTTTTCATTTTCTGCGACCTAGTCAAGTCATCTGTTATGCAGATGATACCACAATGCTACAATACAATTCTAACATCAAAGAACTTATGCACATGTCTGAGAGGATTGAAGACAGGGCGGAAAATTGGTTCACCTGTAATAAACTGAAGCTGAACAGAGATAAAACTCAAAAAATACTTATTTCTTCGAACAACAACGTAACTTCCCATCATCACACTAAATTACTAGGCATAACCATTGATGATAAGCTAAAATGGGAGACGCACGTTGACCAGCTATGTAATAAGCTCTCAACTCAACTTTTTCTGTTACGGCAGTTAAAAAAAGTATTGAGCCAGCAAATTTTGATAACTACTTACCACTCTTTGTTTCATTCTCACCTAAGGTATGGCATACTAATATGGGGAAACTCATCTCATGCATGCAGAGTTTTTCGACAGCAAAAAAAAAGCTATGAGAGTTATCGCAAGTGTTTCCTTTAATGAACATTGCAAACCACTATTTAAGAAGTTCAGAATTATGCCTTTGCCTTGTATCCTGATCTTCCATACTCTGCTGCATATTTATAAAAACAGAGACTCGTATCACACTCACTCAGATTTCCACAGTTACCCTACTAGAGATGCAGGACAACTTAGGCAACCAAGATTTAGACTAGAAATGTCGTCACGAAATTCTCTGGATCTGAAGCTGTATAATAAGCTGTCTATTGAAACAACTCAATTAAATTTCAATACTTTCAAAAGGAGGGTAAAGGAATATCTTTTGGATAATTGCTTTTACTCTATTCATGAATTTATGAACTGTGTAGTTACTCCATGATAATATTCTGACATTTATTTTTATTTATATATATTTATTTCTACTGCTTGTATACCATTTTAAAATATTTTGATGTTTTTATCCATCGCTTTTATTGTAACTGCTCCATTTTTTGTGACCTGTCATAAATGTGAATTCATTTTTACATAACATGATCAATAAATGTATCTATCTATCTATCAAGTTTCGGAAGTAATGCAGCAATTCTTCTTGCTCACTCACGCTGTAGGAACTCTCACATAATCAACAGTCACAGAAAAAACATATTGAAAATTGAAATATGAAATTCCAACCCATTTCAGTTTTGAAAACTGTGATAGAATCGAAAGTAGTTTGGTATTTCGAGATTTCTCTATCGATCGAAGTTTTAGCCCAAGAGTCCGGATAGGAAAACTAATAACTTGCTATTGGAACAAAATCCAGAACGTGTTAGTCAGACACAATGTTCATTTCAATCCAAAAATGTAATCCATTTGTTCAATTCTTGCATAGGTTGAACATAATTTGACCTTAATTCTAGTATCGCAAAAATATTCAAGAGAGCTCTTCCGAATGTGTATTTTGTGTATGAACGTCTCCATTTATTAGCATTGTGAGAACATTTTTAGAGTGAAAGTAAAATATAAAGTGAAAGAAAGTTGTGGTCTATAAACCAAGCATTAATTGTGTTGTAACGTAATGACGATATGCGCATGTAAAACTTTTCTTTGCTAGAATCTAGTATCACGAATAAGTATCATCCAATTCATTGAATGATTTCCCCACCATCATTATTATTCAATATTTTTAACAACAAAGATCAATCAGCAGCGCATGGCCCACCTCTTCAGGTTGACTGACGGTCATCATTCGATATCTGAAGTTAAACAGCGCCGAGCGTGGTCAGTACTTGGATGGGTGACCAACATGCAGGGAAAGACCGCGCAGAAAGCCTAAACAACTGCAGCAAAATAGCATATCATCATATTCCAATATGTGTAATAAGGTTACCAAATGATTACGTATTTTCAACTTTCTTGTATTATTCATTATTTTGTATTATTTGTTGTACCTATAAACCCCCAGTAGAAACGGCTGTTCTGCCCTAGACTTTGAAATAGCTTTGGTTCAAATGCGACTGCAAGAAATATTTTTCAATTGATTTTCAGTATTACAGATCAATTTTCAAATACATTGGTAGTTCATCATTATCGTAACTACCATTAGGGTTTATATTTGAATGAATGATTGTTCCATGAAGTGTTTGAATATCGAACAGTGTTTATCTACTGTCAACACTGCTTTCAAGCTACAATAGCTTTCTGTCAACATTTCAGTGAAACAATTAGGCATTCCAGATCAGGTTATGTCTGGGGGGCAAATACCAGTTTTAACCAATCACACACTTATAAAAAAGAAAACAAACGAAAGTTCCTGGGGGGCAGATGCCGCCGATTGGTTCATTTCGATTCATTTGACATTTTTGACAAGTATCTGGAATGCCTAATTCTGACGAAGTGACAGATAGATATCTGCACCTACTTCACTTCTCAGTGGGTTGACTGTCTTACAATGTCAAGTGAACGGAAATGTCTACATTGTAGAACACACGAACCCTGCAAACACTGTCAAACTCTGATATAGTTATAATTCAATAACGTTTATGGGGGTCTAGTACCTACCCAAGTAACCACCATCAAAACCTCATAGTCTCTGATCGATTTTACCTATGTTAAGGACGTGCGCAGACATGAAAACTTTCAGGTTTTATAAAATAACGAAGGTCTGATGATTGCGCCGGGCTCTTGCTCTATTTGGGATTCCACATCTATTGATGAATGATATAATTAAGAATCAATACGAAACTCATTCTTGAGATACACTCTGTGCTCACTTTTTTGCACTTCTAGATTCCTTTGATCTATTCCCGAGCATAGAGTCAAATTTCATATTTTTTGATGTCAAAAGAGCGATTTTTTTATAATTTGAACACACCACTGAATTCGGGTAGTTGAAAAATGGTTCATATCAAAATAACGCCAAAATATTTTTCATAAAAAAGGTTATCGGTGAATATGATTTGAAAAATATTACATTTGATTATCCCATTAATGGACTTTTCGAACTTCCGTCGAAATTCTGATTACTCCACTAGATTCAGTAGGTTTTGATTCATCACTGTCCATAATTTCATCGAAATCTGTTCTCTATTGAAAAAGTTATAAGTTGAGAAAAGTTCTAGTAAAAACTTTGCCAATTTTCCAGTAAACGACATATTTTTCTCAAATTTTCTTCATTATTATTTTTTCATAAGGACAAAAACAATGTTGAAACAAAAGCTATTGAATGTAGTGAAGTAATCGGAATTTTGATGAATGTTCTAAAATTGTATAGATGGGATAGTTACATGATAGCTTTTTTAACAACACACAAATTAACTACGTGATTCCAATGGTGTGGTCAGATTTGGAAAAGTTGATAACTTTTTTTTCTATTTTTGATATTTGAGAATGTAAAAGTAGGCTCTGAAATGAAGAGCTCATCCATGAGATATGGTCATCAAGTAGACGTCACGAATGTCAACCTTATAAAAAAATCAATCAAATAGGTTGAAGAATACAGGTGTCACCATTCAAAACTAAACAGACAAGATATCTGATTCAACGTTCATTGTGAAATAATCTCTCATACAACATCTCTTATAACATCGGCCAAGGAAGAGGTTTTTTGATGCGATTTTTAACAATGCGACCTCAATCTCTGGGAAGTGTAGGACCAACCCTCACTATTTTGATTGGAACAAGGGGTCGGGTAATATCTCTTCAAAAAGGAAACTCAATTCTCTATCGAATGACATATCATTCTTTGAATTAGGTCAGATAGTTCCCAAGATGAATAAATGATTTTGTGATGGTTTTTCTAATCCAATTATTTGACTAACAAATGTTCGAAATGACCTGCACCGAGAAAAGAAATCGATAATGATTATTAAGATTTGAATAACTCCAATTAAACACTTGTATACTATATGGGACAAATAAACAGTCGAATAACAGTGAATGAAATCTTTTTTCTGAACCTGTCTACCTATAGCAGACACCCAGTTCACTAGTTTACTAATGGCTAATAAAATATTGACAGGCTGAGTCTAGCAACTATTATTAAATCATTTAATAATGGGAAAAACTATTTTCTTCGTAGTAATACATCAACACACAACTACTATTAAACAGTTTAATAACCGGTGTGCTACATTTACCTCTGTGAAAAGAACTGTTGTATTATCGGCCGATCGGGCGCGTATGCAACTCTCCGAATCATTCCGTAGACACCCGAAAAGTCAAATAAATACTTTTTTACTTACAGGTATTAAATTAGTAATAACGGTAGCATACTATTGTTCCTTCCACTGAATGCAGATATTTGATGGCGAATAAGCTAGTTCAGGCAAAACTGTTGAATACTGAGGAACAAACTGTTGAGTAGCAAGTAATATATTAGTGAACACTTCATTTTTAATAGGACCTCAATTCAGCTACTGCAGAAACCCAATGACAGAAACTTTTTTTTACTTGATGTTATTATATTAAAATGTAAGAATACATCTATAGTTATTAAATTATTTTCAAGTGTACTTGTAAACCTGGAACGTTTTTCTCTGTGTGAGGGAACGAATTGTACGAAAATGCCGGCTGATAACACCAGACATGTTTTATAGGCAGTTCTTGGCAAATTATAACCACTCCTTTATCATTGCTTAGAAGTCAGTAGTGGCCATTGTGAACATCTGTGTCGATGATTATGTAAGTTTTGTACTACAGTTCATCGTTAGTACTTCGTCAGTCAAATAATCAGATTAGAAAAATCAAGATACATATCTCGGAAACTATCAGACCAAATTCAAAAAATAATATGTCATTTGAGAGAGAATTGAATACCCTTTCGAAGAAGGTATCACTCGACCCCTCGTTCCATTCAAAATAGTAGGGGTTGGTCCCACCCTTCCTAGAGGGTGGAAGTTGCAGTGCTGAGAATCGTATCAAACATCCTCATCTTGGACCAATAAGTAAAATGAACTCGGAATCAGATATTTCGTTTGTTTCGTTTAAAGTGGCGACCCCTGTATATGTTTTTAGCTCTATCGAAAGTTGACAAAACCAACTTATCAACTTGATATTCCATGTCAAAATATTATTCTTTACTCCATTCAACTTCCAAGCTTGGACAGTTCATCATATTCAAAACTTCGTCTCTATTCTACACAACTGAAAAGTAAAACATTCGAAAACGCTCTCAAACCGTCACGAACGACACAATTTCACGACCCGCCATCATGCTCCGCCTCATTTGTGTGATAGCTTAATGGAATCCATAATATCAGCCGATATAGCCGTTATCCAAATAATGAACTTTTATGTGCCCGACGTCTACTCTTATCTGACGGAAGCGTAGGAATATTCAACCGTCTGCCCTCATCTCTGAGAGAGAACGTTTCGTACCGAACTATTATAGACGCTAGAATTGTCTCGATAGACAAACGTATTCGGTATTCGCGGATCTGGATCAGCAGGAAACTGCAGTGAATTCATCCGAACTGCAGCAGGATAAGTCTCTCTGACTAAACGGTATTACGTGAAAGAAATCTTCCAATTTAGATAACGAACCGAATCATCATTTCGATCAAAAAGGATGTTCCACAATGGAAGACCACACTTTTAGTCAGCAGAATTCAATAATTGGCTGGCAGTGAAGGAGAAAATTTTACTTCAATAGTTTTCGACATTCAAATGAGTGTTACCATAGTAACCCAGGGATTCATCGGATTTTTTCCGTAGGAGTAAAATTTGATGAGATATTTTTCACGTAAACGGAGGATAATTGATGTATAAAGGTTATTGATTTGTGATGGTTGATTTTTTCCCCATAGTTTTTTGGGTTGTTAACTTGACAGAATCTGAAAAAAATTATTATTTATATTGATATGTATGCAAGTGTAGTGAGGCAAATTTCTAACTTACCCCAAGAAGTTACTGCAATTCAAACCTCTACACAAGTGTCAAAACAGGTACAGTTAAATAGTTTTATGAGAGAACAAAAAGTACGCTATTCATTGGAGAAAAATTGTGAGAAAATCAACTCTATAAAATCAATATTGAGAGAAATACAGTTTTATAAGAACATTGGCGGAAATTGGACAAAATACACCCCACAGTAAAGGCACACAACATACACAAACTACACATTTTGAAACAAACAATATTATAGACCAGGAGAGGGAGACAGGTGACGTTCTCCCATTTTACACTGCAACCCTTTTTAAGGCTTGATAATTAACCCTAAAATATGAAAAATAGACAGGTTCCTGGTAGCCGAGCGTGTGCACTTCATAAGGTAAAATGCTTTTAGTTTTTTGGGAAATTTTCGTGTTTTTCCATTTATTATTTCAGCTCAAAATAACATTCACAAATACAATACAAAGCAGCGTGCAAGAAAACGTTACGGAATTTTTCAAACGTTTGCTTGAATTTAAATAATTGTGTTCAATCGATTTTTTCAAAATTTTTGTTTATTGGACTGTAGCTACATGCATGCCATTTACGTCAATAACTTGAAATGTTATATATTAATTAATCCCGAAGCGACATGCAAATCAAAAAACACGAAAATTCCTTTCAAAAAAGCGTTCCCTTATGAATAGCACACGCGCGGCTGTCAAGAACGTGTCTATTTTTATTATTTAAGAGTTAATTGTCAAGCCTCGAAAATGCATGCAGTGTAAAATGGGAGAGCGTCACCTGTCACCACCTACTGGTCTATATCCTCCAATTCCCCTGATTATGTGAATAAATCGGCAAAAGGTAGGTATACTGTTAGAAAATCATTGAAATCAACGGATACCTCACGTTCAATAATGACACATGCTCCCCTAACTAAAATAACAGTGAACAAAACAATAGTATCTGGAATGGGCAGTTTGATCATTCTTGATTATCAGAACACGTTCTTACTGCTGATGGAAATAACACATTGAAAAGGAATGACACTTTAATGATGGCAATGAAGACTAAAATTGTATTCCTAAGTGTTTATTTGATTTGAATTGCAATGGCTATCCCTCTCGAGAAATGAAATATTATGTGGAATAACAGATTTTTGACAGATTTTTGAAGACAAATATTACATCACCAGCGATAAGCAGTTTCATAAATATTAGATTTTGTATTTTTCCATAGTCAAATTTGTGTTATACGAGAGGTTGATAAATGCTAGGATGTAGTTCTAAAGGAACTGTTTTTTCATTATCGCAGCAATTTTTCGTGAGAGATCAGAAGTTTGGCCAGATCATGTATATTTCGGCCAGAACACGCCTATTGTCCAAATATGAGGAAGCAAAGCTCACTCTGATTCTGATACGACACATTGATTCCTTCGGTGAGTAGTAAATTTGCTGTTTTTCTGGAGTGGAACAGTACAGTACTACCAAGTTGTTTGCAGTATTCAATATACAAAGCGAACATTCCATTGCAACAATACAAAAATATGACACAAATAAGTGTTGAGGAATGTCTTCGAACGATTCCTTGAGGGAACTTCAGAGGGCAGGACTGTTTTAAATGTTTCTCTTCAGCCAAGTACCAGAAAATTTATTTAAATATTCATAGAATTTTTTATTTTCCGTGACTCAAATCGTTAAGATGTTATGAATTTTTTACTGTTAAAAAGTCCGCTGAAAATATTCGGGAGTAATCACAATTACCGATAATTTTCCATGAAAGCATGTTGTCTAAACTGCATGAGTTTATTTTCAGATTTTGTCGAAAGAGGAAAATATGAAAATAACCGAATGCAGTTTTTTTACTGACAACATGCTTGAATGGAAAATTATCAGGTTTATTTTGATGCACGAGTGTAATTCAGTAGAATATTTCCGGAGTTGAAACAACGACGTTTGAAATTCAGTATCTATGCCTGTCAAGATGACAATTGTACATTTTAACAATCGTTATTATAGATATACGGACCGAGCGGGTATTTTTCGATACCTACCGGGTACTTAGCAGCCCGAAAATGTCCCGCCGGGAATTTATCGCTGTAATTGATCGAAAATGTCCCGCTTCATATGAGATTTTTAACATAAGATGGAAATATTCTGGTTCATTTTGATGCACGAGTGTAATTCGGTAGAATATTTCCGGAGTTAAAACAACGACGTTTAAAATTCAGTATTTATGCCTGTCAAGATGACAAATGTACATTTTAACAATCGTTACTATAGATATACGGACCGAGCGGGTATTTTTCGATACCTACCGGGTATTTAGCAGCCCGAAAATGTCCCGCCGGGAATTTTATCGCTGTAATTGATCGAAAATGTCCCGCCTCATATGGGATTTTTAACATACGATGGAAATATTCATAGGAAATTTAGTGAAACATTGTACTTTGGTTGAAAGCCGTGTGTGGAAATTCAATTTCCACTGCATTGGAGATTCGGTTCGTGTCATGTGAAAATCAACGTTAACATTGCTCACCTTGCTACAGTGTCTACATTTCCCTTTTTCGGATCTCCGATGGACCCAGTGATGTTGTACTGACGTGTGCTCTCTGTATTGGCGTACGCCCACATCCCGAAAAGAGGGTTTGCAGGAGAATTTCACCTTTTCGACGAGAATGTTGATACAATTCTGGTGGGCGATCACGTTACACGCCGAACATTTCATACGGGAACCGTGTTTCTGGAAAAACAAGGGAATATTATTCATACCAAATTAGATTCGAGTTGGAGTTGGATTCAGTAGAACAGGTGGGGTTGATAGGGTGGAGGAAAAAATACAACGGAAGGAAGGGAAGAGTCAGGGTGCTGCGAGGATGAAAGCAGCAACAAGCTGTCTCACAAAATCTACCCTACATTGAGAGTGAAAACACCTCAAATAATGATAATAATCATAAACATAATTTTATTAACCATTTTTGGTACAACCAGGTACATATGGTAGGTCAGAAAATATAAAGAAATGAAAAAATGAGAAAAAAGGAGACGAAGGCACCATTAAAAATATATGAATAAATATTTCAACGTCAAATTTAACATATAGAATCATACATGAGGTACACAACATTGAATAAATAATAAAAAAGTATCATCTACATACTCCTGCACGGTGTAGTAGCACCTGTCAATTAATAATGATTCAAAACTATTAAAGAAAATGTTGTCACTTTGAGAATTTATTATATGAGTCGGCAATTTGTTGTAGAGAGACACAACATTGTAGACTGGGGAGTTTTTGAACTTGGCGGTTTTATGATGCAGATGGCCTCCGAATCTTGTAATATATGTATGTGTTGATGCAATCGTTTCGAAATATTAGAGGTTATTTCTAGCGAATTTTACACATTTAAGAATATAAGTACATGGAACTGTTAGAAGTTTTTCACAAATAAAAACCGGTTTGCAACTGTCGCGAAAATCCATGTCGAATATGAGTCTCAAAATACGCTTTTGGCCCACAAAAACTCTATTCAGATCTGAACCGTTTCCCCACGCCATTTAGTTGAGTGAAATGTGAGAAAATGCCATGGCAAAATAAAAGCTTAGTAAACTTTCTTTTGTTACGCAGGATTTCATTTATTTGAAAAGAATGCTGAATTCAGTTCATTGCAAACACTATTGATGTGCTGATCAAAATTCAGACGTTCATCTAGCAAAGTTCCCAAGAACTTAACTTCTTGTGTCATAACTATTTCTTCACTGAAGAATTTTTCGTTTGGTATATTATTTTTTCTATTAAAAAATTTCATAGATACCGACTTCTTAGGGTTCAGAATGAGTCTGTTACGTTCACACCAAGATGCAAATGTATCAATGATTTTCGTAACTTTACCAAGTAAGTTGTCAATGTAAGAACCTGAGACTGTGATCGTAGTATCATCAGCAAACATAGTTAAGTGGCAGTCAATTATGTATTCAGGCAAGTCATTCACAAAAAGCACAAATAATAATGGACCCAAAACCGAGCCTAATGGAACACCCATTTTATACATAGCAGTATTATATTTGACAGTCATACAACGATTTTCCATGTATGATCTCAACCAAGTTGAAATATTTTCTGGTAAACCAAGTGCAGCTGTCTTAATGGTTAAGAAATCAGAAGATACTGTGTCGAATGCCTTCGATAGATCAAAAAACAGACTGATGACAAGGTTATTAGCGTCGATCTCTGCATAAATGAAATTGAGAAAGTATTAATTTGCTGTTTCGATAGAATGCCCTTTCCTGAATCCATGTTGATTATTACATAATAATTTGTTTGCTTCCAAATACTCCACTAACCTGATAGCTACTATTTTCTCAAATAACTTGGACAGAGAGCAAATCAGAGAAATTTGTCTGTAATTATCAATCTCATTTTTATCACCTTTTTTATATAAAGGTATAACTAAAGCCTTTTTGAATTCGATGGGAAAGTACTCTTGCATGTAGGACTGATTCATCAGATAGGTGAGCGGATCGATTATGAGGTCCATTACTTTTTTGATGATGATAATAAACAGTTCGTCTATACCACTTTATTTTTTATTTTTCATTTTATTCAGAGCAGTATATATTTCAGCTTCGGTAATCGGTTCATTAGGAAAAGGCTGATTGATCATTAGTCGTTATTTTTGGTGGATGAATATATTCTTCGTAGTTTTTCGGGTATTTAACCTACCACAATCCAGAAAAAAATTTACAAAACCAATACAATTGTAGAAGGGTAGATTTCTGATCTACCCAGAAAAGTTGCCGCGTCAATTATAAATGAAACACGTTCTATAATTCAGAGACTTCTCGTTTGAGGTAAATTTGCATAGTTGCTTGTAACGAAAGTATATATAAAAATTCTTATATCTCTGTTAACGTTTCAGAAACCAAATGAGTTTTCGTTTTCAAAACTATTTTTTTAAATTCACTTTTATGTCGGATGAACATGCTGTTTGAGAAAAGTTGCATCTGAACTGGTTCATCGACATGACTCGCACCTGGTTATCCGTCCAAAATGACAAAATAATATGTCAATCTTCAGATCTTTGACAGATTTTTCAAAATTCCCATATAAAAGTGAATTATTATTATTAATTAGTGTTTCATTCAGAATGAACTGCTCAGGGTAGATTGCCTTCTGCACTTGTATGGATTTTTATATTGATTCGTCATTTCAAAGAAAAGTGGTGTGTTATTAAAACAAAACACTACGGAGAAAACAGATATCTATCGTTTCAGGTTAACTTGCTGTGCATAACCATGTCGCTGTATACGTTATTGGGTATCTGAACACTTTGACAAGCAGAATGACGTTTCCAATCATAGATTAGGTAGAGTTGGAAAGTAGCAAAAGAGGTCGGTAAAGTTCCTCCTAACCTTTCCCACTGAGTGAGAAATTGGTCACTTTCCAAGCTGAAAGAAACAAAAGCATTTTCTAGTGATTGTGAATGACAATATTGAAACACCCAATGTAAGTTCAGGTAGTAGAATTCAATTTTTACAAGGTTGAATTTTTAGAGCTCAGAATATGTTTTTATGTAAGGAGTAAGCCAAATTCTTACTATTTCTAGAATTAATAATATTTCGATGGAATGTAAAGATCACATATCCTCTCCCTCTATTGGCGTATGCTCACATCACAAGAATATAGTTAGCGGGATAATTCAACAGATAATTGTGGTGGTAATCATGTTGAAAATTACATCTGAGATTCGTGTTTTCTGAAAAACAAGTGACTGTTTATCATATAAAATCAGAATCTGGGCTGGATTTCTGTACGGTCGGAGAGGTAGGATAAATAGGAGTGGAATGAAGCAAATCAACTGGATGCAATTTCCATATTGAATAAAAACAATCCATACTTGATGAAAGGCAGTATTTCGATCTGAATCAAACAGTTTTTTATGACTTGGTTGAGTATGATGATTTGTTATCACAAAATCATGGAAGTCAAAATGAGTGAATGACCACAGAAAATCTGAAAAAAGCTGCGGATTCATTTCTTTTTCATGTTGTAGAAAGATAGCCATTTCAGTACTTTTAGTTTATCAGTAATCGAAATACGACTGAATTCTCTAATTCCACAAATTAGACGAACACATGAGTTCTGTACTTTCTGTATACAATTTCGACTTGATTTAGACAAGAACTGTGAACAACATCGCAGTAATTGAAATGAGAAAGAACCAAAGAGTCACATAACATTTTTTTGAGGTTTTTTGATAAAAAATGTCTTTAAGGAAAAATGAGATTCAGAGAAGCATATGCTATTCTCAATTTATTTGTAACGTGTTCTTTGAAACGAAGTGTTGTATCAACTGTGAGTCCCAAATTCTTACAAGAAGTTTTAATAGGTATTCTTTCGTCTCCAATTTTGAATGAAACATTATTAGAAAGGAATTCTGAGGCATTATCTTTTCCAGAAAGTAGAGCCTTCGACTTGTTAGGATTAATTTTCAGTCCATGATCAACAGATACCTTGTGTAAAGACATCAAATCATGATTTATAGATCCCGTAGCAACTGCCAAATCCGTGTATCCAAATGAGAAATAAATCTGCGTAACGTCAGCGTAGAGATGATATTTACAAAATTTGAGGACGTCAACGAAGGTTGAAGTATATACGGTGAATAGAAGAGGTCCCAAAATACTTCCCTGAGGAACACCTGATATAACTTTCAGAGGTGTGGAAATCTCATTATTAAGTTTCACAACTTGTAATCTGTCAAGTAAGTAAGAACTCATGAGAGTACGAGCTGAACTACTGAATCTGAAATAATGTAGCATTGACAATGTTGTGATTTATCATGTCGAAAGCTTTTGAGTAGTCGAGGAGAATGAGCGCACTCATTTTACTCTAGTCAATAGCTTCAATTAAGTCGTTAACTACATCGGTGGGAGCAGTAGTACAGCTATGCCCCCTTCTGAATCCTGATTGTTTGATGGGTAAGATATTGTTATCAGACAAAAACATTCTAATTTGCGATTCCATTCCATTTTTCACTCGTTGTACAATTTTTGAGTTTGAAATCAAGGTATGCTTTTTTTTCAGCCTTGATGGCGTTTGTCGTGAAGTTTCTCAATTGTTTATAATATGACCAATGATGAGGTAAATGAGTTTTGAATTTTCGTAATGCCTTATATCTGATTTTCTGCATCAACTTGATGTTGTCTGTTATCCAAGGTGCATATTGAGTTTTTCGTGGAGTAACAGTAGTTTCAGGTGCATGGAGGTCCAGTGATCCTCTTATGTTTTGATTGAGTAGCTCATCCACATTATCAGATAGAAGAATATTTTGCCAAGGTGAAGTTTCTAGTTCGTATTGAAAAAGTTCAGTATTTATATGATTTAGAGCCCTGTATGTGATTTTTTTTCTAATATTTATATTCTCGAAATTGACTTGATGTTGAAAGTTTATTATAGGAGTTTTTATACGAAGGTAGTAGTCCATACTCAAAGTGGAAGACCAATTTTATTGAAAAAGGAAACACGAAGTCATCTCTCCACAACATAAATATAGGATAGGAGTTTTTTTCAGAGCACGTTTAACAATACCGATCGTTTCTGATCATCCAAGTACTGTGGATGTTGGGGGCTGAGTTCCGTTATGTTCATAGGATATCCAGATACAAGTCTTTCTATTTCTCTAAATCTCTCTTTTTTTTCTCTCTATGCTATGTATTTGATTCGATTTTCATAATTATGGTATGCTCTTTCTTTCTTTTCCTGAATGAATCGAACGACTTTGAATGATATACACGTACTAATCAACAGAGAGTGTTTTTATGCGTGTTACTGATTTTTCTCCTTTCATAGGAGTTGTTATTTCTATTTGTTGATAGTTGCTAATTAACGTTTTAGCATCTCTAAATCCTAGTTTCAGAACATAAAAGTTATTTGCATAGTTCGAATCCTTTATATTTCATTAGAATTTTTGTATCATACAAGTATGTACGTGGATAAATAATATTTTTTGTAGACTTTATGACAGAAAACAACTCTAACAAAAATTACAGTAGGCTCTGATATCAGATGTATCAAAGAAGCTTTTTGCAAACTTTACTCTTACTAAGAACTAATAACAAACTTCATACCGCTTTTCCACCAACAATATATGTGAACGACATAAATCTGCATCTATATTGTGATGCGAACATGTTTCAAGCGTATCACGTACATGAAATTTTATAATCTTTGAGGGGGATTACTCTCAGTTTGCAACATATTATGAGTTCACTAAAGCTGCTGTGGGTCATAAATGCAATATGCCTGGCTGGCGGGATTACGTGAGTGCATTTCATTTTCGATATGAGTGAACCGAACACAGATAATTTGATCTAAAGCTTGGGGTATCTATCGTCAAAGCGTTTCAGTTTGTGGATGTTTCGTGTCTAGGACTTATAACCCAGGAAACAAAGATGAACAAGGGAGTAAGGTTTGCATGTTCATTCCTTAACGGTCATTTTTTGTATGAATACTATATTAACAATAATTGAAATGTTCTATATATGATACATATATATATATATATATATATATATTTGTACCAATATTATAAAGAGGTTCATTCCTGACTTTGCATGATTGTTTGTAGGGGGTGATCACTAACACACTATCCAATCTTTTTCAAATTTTGCATAATCATTCTTTTACAGATTCATAGCGTGTTTCGTATTTCATTCATTCATCGCCTAACTTCCTAACTAACAAGAAAGTTATTTTGGGGGTGAATCAACGCACAGCCCCAAGAGGGGGATTGACAATAATGCTCAGAGCAGCATCAACTTTAAACAAAGACGACTCGTTTAAATGACAACTGGCTGAAACGGGATTTGGTATACCGAAAGATTAAGGATTGGAATAGGTAATGGCAGAATTTGAGACTCGAATTAATGCTACAAAAGATAATATTGATTTTAAAACATTTGTAACTTTCTCAAGTTTTTGTTTCAGAATGGAACCAAAAGTTCTCAGCACCTAATTCACCTTATGAAGAATCACCCTGCCAAATGTAGGCTTCAAAAAGTCCATAATAAATGAGTCTTTTGTACTCAACTTTATTTCGTGCTGATCGTAGAGATCTGAAACTTGGAGGGTGTTTGGTATGGTTTTGTCTAGGGATAAAATGAGCCTTATAGCACGTCCTGGTTGAGATTTCATAAACAGATGAATGTTACCACTATGCCTGAATAGTAGAGTTATTACAAGTCGAGTCATCATTTGAAAGCTCCATTGACGAACGTTATCGATTGTTCAATTCAACATTAATATTATGAAGATGTCGGCATAGAAATCAGAACTATACAGAAGCGAAAGAAAGCCACATTGATCGATCGCAGCCACCGTTCAATATGAATGATACTTGTCTTTGTCACTTGAAACATAATTGTGTTGATTACCTAGAAGGTAAGAGTAATTCATTTATTAATTATGATTGGATGACTGGTAGAAAATTATGGAATGCCTCTTTAAATTATTCATCAAAACATTCAACCGTTTATACTTTCATGAAATGCTGATGTTGTTTTGAATTAGTTTTCTGTCTGTAGCAAGTTTTATTTTTTTTAATGACGAACATAGTAACTTTTCTCAGTGTGCGAAGCATATGACTTCAAGGTTACTGAAATTTGCCCCCTCAACATCAAAGTTGCCGACTTAACTTTGGTTTCTGTGTAGTTTTGATATTCTGTGACGTCGGTAAGTAAATTAGACGTCAGTAATGGTGGATTCATGCAGCAATCTTAAGAACTCTCTGATCTTGAGACAAGCTTTCCTAATTGGTCCATTTGACGCAGTTACTCTGACGTCTGGCGGGGTCATACTTTTGACCAACCAATCACGATACACGACATTTGAAAATACAATCCGAACTGTAAGAACTCGTAAGAATTGAAACTTGCTCAACTTTCCTTACAAATTCCGACCTACGATAGCTGCATGAACATTAGTCATTGATTAAAATTCTTCCGGTTTATTTCTTACGACTTGCGGATTCCGACTTCCGAGCTACGATTGCTGCATGAATCCACCATAAGTGAATTACTTAGCGATGCCCACAACCTAGCAGCCAATAAACAAGATATACCGTGTTAACAGATACCGTAAGTTATCAAGAAAACTGGATCGGCAAAATTTTTCTCTTGATTGAGGTCTGAATCCTGAGTGTGAATTTTAATTTCGTTGCTGGAGTGGCTGAGCGAACGCCGCCATATTGGAGAATGCATTTCGTTCAAAATACCACCCACACTGCATCTTTGCCCAAAAATTAAAGAATGATCTTCTTCAGACTATCACATGCAGTTTTTTCTTTCTACAACAATACTTTCGAACATATTTCGGACCAATGTCTGAAAAATACAGAAATATCTGGTTTAATCGATCCTAGAAACAAAATACCTTTGCTTGATTTCGTAGTGTCCAAATTTCTCTACAACTCTTGTCTGAACAAAATGGTTGAGGCTTTCGCGGCCGAGGTTATTAGTATAATTACTGCTCTTCGGGCTTGAAGGCCGTCGTATTTTGGAATTTCTTCCTGACGTTTCGCTAGCGCGAGTGGCCAGCTTCTTCAGAGGCTTATTCATCTCCGATGACTAAAACTTTAGTCATCGGAGATGAATAAGCCTCTGAAGAAGCTGGCCACTCGCGCTAGCGAAACGTCAGGAAGAAATTCCAAAATACGACGGCCTTCAAGCCCGAAGAGCAGTAGTTATTCTTGTCTGAACCTTTTTTGTGCGACTGAATGTATAGCATATATTACGTTCAATCCAGAAATGCCCATGAAATTTGTAACTGGCTCATTGATATTTGAGATTAATTTGGAATTTTCAAAGTATCTATCAACCCAAGTGGGAATGTCACAATAAAAAATTGCCCTATTTCATGACATACTAGTGCATCGGAATTTTTCTACCACGTCGATGCCAACCCCTAACAGTGATTTCTGAGTCTGGTATCTAATTCAATCGCAAAAGTGCCAATTGAAGGTCTGCAAAGAGCTTTCCCGTCTCTTCATGAAGTAGATCAGAAATGAGCACATATTCCATCCATTCTGAAAATGAATGCTTCAAGAGTTAGGCCCCATATGGGGGAAGGGGTTAGGCGAGTTCACACTATTTTATGACCCAACCTCTTCAGCTAGCTTTTCGTAAGGTTTGATTGTTGCACAAATCATTATCACAGAAACTTTTTCGATAACTTCAAATTTCCATCTTCGAGTTTTGATGGAATATCAATGTCATGGACACGAAAAAAAATTATATCATGGGTGAATAGTTATTGGTTCCTGCAAGGCAGCAGAGTGGCTGATAGTTTATAGCCGAGCGTAGCGAGGCTAGTAACTCGTCGAAGGCAGTCTATTTTGCTGCAGAGTTGAACTTATAACTTTTTCTCCGATTGTTTATAATGATATATGTAGGATATATCAGCAACTCAGTCAAAGAAAAATTAGAC
The DNA here is from genome assembly GCA_032362365.1 of Zygogramma bicolorata. Classification (NCBI taxonomy): domain Eukaryota; kingdom Metazoa; phylum Arthropoda; class Insecta; order Coleoptera; family Chrysomelidae; genus Zygogramma; species Zygogramma bicolorata. The sequence goes on from JAVJAQ010001590.1 coordinate 244,249, forward strand.
TCTCTCAACCTTCCTCAAGAAACGTGCAGCACCAGTTATTTTAACTCTTCAAACTCTATGTTCTTTGCACCACTTGTTGAGCATGATATCATGGCCACCATCCAAAAACTGGAAAAGAAGTATTCAGCTGGTATTGACAATATACCAACCTTACTTCAAAAAAACTGTGTAGAAAAACTATCCGCTGAACTGGCACCAATTGTGAATGAGTGTGTATGTCAGGGCTACTTCCCACAAGAACTCGAATACACCAAAACCATTCCAGTATTCAAAAAAGGTGACCCTCAATGTATTGAGAATTACAGAATGATTTGTGTTCTCAGCTGCTTCTCAAAGGTGATAGAAACTGCTGTATATGATCAACTAATAGAATATCTTGATAAAAACAAAATCATAACCCCCTGCCAGCACGGGTTCCGATTCAATTACTCCATCGAAACTGCCTCAAACGATCTGATTCAGCATATATATGACAATATCGACAATAACAAATATGTAATCGGACTATTCTTCGATCTCTCTCGCGCCTTTGATGCGATAAACCCCAGTTATCTAGTAACAAAATTAGAAGCAATTGGCATCCGAAGCCCTGTACAAAATTTCATTTCCTCGTACATGTCTGGAAGAACACTCAAATTACAGGTTGGAAATGAGCTCTCCCAGGACTATGATATCTTAACTGGGACACCACAAGGAGGAGTACTAGGACCGTTACTGTTCCTTCTATATGTAAATGATATGCCACTATATATACAAAACGGTAAAGTTTTCATATATGCTGACGATGCCACCATTATTGTCACAGCTGATACAACAGATGAGTTAGTAAAGAAAACTCAGATAGTAATAGGGGAATTCACCAATTGGTGTGTAAAAAACCACATGATCAATAACACTAACAAAACGGTCATAGTTGAATTTACTAGCCCCCTGAGAAATATCAATATTCCTGAACTCCATCTTGGCTCCAACATACTTAAAACTTCCAGCAACACAAAATTCTTGGGTTTGGAATTAGATAACAAACTATCTTTCAATAATCATATAGATAATCTGTGTACGAAATTAAACCGATTATACTATGCTTTTGCCAATCTTAAAACAAACTTCCATAGACAATACTTGATAAATATCTACTACGCCTTGGTATATAGTGCAATTAGCTGTAACATTGTGGTGTGGGGTAGAGCTACTGAAGTGGACCGTGTATTTATAATCCAGAAAAGATTCTTGCGCCTTATTTTCAACATGAAATATAATGAAACCTGTCGAAATGTTTTTAAAGCAAACGAAATTCTCACATGTCCATGTATTTATTTATATAAATTATTGACGTTTACTTTTAACAATAAAGAAAAACACCCACTTTCACGACTACAAGAACAAAAAACGACATAAATCTGATAAAATTCAATAGGACTTGGTATACGAAGTCACCTTTATATGCAGGGAGCTATTTTTATAATTCACTACCTAGGTATATGAAAGAGATAGAAAACATAAAAAAATTCAGATACGAACTCAAAAAATACCTACTCTGCAATTCGTTTTAATCACTTGACGAGTATACAGAACAAACCAAACAGTAGTCAAGCTTATCCAGTTAATCGTACTATTTTACTATTTACATGTTTCACTTGTTTGTATCAATGTTCATTCAACCTCTATTTTGTTTATACTTTACCCATCCGTATTATATAGACACTTTTGTACATATACCTCATTTATACATAAGTATGTTGAAATTTGTAATAACACATAGAAGTTGACCTATCTCATGTCATGTAAGTGATCTATAGAGATGAATAAATGTATCTATCTATCTATATATCTATTGTATCTGCAAATTATTACCCTTCTCACTATATTTTTATTTTTCCTGTATTGACAAATTGAAAAAAAATTGATAAGAATCGTAAGTGTTGGATTAGCTGGTTACTGTGGAAATGTATATGTTCAGAGTAATCATAGTTTGACAACAATATAGACTTAGGCCTGGTACTTTACAATCTGATTAACACTCGATTTAAATATTCGGTGCTGAGAATATACACCATCTGCTCTCGATTACGAAAATAGAGGCACAGTCTAAGCACCGACTATTTTAATAGAGTATTAATCAGGTCATAAAGTATCAGCCTATAGAAGTACTTACTCCTCCAGACACATATCAATCAGCAAACTTTTACTTTGGCTGCCTAGGTAGGAAAAGTAATACTTAAATTTTGGTTGTATTCTCCCATTGTTATGTTTCGAACATCATAATGTGATGTATTGTTGCACTTTTATGACAGACAGAGAATCACGAGGATGAATCCGTCTATCCAATTTTGAATTGCAACAGCTCTGGATTTCACCCGTATTTTCCAAACCCGTGTTACAATTTAGGAAGTCAGCTATGATTGATTTACACCATATTTCCGGTAGGAAACAACGTGTGGAATATGTGGCGGCTGGTTGGGAAGTTATGAACGACCCGAATTTATATTTCAACCGGTGACAGGTGTCAGGACATTCGTTTACGTGCTGCAAAGGACGTTTTCAGGTAATATGAATGAATGAATGATAAATGTATTGCCGAACAGAAAAATCCATTTATAGGACTGTACACAGTACTTGATTCACAGTTAAAATAAATACCATGTCTCACACAAAAATACATATCTGGATACTAAAGATAATATACAGAGTGGTCCAACGGAATTCGAAGCCAAAGGGCTCAGATATGTAATTTTTGTTTCAGTTCCTCTTTCAGTTCTTCTATTCGCACTTCGGTTTTATGTAACACATGCTAGAAGAACTAGCCTCGATGTTCTAGAACCTTCTGGAAGTCTGCTTTCCGTGGGTTCATTGTTTTTCTATTCAATCTAATTAATTTTTATTTTTTTTAAGATTCCAGGAATTCAATAAAATTTTCATACTATGCGAAAAAATCGAGGAAAAACTCTGTTTCTTCTCGTCAAGTAATTGAATTTGTTTTTACTATTTCTGTCTCATGTTTTAGAACGGAACCCAAGAATTGACATATATTTAGAGATAGATGATACTGACAATGATTCCTGATCATTGATCATTGGCAGGGAAAATCTACCTTGTAGATCAACATACGGCTAAACTTTAATCACCATCAAACGGTGAGATTGGTACTTTTCGTGTAAAAGTTGAAACTTTTTCTAGAGATCAATAATTACCCTAACACCAAACTGATATTTTTACACTCGACGCGCGTTTCTCTAACAAGGTCAGGAGAAGGAAATTGATACTGAGTAGAAGTATCAAATCTCTCTTGGAAAAGTTTCAATCACCGTACTACGCCCCTTTTTTGCCCTGCACACTTTCTGAGTTGTGCCCGCCGAATGTCTCGCGCGCAAAAACGATTCCTTTTCTTGTTGGCACAGGTCCGTCGTCAGATTCGACATTGGAATATTCAGCCCACAACAGTGAATCTTTCCGTAGTGATAAAGCTGTTAATACTATATTGGGAGATGATCCGACTGAAGTAAAGTCTTATGGTAGTGATATCAAGGATGATTTTGCACTGCAGTGGTATACCTACCTAACACAAGGACTAGAGAACGACAACGAACGACCTAAAGAAACTCGAGGAAAAACTTCGTTCCTAATCGTAGTACGTACGTTTGTTTTGAATATTTTTTGTCATGTTTCAGAACGGAGCCAAAGTAGTGAGTGGCAATATAATTGGGCATAAATGAGACTGGCAATGATTCCATGATTCCTGATCAATGATCATCGGCAGGGTTATTTCGTTTGTAGCTAATTAAACGGCTGACCTTTAATCATCATACGCCGTTTTTTGTTCCGCACACTTACTGAGTTGTGCACGCCAAGGATCTCGCGCACAAAAACAATTCCTTTTTTCTGTTGGCGGAGGTTCCAGACCATCGCACTACCTCAAATTCAGCCAAACTCAATCCGGAGGTGCAGACCTTATTCTCGGCATCCGGGTTTTCTATTGGACCTTCAAATGACATTTGGCAAAGGTTTCTCAGCCCTCAGTACAGCTATTACCGAGTGATCGATATGCTGAGGCATTCAAGACGACTACTTCGTCTGACTTGGCCGGTGCTGGTAGAATATTATGCAACATTCATCCCTCGATTTGAAACCACATGAGTTTTCTGATTGCAATGGACTTGAAGGCTCAACTTTCCCCTTCAACTTCAAAGGCTCTGACCAACGAAGTCTATGGAACTTTCGAAAAATCAAGAGAAAGGAAATATCTCAAGCAGACAAAACAGAAGACGGGAAGAGAGGTTCAAGACATACAACAACAAATAGAGCAGGTATTTGAACCGTTATGCTGGTTGCATTAAACAATTTACAGCACACATGACATACCATAACCAAACACGCCTACATTTTGGAATGGGGATATATATTCCCTTTTGATACCCCACCTTACCAAAAACAAGCACCTGAGCCGCCAACAATTCTACCCCTATCGTGAGAGTTCAGCCATATTACTGGAATTTGATGACACTGAACCAGCACGTCAATGTAAATAGCACTTTTTGTTCAGCTTTTTTCCTAGGTTTAATGGGTACTGGTAACTATAGATTTAAGCTTTTGTATACACTCATCACAGACCCTCACTTAACAGTGTTGAAAATCTGGTGTGTGAAAGACGTTTTTTAGCGTCAATAGATCTGACAGATGCCGATGAACACAAGAAATATTTGCGATTTCAAATTTTCAATTTTTGCATCACAATGTTTATGTTGTAGCTTATCTGTTGCACCTCATTTATTTCCAGAAATTTTGAAACCGGTTATACATTTTTTGGGGTCAAGAATTTTTGTATCTCTAGCGTTTTTGCACGACATCTTTATAATAAGCACAACCAGGATGAAGTAATTAGAAAACATTCATAAACTTGTGGTAATTTGGAGAACATTTGAATTCAATATTCATGAAAAATGAATTCATTTGACACTTGATTTCGGTTTGCCCTATGGTTGAATATGGGAGCTGTCTGTAAAATTATTTGAGAGGCACCGATATTTATCCTTGCAGGCATTGGCATTTGACATTGACTTTATGGTGGGTAACTAGAAGACAAAACAAGGCCTGAATTTTCCAAAATGAAACATGCAACAACGAGGAAGCAGGTGAGGGCAAAATCCATATTAATATTCTGGAATGCTCAAAAACCTTCAGAAAGTACACTTCAAACTGTCACATTTTGTTGCATATAGACAATAACACCGTCATCGCGCACATCAACCGGATGTGTGGAATGAAGTACCCAAACCTCAACGAAATGGCTGGAGATATGTGGAGGTGGTGTGAAGAACGAAACATAATGATATTCAGGAACTTCAATATTCTGGTGGAGAATAAAAAAAAAGATTTTACTTCTTTCATAGAAGTTGTCTTTGCTGTATTTCAATTTCTCAACTGGTGATGTTCGCCTCATATACAAATTCGAAAGTTCATTTTATAGCAGCTCAAAAATCAAGATGTGTCACCTTTGGAATGGAATATGGTTGAGAAGACTACGCCTGAATCACTGAGAGAGTAATAGCCATCATACGCGAGTAGGATACTATACTCACTACTTACTATACGACTAACAAAAAATTGTTAAAGTTTTTTTGTATGAAAATGGTGTTACATATCGCACATATTTTTCGAAACACTATTTTCTTATTCCAACAAATATTTCATACAGATATGAGTCAAATTTGTTTGGATTCAAAAGCTACTTGAAGTGTAGATGCTCATTGCATTCTTTTTTTTTAATGTAGGTAACGAATTAAAGTGGAAATATTTGGAGGTTTACACGATGAAATTTCAAAAACCGATTGTTTGTAGTAAACCAATATAATATTATAGCTAAATCAAGTATTTGACGGCAGTGAATAATGACTCATTATTCACTAGTGAATAATGGGTATCATTAAGGTAGAGCAATGATAATGAGTACATTATACAAAAGTGAATAAAATACTTTTTGTAAATTCTGCGATAGACCATTCAATACAAACGGTATATTTATTGCGGATTACATCAGCAATCAAGTACTGTCTGTATCGAATGCTCAGTTTATAGCGGGAATTATAATGCAGAATAAACAGTTTATTTGGACTACTTGATTCATTCAAGATCATTCTGAATAAACTTTTAACCGCCTTCTAATAATCCTTTCAACATCTACAAGGTGATCTATTCGGATGGGACCAACCGAAGTATAATTGAGTATTGAACGACTTACCTGAAGGAAGTTCTATCCAAATTATACGAGGTTGGTCATATCCGAATAGAGAGACCCATCTCGCAAAAATACAATATTTCTTTGTCATCCCGACCGAAAAAGGCGATGTCATCCCAAGGTATACTGATGGATATTCGGGTGAGGTACCATGGAATGAAGACATGGTGTGTCATTCTTTCAACGTGCGCATATCAGTCATAGCGGTACTACTACAGGGTGATCTAATCGGATGTGACCAAACTCGTACAGTTTGGATTGAACTTCCTTCAGGTAAGTCGTTCAATCCTCAATTATATTCATATAATCTAATGGTTGTATCTTCTCGAAAGCCGCTTTTCACGACAACGAATTTTCTCCTTAAATTCAGTACAGCTCAATAACATTTATGTGATAATATTGAACTGAATCCTCGGAAATGGTTGATACTAGGATATATGCTTTCAGAAAATTGAAGTGAGAACAGATATCTGTTTGTACAGAACTTTGGAATGAGTGACAGAGAGAAGCTGCAAGTAGTATAGTTTCCCTACGACTGAGATGAACTAGTAGCAGTTGAGATCATGCAACATTGGGGGGAAAAAGATCAACGATAGCTTTGGCAGTGATCTAAGAGATTCCTAATGGATTTTCAAAAACTTCACGGTCATGACAAGCCCTCTATGTCCCATTGGAGGATCGAACCCAGATTCACTGTCATGGGCCGGACAAACAACTACTTGTCTCAACTTCCTTGCCATAAAAAGTATACGATACAAATTTCGAGACCTTGGTGATACCGATATTTCATAGGTGGGTTATTGAGTTTTCCCAAATATTTTTCAAGTAAGCTTGGTAATTTTCAAACTCCAAGCCAACAATACATATAACCGATAGCAATATGAGCACGATTATAGGAAATAACATGTGATTAGATTAGATTATCAGGGAGCTTGCCCATGGCCTGATTCACTGCGACCTTGTCAGACTTAGTGTGATGCTCCTTGGTTGTTAGAGCTCGTTGTCTAGCTTGATCTCTCTGATGAGACTCCATAGCTTTGACCCTGACCCCTTCATATAGCTAGCAGCCTCTGGTTTCTCTTCCCCGCATCTAGCGTGTCTCAGCCTTGCTATCGCTTCGCATTCACAGAGTACATGCAGTGCAGTTTCTTTCTCTTCTTGACAGAAACTGCATTGGGTTTCTTCTGTCAGACCAATGTTGCTCATATGTTTCCTGAGCCGGCTATGCCCCGTTAGTAGACCCACCACTACCCTTACAACCTAACGGTTGTGGTTTAGCCGGTCTTCTGGACGCTGGTTCCTTTATGAACTCTTTCGCCTGCCTCATTCATTGCATCCATGAATTTAGGGATGCCTTCATACTTGATTTCGCTGCCCCGAAGAAGGGTTCTGGGCCGATCATAGCCTTGGATGCGCCTTCCCGGGCTAGAGCATCGGCCTCCTCGTTGCCCTGCTGATCCTCATGTCCGGGTGCCCATGCTAGAGTAACCCTATTTTGAGTACTTAGCTCCTTGAGTGCAGTCAGACAGCTTCCCACCAATCTTGAGAAGATTTGAAATGAGCTGAGAGCCTCAATTGCCGCTTGGCTGTCGGAGAAAATGGCAATGATCCATTTCAGGACATAACTTAGAAAGCATCGCAAAAATGTTTTATTATGTTTTTGCTGGAAATAGCTGAAAGACGGGAAAATACTGCAAGCTAAAACAAATAGTAATCTCTGATAAAATTCAACATGTAAAAACCAAAATTTGCGTTTGTTGAAAACACGTTTTATCATTGGATTGACAGGTGATAGTAATCGCCATAAGGCATTCACCTACGTAGTTGAACCCACCAATTATATTGATCGTTTTTTCAAGGAATAAGTTGACGTGACCTATAGAACGGAAAGATCACAAGTATACAATTAACGTGTGGTTCTTGTCCCAAACTCTATATTGAACAAACGGAAATATCATTCACCAGAAGAAAAAAGGAGCATAGAAGTAGTGTTTTGAACGGAAAGACCGATTCAATACAGCACAAGGTTGGATTCATTGTAGTGCCACCATAGCACGCCTGAAAGAATTATCGTATAGTGGAACAGTTATAATGGTTTCACAAAACTGTCTGGTGTTGAGTACATAATTCAGTGTTCATCTGATAACGAAATAATAAATTTCATCAGCTATAGGGATATTCAGCAAGTCAGCAAGTAATTAACCAGTATAATGAACTCTCTATGGATGTCCTGCGTCCATATTTCCAATGCCAATCTGTACGATCAAAGCCGGATATTCCACAAACAACTGAGTTGGTGGCTACAATAGCATCAGCAGAAGACATAAAAAACAACGTGTATTTGACTAGCATATTCCTAGAGAAATATCCACACATAGTCTGCCGAAAGATATCGATGGATGAAAAAATGCTCACCGAATGGAATTTTATTTTATACACCCTGCCTTACATTCACGCTTCACTTTGTTCTCTCTCAACATGGAAAGTTCTTTGTACGATACCCCTGAATGACAAAAGAAAGATCCAGGAATAATTGAGGAATGACGTAGAGGGTTCTGTTCGTCTGGAAACCTGGACTGAAACTCTCTATGAAACGAATTCATTTCTCTCTGTATTTTGATGGCTCCTTTCCACTTCTTTTCAGTACGAACGAAATTACTCGCATTTTGAATAAAAAAGTTTATCTTCTTGTACAAGGATGGATATGATTAGACTGGATGTTTTTCTACTTAGTAAGGATATAAAAAAGGGTTTTTCGAATGTTTCGTTCTATATATTATGTTATAATAGCTCAGATGAGAGATACAGAATGAAGTTACTGCTTCTTTGGTTTCAAATCAAATCGGAACACGCTCGGAGCATCTACAAAAGTGGAAAGAAATACCCCCTATCTCAATATACTCGTAGATTGGAGGACTCACATAGGTCAAAGTGAAAGATTATTCAAAACATGATTGGAAGAACATGGAGATAGTTTTCAGAATGGAGTGAGAAACCTATGTTTGCAACTCACCTCATAACTTAACTCAAATCAGTTGTTATAAGTTGAAATTCTAGTCTTTGTGCTTCACAAATATTCAATCAATATTCGTTATTACCTCATATACAGATGTGGTAAATAATCGGTTCACGTGAAATCAATTCAGTGTGAATGAGGCAACAGTCGACTAGGTTAGAAATAGAGGATTTGGTGGCGACAAAATATCATTCATACAATTGAACCACCGTGACCCCCACACTCCTTTTTTTCGCGAACACCTGATACGTAGGAAGCTGGCAGAATGATTCAAAAAAGAGTGGTTTAATCGGATAATTGATGGTCTGTTTTCCACATCTGTATACTCCACTGATAGTGGAGTATAGTTTATCACAGGAGAATAGCATATTTGGTTGACATATATTTTTCAATTTCCAAAGATCATCATGACATCAACTAATTATGAGCAAGTTATATCAATTTTTATTTCGAAATGGAACTCCCAGCTGAACAAGCATATGACTATCGTTTGTTCATCTCAAGAAGAAATCGTGTACAGGTAACATATGAAAAAATCATATATTATTCCACGAGCAAATTATGATAGTCATTTTCCACGAGTGTGGAGTTAACATTCCATGCTAGTTGTACTCCATACTTTTTCTACAGCTAAAGTAGATCATAGCGAAATGATGAAATAATTCAACAAATAACGTGGAGTTCAAATTAGATTTGATGAGTAATAAAGCTGTCATTGCTTGAAACTCTGAATTCCATGGAAGACATGATTTATTGTGTAATGATAACTAAAACTGTAACAATGAAGTCTTTTTTTTCAGGTGAGGAAATGAAATTGAAGATATACAATGTACCTCATTGTTCAAGCAAGAACAGTTAATATGGAGCAGTTTCATGTTATAGCCATAGAATAAATATCATTTACTGGTATTTGCGGAAGTTCCCTTTCCAAATTCGGGAAAAGAGGAAAAACCTTGAAAAATTTCCATATCCATGTAATTGCGAGCTAGTTATAGCAATACTTATTTCGAAAATCTCACATAAACAAGCATACGAGTTATACGACTACAAGGGTTTTTTGCTCACCTCAACAAGACATAGCGCGCATGGAGTCTGGCCCATAACAAAAAATAAAATGAAGATGTTGCTCGTTGATGTATAGTGGGCGACTTACCATGCAATCGGAATCTCCCACGTAGCAGAAATCCCCAGACACTGAAGTGGGAACCCAAAGATGATCGCCGTTGATTGCAGATTCTTCCCAGTCTGGAGTACTACGCAGTGGCCTCTCACCGATTTCTGGTGATCGCCTGGAAAAAAGTACAGAGTCAAGAAAAATTGGTTGATGGATCAATTATTGTGTTGTCTTTGTTATTTTACTTGGCGGACTTCAGGTCAGCTATTCTTCCACTCGACCAAGCATGAATTGAAAAAGAATAAGAAAAAAACAATAATAAAATAAATGAATACCATAAGACATTAGGAAGGGGGTAGGTGAAGGGAAATATTTCAATAATACTGTTTTGAATTGTCTTCGATAATATTATAGATGGGCACAGAATGATAAGAGAAGAATCGCTCAAATTGTTTGGTTTTATGTTGGGGGTTAGTGAACTGAGATTTCTGAAGTGTGCATCGTATCGATATGAGAGTTTTTCTAGAAGATATCGAGATTGTTTTTTATGCTGAGGTTGTAGGGGGAGTGCTCAACATATCAATCTTCGATTGAGGTAACGTAAAAATACATCATCGTAGATGAATATTGAAGGAAAATATTTGGCTGACGTTACTCATGGCCATCGAGACACATTAAACTCTCTGCTAGGAATCACACGTTGAAACGTATGACATTGTGTGACAATGTATGATAAGCTTTAGCTAGCACAAGTTTGAACTTAACAAGTTATTAGCTGTTCCATTAAGGTTTACAGATCGGTGACAATTCTCATTATTCCGGTGAACTTTCGATTTCAATATTCACTTCAATTTATTTTGACATGTTTGAAAAGTCTGCCATTAACTCATGGAGAAGTTATGTAACACACTATTTGCAAATTCTTTTCTTCCATGATGGAATATCATTGGGGTGATTCAGTAACAAGGAATACTTGCTGAGGGATTTCAAGGTTCGTTAACCCTTCAAGTATTTTAATGTTTGAAGAACATTGCATTCACTAATTGTCAGACAGCTTGCGAATACACTTGGATGAACTTGTGAATACAAAGCTTCTCGAACTGTTCTGTTTGGGATTCGCCTCTGCCGAATGTCACTGATGAGACAGACCAGTGGTGGATTGAACAAAGTATAGCAAAGATGATGGTGAATTTTACGAAAACCCCATTCGCCCTCAAAATTTTGTACTGTTGGACTGTTTACCATCGCATGAAACATGTATGGGTAATACAGGATTTCTATTATAATATTCTTTTTTTCAAGGACATCTTCAGGACATGCACTAACAATTTCTTTCGTACGCTGATTGTTTCGAGCTCATTGAAGGCATTGATAAAAAAATAATCGTTGGAGTGTCTTACATTGTCCTTCGAATGGGAGAATACATATTTATTCAGGATCAAATGCCGTCTAATAACTTTTTATCTACACCCGTACTCTAATAATACACTTATATGCCCCCCACCCATTTTATAATGAAATCCATTACAGTACAGATTTTCAACCAATAGAAACCCATTATTTTTCAATCAAGCATGATGTGCACGCTCTGCATTTGACGTTTGTCAAGTCAAAATCGGTATAGGTATTGATTTTTTTTTAAGAATATAGCCAAACTTCGATCATCATAACAAAATGTCTGTTACCAGCGATATGGGAGAATCACCTCCGACACCTTCACCGGCAGAAATACAGTTAGAATGGTTAAATTTTTCATTTGACAAATGCATGATTTATTTCTTTCTATTTAGTTTTTCAATCAAATTATCTGAGCTATCCGTAGGCGAGTGGTCTAAGGCGCTGAGATTATCATAGCTACTTGAACTAGTTGGAAGAGAGGTGGGTTCGATTCCGGCCTCGAGTAATATTTTTTGTTTTTTCAATTTCTGATTTTCTCTTCATTTCTCATCATTTCATTTCTCGAAGCGATACTATCAATTACAATTCTGTAGAATTTTCCAAATGAATGCGTTCGATTAGTATTGTGTGCAAGACAAATATAAATATAATATTTTTAGTTCTTCACTATTTATCAAGTGTAGATGAAATAGCGTATGCAACTCTCATGTAATGGTTATTACAATATCGTTGCATAATATACTATTATTGGCTTTGGCACACTGGAGGGAATAACTCAAATATTTTTTCTTCGACTTTGGACCAGTTTTTTGATCTTCTTTCGAGACATTAGTCTACTCAGTATCAGTTTTCTTTTCCCGGAGATGCAACCTTCGTGAGCTAAATACGCGTCTAGTGCAAATATTATCTGTTTGGTGTTAGGGTAATTTATGATGAAACAGCAGAGCATATCCTCTGTGCCTACACCGTCGCAGACAGAATCAGGTTTTCGATATAGGACAGAGTTTCACTTCTGACCTCGGACCTGAAAAATCATCCACCAAATGAACTGATCGGCTTCGATAAGAAGCTCTATTCATTTGGTGAGGTATGATTTCAAAGTTGCAGTGGAGAAGTCGTGTAGACTCACTCACGACGAACTTTTTTTCAGGGAAACACTGGGAAAATAATTGAAATGTTGACATGCAGAAAAAGTATGTACACTGTTATCTAGTTGATAGGTAACCAAGCAAAAAAACATGAATAATGTTTCAGAATATGAAGTCATAAAAAGGATTGAGCAAATTTAACAGTAAGATATAGTTATTTGTTTTACTAGGCATGAAAGCACAAGATTTAATGCCAAGGCATTAAATCTGCTTTTCTGCCGTGTGAAACATATAATTTTTTTTTCAAATTTGTTCCAATTCCACGCAAAATCGACTTTTTCATATTTAAATTGCGTTCCATTATCAATATCCAAATGACTAAATTATTTTATCAAAGGTAACTGGGCCCTGCGTTACTATGTTTACCGCTGATGACGTTTGTTGAATATGTTTGTTTACTGTTTACTTTGTCATTGTCAATTTTGAAAAGTTGTCATGTTAGAAATGGATTTACTGCAAAGTGAGGATGAATTGATGCAATTAACACCACCTGAGATAAGAGACCAGGCGCGAGATGAGGAATTTAACCTTTTACCGGAAAAATCAACTGTATATTGTTGTTGTTCGAAAATTGTTCGTTTTCGTTAACCAGCTGACGAACGTCAACCCTCAGAAGTCGAAACTTGTGCGAGCAATGGATCAACGAGGCCTTACCTTTTAACGTGCGATTACCCAGCACGGTGGCCCGGCGAGGATTCGAACCCCGGCCTTCCGCTTGACAGGCAGATATGCTAACCACTACACTACCGAGACCACTGACATCAAGAACTCACATACAGCAGATTCATGGAATATAGACAGAAGAAAAATATAGGATCTTTCTCTGAAGATGTGCTGATTGTCTATTTCGTGTTGTAGTTTGTAGTTTCAAGGCAATAAAACCAGTTTATTATCATCAGCATCATTTTGAGTTTTCTTGATGTCATTGTCAATTTTAATAACCAGTTTGATTCAAATTATTATTTGGAAGGTTGCCTAGCAACGAACTTTTTCTGCCTAGGCAGTAAAAGTGGACTTTTTCTGCCTAGGCATTAAAAGTACAACTTCTAAGCCTGCCAAGTGTCATTAAAAGGCCGCTTTCAATGTCATTTGGAGAAAAATAGTTTTTCTACTTTTTCTGTTTTTTTTTTTCACGAGCATTATCATCGAAAATGAATATATTGATATTGAATCCTGTTTATGTCATATGAGTTTATATCAGAAGTTAATAACACTAGCCTGTCCTATTTTATGAATGCATTTTCATTGTCATATAAAATCTGGTTATTTCGGTAATGCTGTATAAAAGCAAAGCCATGTGTTCGCATATTGTCATGGAAATAATGCGGGTTGATTGAATCGGAAATTCATCCCAATAAAATCATCCGAAGAATGTTATAATCAGGTATGATTTTACGAAACAACAAAATTCTTCGTTGAGTTGATGCTGATACCAAGTGCCAAAGGGAAATTGGAATGGAATATTGAAATTTTTCCTCGACATTTGAATGAAATATCAGATTCAGATTTGACATCTGTGAATGATCCACCCGTATTTCGAGTGAGTGTCCCTCAAAATCGATAATGTTTTTCAGTTGTAGTAGTATATGCTATTTATTATACATATCAATACCAAACACCATTGACTTGAAATGAAATCCTCCATCAAGTAGGCCTTGTTACTACCTCTATACATCATACTTCGGGAGTAACATTTTCGCAGACCAGTCTAATATGAAATGTTATAGAATAATTTTCCAATACCACAGAAATTAAGTTTTAAGAGGAAAATATTTGGCCTCTTGGGGAATCGAACCCACGATCTCTTGATCATGAGCTGAGCACACAAACACTTGCGCCAACTCACCACACAAAAATGTTCTGCAGAACTCAATAATTTTTTTGAATCTCTTATGAGTTCCCACGTTGAAAAAATCCTGATTTCTTTGTGTATTCTTGTGTTCATCAATTCTGATATCCAATGGACATTACTCATATAGTATTCTGTATATATGCAATTTTCAGAATGCGGCAAGTTCTATATTGATATCAGACTGGGAGAACACACAAGAAAAAAACAACGGGGAGAAACTACAAAATCAAAAATGGGAGACAAACGAACATTACATTAATAATTTGTTGATAAACTCAATTTCAAAGAGAAGACAGTGTTCATAGAAAACCCCAATAGATTTTCATTTTCTGTCATTCGAATAAAGCAATCAAGACATATTATATGGGCTCATTTATATCTCAAGAAGCACATTCTTATGCCCATCTGAGCTTTAGAATGATCGAAACAGACAATTCTTAATCACAATATCAAATTCGAGATACTGAAAAAACGTAAACACAGAAGTCACTTCCCCGAAAGCGCTGTTTCAAAGAATAACAGTCGCAAACTTTGAAATCAATGTAAACGTTACAATGCATTTCCATCGATAAATTGGTACCACTGCGTCATACACAATATATATGAAACATCATTATATCGAGGTCTTTAAATGAACGTCTATATGTTTCTCTGAATGAAATATCGAATATTGCTCTAATGATTCGTATATGTAACCTGAAAACTCCCGTCTATTCGTAGCTTATACCCATGACACGATATCATAACTGAGTTTTCAATATATCTTCGCATAATATACATTCATTAGAACACTTTTGTTTGGTATGATTCAGAGAATGAATTGCGTAGTAAGATTTATTCAAGTTTTCTCGCTGTCATTATTTTGTCACTGGAGATGATAACGCTGATATTTTGATCAGCACGGTCCTTTGTGAATTGCATAATTACGGTTTTTGTTATATTCACCAATAGATGATTCACAGAGCACCAGGATGTGAACTGTTTAATCACTTTATGATTTTTATGTCCACTTTCTCCGGTGTAGTGCCCGTTACAACCTCTATATTGTCGCCTGCATACATAAACAACTCACACAGAAAAATCATTAACATATAAGATACCAGTTCCTCTTCATTTTTTCCCGAAGAACAGTTGTCAATTCTCACAATCATTTTCCGTTCTTCAGTGAATGACACAAATACTCATTGATTTTTCCTCTGACACCAAGAGCGTTCAGTTTGATTCCCAAGACATCAAAATTTGAGGTATTAAAAGCTCTGGACTCTAGACAAACTGAAAAATATCTAAGAGGCTATTCTGTTTCCATTCGGTTCGTCCTAATCATACTGTATGAGGTTCTATATTGCCATTTCCTTACAAGAACCTATTCGAAAACCATACTGACATTGTAAATAAATCAAATTTGTCTTAAAGAGCATTCTACCAATTATACATTCCTTTTTCTAAGATTTGTGGTATATGATTAACGATGGCATCTCCTAAATAGTTCTCCATATTTCTATGATCTTCATTTTCGAAAATGGGTATAGGTTTGAGAATTTTCAAAATTGATGGAAAATGATCACGCTCCTCAGAAAGATTCAGCAAATCAGCTAACTGATCTGAAAATAGTTCAACGTATTTTTTCATCATTGATATGGGTACCTCATCAAGGATAATTTTTTATCCATAGCAGCAATTACGTTCACACCTTTTTGACGACTGAACAACAATGTATTGCAACTCTTCTTGGAAGTGAATAATATCAGACAATCAACTTGAGAGTAGACTACAGCTAATGATGTAGAAAACATGAAAGACAAATCAACCTATAAGATGTAATCGTCCATTATAATTGACGTATTCAGTTCCCCAAAAATATTATCAGCGATGAATAAACTCAAAACAAAGTTCAATGGATTCGGCGAAAAGAAAAGAGTGAAGAGACAGAAACCTATGGGGCTAACACTTTGCCTGTATATTTTAAAATCCGTGAGGGCTGTTGTAGGGAAACTTTGGATTTGAACTTCAACTCTGGTTAACATGGATTAATTCAAGCGGAAAGTTATATCCGAAGTTGAATCTCTCTGAAAGTTCGTTAGCTGGAAGGCCAATGACGCACTTGCTCAGTATGAATACGCAATTATGACGACACTCAATGTGGACTTTCATTCTGTAGTGTTCCAAATTAGGGGAGGGTTTCTCACTGCAATGGAGTCGCTGTCCCCAACTACATAGAGACTGTTGAACAAGGATTTGTAGATGTTTTTCTGCTTACTTTTTTCATTTTCATTAGGTTGACGTTTCATTCTTCATGGAGAAGATTATCCAGGAATATAATGATAGCGTCAGGCCCGAAGAATTCATTGTTTGTGGAACTTAACTGCTATTGAATTGTGAGTCGGGTTCCAGCAGGATTTTGAGCCCAATGTTTCTACCATATCTGCGTCAGACAAATCGAGGCGAAAGGTTAAAGTGCCTCTGCTGCGAGGCTTCGATTTGTGGTTCAACTAATCATTCTGTATTTATTGAATGCTTTGATGTTGGACTATCAATTATCAGCCATAATCGAGTTTTCGGAACCTTCTTCTTCTCTATCATTGAAAGGGCCCTTGTGTTCCATGGATGTTGAGACACTCTTTTTTGCGATCGGAGTTGTTTTAATGCTCATGATTTTCGATGCCCCACCCTGAAGAGCCATGGGAAATAGCTCATAGTTCCACAAGTACACGATAGAACACAATATCATGACTCTCTAACAGAGCATGTTCAGCCACTGCTGATTTTCAGTGGTTATAGGGTCATGATTTTGACTCTCACAGAACGTAGGTAGGTACTCAGAAATCCTTCGTTACGTAACTTTTGTCCAGTAAGAGATTTATAAGGCTCCTATAGAATATTACTTGCCTGTTTCAATTTGTGTAATGGCTGACGGCAGCGCTTTGTGAAGGCTGACTGCATTATATAGTGGAGAGTCTTTGAATTTGGAGGCTTCGTGTCAGATATTCATTCAGAATACATCAGTCTAACGAGACGCTTCTGTAACTCGAAGATCTTGGTGAAGTTTTCTGCACTTCCCCAACACATTATATTATAAGAAATGTGTGAATACTCCATTGCATAGTAGAAACTGAGCAGACTTGAACTGCTTATATATTGCATATCTGTTTTATTGCAGAATATGCTGTGATAAATTTACAACAAATACTATCGGTATGTAAATTCTATGTCAGTTGTCCATCCAAAATTGTACTCAAAAATTTAATAACAGTATATTATCAATATCAAATGAGCCGCATATGTGATCTGGAATATTGCTCCTTCTGTTTAAGGATCTCTTAGAACCAGATTTGGTAGTGTTTAAGATGAGGTGGTTGAGTTGACACCATTCTGAGAATTTGTAAATCAACAAATCAATTTGTTCTATCAATATTTTGAGATCTCTTCGAGGATGAAATGTTCAAACTACTACCCTCTAGTGATGAAATATCAATAGTCTTGGCTAAATGACAATGCTGATGTGGATATAAATGGATATTTATTTTGGATTATATATTACTCGATTAATTGTGTGGATGAGGTGAGCCACAGTTTTCATCAAATAGTTGAATTATAAAAGGACTGATAAACAGAATGGGAATCCCATTCAATTATTTTTCAGACTAAAAATAGAGGTTTGTAACGCTGCCTATCATTATTATTCCATGTAGAACCCTGATTGGATGCTAAATAAAATATCACTTCAAAAACCGGATCATACACTGCCATATCGATTCTATTGGTGCGAATGTACTAGTTGGTCCGGGGTCTGTTTCAATTATGCCACCAACTACCAGATGGATTACTGTTTGATTCATCATTCAATGCATCAGGAAGTTGTTATATACATAGCATATTTCAATTACATGTCTCAATGTTACAGACACTACTTTTACTACTTATTTTTGGAAGGTGAACTGAAACCTCTTTCTATGATTTTCACCCACCTCTGGATAAAAAAAATTAGGAAGGTGGATTATTTTTAGACTTTTCATGTGCTTTCGCATGACGTCTGAATAACATATCCCAAAGAGTAGTCATCCCTAGAGTTCAGTCCTTGGGTCTTTTCTATTTCAGATATATTGTCATATGATACCTTTTTTTATATAATTGATATCGAAATCTTCCGCAAGAGACTCATAAGATAAAAAAAATTCAATCAAAAACAATGAATTACAATTAATGGAACTGAATTACATATAAAAAATCGAATATATAATTCCCAAACATTGATAATAATAGATCCTGTTATCCATACACTGATAGACTATGTAACGACTGAGAAAAAAGTGTTATGCATTTGCATTCTCGAGCAATGTCAATTGCAATATTGCATTATTGAACATCCTCATCCGGGTCACAGACATTTTTTCTAGGATTATCGCGGGTTAGCAGTAGGGTCAACCATCAACTACTTTCAAACTGAGTATTCCTCTCATATTCCTATTCACACCAAAGGGAAGCTCTGTGATGTTCGGAAATTCTTCTTAGGAAAGGAGTTCCAAAGTTCAGCCGTTCTGTTGAGAAAAAATCCCTTAGTAAGAGAGGTCTCCAAACTCAACACAAGGGTAGGTATATACCTGTATGAACTGTGTATAAATGTATACAAGAACAAAGCATATCTTCAATGCTAGGGTATCATCAATATGCCACTAAATTCCAGAAAACCCTTTGCCAAATGTCAAATGAACAACACCCTATCTATTGAGGAATTTCTAAGTTAATTTTATTATCGATGCGAGTGTTGAAAATTCACGAGATTTCATAGATTCGATGTAAGTTCTTTATTCCCAAGCGTCCCAATACCAGTCTATAGTATTTGAAGGATCTCAAATCGAATAACTTGGCAAATGACATTTTTGAAGGATATATTCAACTCACCGAGATTTGTATGGATCGAAATTGTTTTCAATATAATCCATATTATGCACAACACGAAGGAACAGCCATGGGTAACCCATTGTCTCCATTTGTAGCAAACCAGTTCATGAGTAGGTTTGAGACGGATGCTGGGGAAGAACTCAGTTAATTGCCTAGGGTCTGGGTCAGATATATTGATGACATATAAGCTGTGGTGGATAGAAGGATTTCCGAAATTGAAAATGTTTTTTCAGCACTAAATAGCAGATGATAGAGTATAAAATTTACGTACGAAGTAGAAAAGAAAGGGTTGCCATTATCAGATGTATTGGTTATGAGGAAAGAACAGAATGAAATTGAATTTGACATTCACAGAAAAGACACAAACACGTTCCGATACATTTCAAATGACTTGAATCATTGTCCACAACATAAAATGGCGGCACTGAAATTCCTTATCCATAGGTTAATAACTTTTTCTTCAAATGAAGATAAGTACGACAATGAAAGGAGAGTGATTAGGTACGTAGCTGAAGTGAACGGGTTCAACCAAGTGATAGTTAAGATAATTAAAAAATGAAAATTTAGAGAAACACTTCGTGAATCTTCGACTTTTAAAAAAGATGAAAGTGATGAAAACTTTATTTATATATCTATTGAACTTAATCCCATATGAACCTCAATACACTGGAGGACTTCAACAGATATTCGATAAAGTGAATATGAATATAGAACTTCTTACAAATCACAAAAGCTTCTTGGTAACCCAAAAAATAAATTCAAAACTCAAGAGTCGGGAATTTTTTGAAATCAGTGGTCAAGATTGCAAAAACAAATACATTGGTCAGAGCCGACGAGCTATTAAAACCCGTTTGAAGGAGCATTATGCACACATACGAATACGGAACGGTAGAAAAATCAAGTGACGCCCAAAACGCTCTAGACTAGAGAATGACTACAAAATTTGTTAAGGCAATCTGAAACTGATCAAGCGTGTGCATGACACAAGACTTCTCGAAGCATGTGAGAGTCTAGAAATAGCAAAAGGTAAAAAAAGATGAATGGTGACAGGGGACCTATTCCTTCCAGCCCGCTTCAATCTATTGTTGAGAAAGTAATCAGAATAATCAATAATAACAAATGGCGGACCAAAAAACTTCTGGTAAATAAATAGCTAACGCTAGTCTTTACACTAGCGGTTTTCTCTATTTTGAGTTTTCTTCAATGAGTATTACATGTGAATATATTTTTCAGGTTTGTACTTTTCAACTGAAGAATGAATATTATTATTATCATTAAAAGGATAGTTTTATATAAAACCTCTTCCGATTTGCAACAGCTCCTAGGAAATCCAGAAGGTGAATCAGGTGGAACTGTGAAATGAGGGGTATACAAAATCAGTTGTGAAGAATGCAACAAAAAGAAAATACATCAAAGCTATATTTTTTCCACTGATCTCCATCCAGAGTATATGCTTTTCCTTCAGTATCGAGCATGATGCTCCTTGAAACGAGTTAACACATGGCTCATGAACAATTTAGTTGAACTATTTAGATATATGTAAACTCGTTCCAAGGACCATTATGCTCACATCCGATACTGAAGGGACTGCGTACTCTGAATGGAGATCAGTAGAAAAAATTTGGTATCGGAAAAAATACAGATTGCAGAACAACAAATTTCACAATATTTTCCTACGATACAAATTCCACCAACCGAAATGAAATCATGAATCCATTTGCACGTATTTGGAATATCTTCGAAGCCCGTCAGAGTCAAAATAGGAATGATAGGGATTCACCAACGTATTTCTATATTATACAGTCCGTTTTTTTATGTCGTACCACTATTGGCATCTCGAAAACGGTAAATGATACGAACTTGGTTAAACCAGACAAAAGTTGTCTACTTCAGTGAACAATGAAACGATGTTTCCAAATCGAAAATATCACGGACCGTTTCTAAGATATACGGGGAAAACCGAAATGGTCCGTTTTCTTTTCTTTGTGCTGGCGCCTCTATTTTTAGGAATATGGAAATGTGTTAAGGAGACATTATTCTCTGTTTTGAATTTGTTTCGATGTACTGTGCTTCAATTTTCGATACGACGTTTCTTTCTTCGGGGCCACCCTCAATTTCATTTTTTCAAATACGGACCTATACTTTTTTTCCTAAATTTGGGTAGTTCCTATCTCACCAAGATCAGATATGTATCTCATCTAGTAGTTGTTTCTGCATTTCTGCTCATTAGTTCCATCATCAAGGTCCGAACAATGAAAATTCCAATTTTTTTCTACTGATTTTCCTCTGACCTTTGCAGAAAAAAGGCAATATTCTACTTCAAAATACACATTCAACTTGAAACTATCCGAAATTGATATAAGAAAACTATAAAAATAAAAAAGGGCAACAAATCATATCTTAAGTACACATTTTTTTTAGTCATCGGTGCCGGCATCTGATAAGGTGTTCAAATTGACGCCCACCATTCCTCAAACACATTTTCGCCCTAAAGATGGTATGCTTGTGGCAGTTTTTCCTCAGGACATTTAGAGGCAAATCATTCAAAAAATCGTCCAGAATCTCCGATAGGAACTCATGATACAACTCCACCGTCAATGAAGTATCAAAGAAGTAGGGACCAATGATTTTAGTATCCAAAACCCCAAGCCAGACATTGATGCCGAACCTCTCTTGAAAATTAGTGGCTCCATGTAAATAAGCATTTTCCTGGCGCCAGTGATAATGAATATTCCTATTGAACCATCCATTATTTGTAAATCGGCTTTCGTCGCACCATAAAATTTCACTACAAATTTCATCATCTTGCCTAAAACGTCTCAGTAGCCATCTACAAAATACTACTCTTTCATTGTAGTCTGTTAAACGCAAATGATGTACTTTTCTCACTCTGTAGGGCTTGAATTTATGTTTCTTCAAAATTTTTCTTGTTGATGAAAGCGGTATACCACTATTCGTTGCTATTTCTCTGAGAGATACTTCCTCGTTCTGATTTTTCTTGTATTCCACGAATCCTGATTCAAATTATTATTTGACTATGTGTAACATGATACTTTCAAAAACTTACCTAAAACGTCGATTTCATTATCACCATTTTCAGTAATAGGGCAACTTTTATTTTTTTGTTTCACAAATGAACCATGCTCTCGTAAACTTCTTTCAATACGTTAAAAACTTCTGGAATTGGGCTGACGACGTTCGATATACATTTCTTGATACATAGCCAGAGATCTGGTGCTATTTCTCAAACACCTCGAATACATGAACAACATATCCACTTTTTCATCATTAGAAAACTCCATTACGTAAAATTAACTCACCCTTCAGATTTGAATTAATTGATTAGTAATTTGACGTCTACTTTCTGTTATTCCATGACTCACTACATACTTCATAAAGTTTGAAACTTTCCGTTTTCATTTGAAATAGGTTGGTTGGGGAATACGTATAGGACTCAAAGACAGACAAAAAATTGCCTATTGCCTAGGATTTTACACATAAGCAAAATTATTCATTTGACAAAAAATGTATAAAATGAATGTATCAATCATTCCTAGTTATTCCTCTCGATTTTCATTTTCTATCTCATTGGATGTGATCTCGATTTGATCTGAAGTTTTGGTATTATGTTTTGAAGAGTATTCATTCAAGGTAGATTGATTTTGAAATTCATTCTCGCAACTGAAGTCAAATATCTTTTCAAATAAGATCGAAAATAAAATCAGGACCGTATTCCGAAAGGAAGGATTTTCATTGTTCGGACTTTGATAATGGAATTTATTGGAAGAAACGTAGAAATAAATATCTGGTAATATACATATCTGAACTGGGTAAGACAAGGACTACTCAAATTCAATGAAAAAAATACAGGTCCGTATTTGAAAAAAGAGAGTTGAGGGTGGTCCCCGTGAAACGGAACGTCGTATTGAACATCGAAGCACAGCACATCGAAGCAAATATGAAATAGAGAAAAAAGTCTCCCGAGCACATTTCCATATAAGTATAACTACTTCTCTTCGGGCTTGAAGGCCGTCGTTCTTTGGAATTTCTTCCTGACTTTTCGCTAGCGCGAGTGGCCAGCTTCTTCAGAGGCTTATTCATCTCCGATGACTAATATAAGCCTCTGAAGAAGCTGGCCACTCGCGCTAGCGAAACGTCAGGAAGAAATTCCAAAGAACGACGGCCTTCAAGCCCGAAGAGAAGTAGTTATACTAATAACCTCGGCCGCGAAAGCCTTAACCATTTTGACATTTCCATATTCCTAAAAATAAAGGCACCAACGCAAAGAAAAGAAAATGGGCCATTTCGGTTTTCCCTGTATATCTCAGAAACGGTCCATGACATTTTCGATTTGGAAACATCGTTTCATTGTTCACTGAAATAGGCAACTTTTGTCTAATTTAACCAAGTTCGTATCATTTACCGTTTTCGAGATGCCAATAGTGGTACGACATAAAAAAAAAGGACTGTATTGTGAAATTTTAATGAAGTACATTTATACATCATGCGGTAATTCAATTTTGGTTAACTTAGGAATGGAAATTTCAGCATCACTCACGGTGGTAAATTGAATAATGTATCTCTACCATGAAATTGTTTCGTTTGATAATTACAATATGCGGATAGAGTTTTAGTTCATTTCTCCGGAAATTTCAATCATGTGTGAACTACCGATATGATTTCATAAATGATTAACTGACCCATCCCCACTTCGTTGGGCGTTGTTTATTTTTGTATTGCAATAATATTTTGTATTTCTTAGTACCAAGTTACATCATTTTCATCATAAGGCACTGCCTTCTGCGCGTACTCGAAAGAGTGTTTGATAGAAGTAGAAAATGTTATGAACTCTGTCTTCTACCTCGTTAGGCGATCAGTTTCTATGAAATACGAACACATCTTCTATCTATTCTGTTGAAGAATGTTTTATGCAAAGTTTGAAGTAGATTGGACCTAGGATTCACGTTGTCCTATACATACTTTTTCCCGTTTTTCACCCCCTTAAGAGTAGAATTTCGGAAAAATCTTTTCTTATCGGATGCGAACATCATTCAAAGAACACACCCTCCAAGTTACATGTCACTCCTATCAGCGGTTCAGGCTATGCTTTAATTCACTCGCAAAATAACTTTCCTACCCTTTTTTAACCCCGTAAGGCGAATGGATTCAATGAAATACGTTCTTCATCTATTCTGTTGAAGGATGTTTATGCGAATATGAAGTAGATTGGACCTAGGAATCACGTCCAATACACCCTTTGCCCCCGTTATCACCCCCTTAGGAGTAGAATTGCAAAAAATCCTCTCTAATCGGATGCCTACGTCATGCAAAGAACACACCCTGTGCGTTTATTCACCCGCAAAATAACTTTCTACCCTTCATAACCCTGTTAGGAAATAGATTTCAATAAAATACAAGACAGATCTTCCATCAATTTTGTTGAAGAATGTTTATGCAAAATTCGAAGAAGAATGGACCAAGGCATAACATATAAACCGCCTCCCTTGGCAGTGGAATTTCAGAAAACCCTTCCTTCGGATGCCTACGTGATACAAAAAACATCCTCCAATTTCCAGGTCTCTACGATCAGCTGTTTAGGCTGTGTGTTGATCCGTCAGTCAGTTATTCAGGACAAAGCATTTCATATGAATAGATTGAGAAAAAAACCATGGTAGTGATCAAATATAAAAACATAATGTTCGTCTATACCGAACCGTTAAGTCATCAAATATCGAAATCCTACAATGAATTTGAAAAAAAATTGCAAGAGAATCTATTTCGATTCCCAAGTCGAAATTCTGAGAAAAAGTTGAAATAACGAGGAATGAAGTACAGAAAATACGAAATTGTTGGACTGCGTAAAAAATTTCGAGAAAATGTGGATTTTCATATATTTCTTGCTTGATGCCTGAAGTTTTGCGATCGATATGAATTAGTCATTTGATTCTAGACTGATTTTTGTGATTTTGAAAAATTGTGCATGCATGATTCATATTCAAGAATTTCAGTTAATAATTTGATATACCATGCTTGCATTTGTTACCCCAACACGACTCGGGATAATGTTCGATAGGTATTTTTTATAGCAGAAATTATCATTTTCGTAACTAATATTCAAGTGGTCATGTTCATATTATTATAACATAATCCTTAATGTAGCTTGAAGAATCTACGTGGATTCTTGGGTGGGATGTCTATCAAAATGCTATGTCATAAATCTCAACCTCATTGAAAACTACGTGAATTCAGTTGACAAAAGTACTTCGGAAATTTTTTTCTATTATGAATCCATCACATACTGACTTATCCTCATAATTTATGAGACACAGAAGCAATCTAACCCTTCCAGATATGAGATGCAACCATATAGGATTGAATCCACAAAAAAAGGGTTAACTCACAAATTCGCACATACACAGACAGCATACTCTGTATTTTTTCAGAATTGTTCTTCAATACATTTTCCAACTAGACACGAAAAAATCACTCTGGCTTGATTTTTCCCAAATTGAGGCATATTTGTAAATTTCACTTATATTTTTTATGTTGAAAAAATATTTACGGAACTATTCAAGAAATATACAGTTGGCGGTCACTTGAGGGTTATAAACCCTAGTGAAGTTCGAAAATACTCCTCAAATCGGAAAAAGTTTCATCATACAGTTTTGATCCATACAGTTTTGATCGTGGCTACTATGAATATGAAATGAATCGGAATACTGAGATAATATTCCATACGGAAGCAGTTCAGAATTTTCCAAAAACAAAGGGAATTTGAATAGGCCATGACTTCAGATTCGAGCAAAACTCTCAATTCTGAGTAGTTTTTCCAAATCACATGTATGCTGTTTGGCTTGAAGTTATGCTGATAATATGGTCATCAAACACTGACTTATAGCGGCTTTTGAAATTTACACGTAGAACTTAAGTATAAAAAATCTCATTTGTTGTACACTCAATCGACCATACTCAATAAGTCTTTGTGCAAAACAGGAAAATCAGTGAAATATGCCACCGCACACAGGGTCGTTGATAAACCGCCTGAAGAAGCTATTGCATAGTGGAACACGTGTAAAGGTTATATGAACTTTATAGCACAACGTGCCATTTATTTCAAATCCTATAAGGTTTCCTCGATTACCTTAATGTGGAAAGTCTTCCTGCATAAATACGCAAGTCAAGAATGTTTGTATCATCCTGATATTCTGTATAGCAGATACTTTGAATTGAACGATTATTCTATAAAACACAATGAGATCAGCAGTTTTCTCTTCGTAGTTCTCTGGGTTTCTAATCTACCATAATCTGAAAAAATTAGTAGTAATAAGAATATAAGAACTATATATATATATATACTTACTCATTGTCATTGTCATTTCATTTCATTCATGTATTTTCTGTTTGTTCTGATCCAATTTCATTTCAATCTCACGTTAGTAAGTACTCCATTTATAAAATAACTTATATATATTGTAATCAACCATTTTATAGTTGTCCCGAAGAAGGTAATAAACATTACCGAAAGCTCGACGTATAACAAAGAGTTTTCTTTGTAAATTTAGCCCCCTTTTTTGACTGCAACCTCACTACAGCAAGACCTATATATATATATATATATATATATATATATATATATATATATATATATATATATAATGTATATATGTAGTAGATAGGAAGTCTTTGCTGACTTGTTAGGAAACAAAAAGGAAGTTCTTGGGTAAAGCAGCAAGCAAAACGTGTACTCTTTCAACACTATATTTCCGATATTTCGACAGTGAATACTGTCATCTTCCGGGAAGCTACAAATGGTTAACGAAATTGCTTATCAAATATGAAGCGAGAAAAAACAGTGCTACTTACTGTGTTATTGAGAATGGTTGCTAATGTTGGAAAATGTATGAATGATTTGCGAGTGAATTGTCAGATTTAACATTCTGTACAAGGTAATGTCAATTATTTAAAATATGAATAAAATTTCTCTAGTAAGAGTTATTTGAAACAATTCAAAGTTAAAAACGTGGTTAGAAAATTCTAAGGTTAGGAAACAGACAAATGACATGACAATTGAAAGGTTTGATCTGTGACTAATGACAAATGAGATTTTTGGTTTTGGTCGCTGCTTCTAAAGACATCAGCCAACTTACTATGTTCAAAAGAGAGTTATTTATTATGGAAGTATTAAAGTTATTTGAATTATTATTTTTATCAATCTGAAGTAAGAAAGAGTAAATTTCACTCAAATGATTGAGATCTGTTCTCTTATTAAGGCAATGATCTTCATCACCAACACTGATCATTGCCTTAATAAGAGAACAGATCTCAATCATTTGAGTGAAATTTACTCTTTCTTACTTCAGATTGATAAAAATAATAATTCAAATAACTTTAATACTTCCATAATAAATAACTCTCTCTTTTGAACATAGTAAGTTGGCTGATGTCTTTAGAAGCAGCGACCAAAACCAAAAATCTCATTTGTCATTAGTCACAGATCAAACCTTTCAATTGTCATGTCATTTGTCTGTTTCCTAACCTTAGAATTTTTTAACCACGTTTTTAACTTTGAACTGTTTCAAATAACTCTTACTAGAGAAATTTTATTCATATTTTAAATAATTGACATTACCTTGTACAGAATGTTAAATCTGACAATTCACTCGCAAATCATTCATACATTTTCCAACATTAGCAACCATTCTCAATAACACAGTAAGTAGCACTGTTTTTCTCGCTTCATATTTGATAAGCAATTTCGTTAACCATTTGTAGCTTCCCTGAAGATGACAGTATTCACTGTCGAAATATCGGAAATATAGTGTTGAAAGAGTACACGTTTTGCTTGCTGCTTTACCCATATTTCTTTTGTTATATATATATATATATATATATATATATATATATATATATATATATATATATATATATATATATATATTCATTATTGACATTTGGCAAAAACTTGAGGTTCAAAATTACATTTTGTCCTTCAGCAATGCTAATGAAATTCTATAATCAATCGTTTTTTCACTGAGTCTGCTTTTTCAGCAGACAATTACCTGATTGGACTTTTGACTTTCCATAGTCTTTCATAAAGTTGATTATTGGATTATTTCAAGAATTATCTTACCTAATGAAAGTTCCATTAGGAAAGAAGTAGGGAAAATTCAGTTGAGTCATTAAAGAGGGGAGATAGTATCATTCTAGAGCTGACGATAATTGTTCAAAGAATATGATTTATGTGGGCGTTCAACTGTTAGAAAGTAGATGATGATATCCGCTTGAATCAAGTTTCGAGTGCTTGTTATACAAATTAGCCAAAAGAAGTGATTCACCGCCCGTCGCGCCTTATATACAGGAGAGTAGCTATATTAGATAGACTCTCTCTTCCTTTTTGTGGATTAATTAAACTTCTATGAATGATATACCCTTCTCACTCCTTCACTTACTTACTTCTTTCATGAAAGTTTCTTGATATTGCAATTACTTGGACAGGAGAAATTCAGAAATAACTTCTTCCTCTTCACAAAAATAACCATTTTCCTAAAATCGTGTAGTTACCATACAACACACCGTCATGCATTACTGGTAATGATTTTGATGCAACTCTACGCATTATTCCGAAAATGACACTATTTTTCTGTGCGAATTTTATATAATGCTTGACACCTAGGAATAAGATTTTGGGTCGGTATACAACCTCATTTTCGAAAAGAATCTTCTGAACATCGTATAGAATTGACATTGGATGAATAGGTACTTCTCTTCTGCATCTACCACTGGTAGTTATAATGAGAAACAAGCATCAAAGAAATAATAATCATGCTTTCAAAAATAAAGTTTATTAAAAACGAATACAATTTCAAGAAAGTTAAAAATCAAAACAAGTGTTCACATGAATCATGCTAAACATCAACATGCGATGATCGGACATACCTATACTCGGTATTGCAAGTGGGAGCAGCCATCGCCAGAGCCTTGTACCTAGCCTGCTTGTCCGTCGGCAGAACAATATCCACAGACCTAGACCGCAACGCCACATTAGGTCCAACGGGCACCTCCAAGCTAACCCCCGAATGTTGCAGTTCCTCAGTCTTGACATTCGAAACCTTGGAGAAGCACGAATCCACAGAAGCGGCTCGCCCTCTATTCAAGTCTGGTACCTGCAGATAGATGTCTTGGACCACCAATCCAGGAATTACAGTCTTGGGAGGAGTCTTCTCAGACACAGCACCGTCAGAAGTACCATCGGAGAGCGCTTCGGAAGGATCGTCTGTGAGGATGCTCTCCAGTGAGTCTCCAGAGGGTTCCCCAAAGAAGGCTTCTTGTCGGTGGATGGACTTTCTCCTGGACTGAGTGGGCGTCATTGGAACAGGAGGTGGAGATTGTAAAGGCTCAGGTGGTATATCTGGCGACAAGGTGACTTTGATACCGCAGTTCGACTGTATTTCTTCATCGCAGTCGCTGCTTGACTCGCTCATGCTGAAGGATGGTGCTGGAGTTTCTTCCTTTTCCGGTGCTTCAGTAGAAGCATCGCTGCTGGAGTTAGCCTTGTTATACTCCTCGAGACATACACAGTGTACACAGACAGGACTCTTACTACCCGATGATCGTCTTCGATGAAACTTTCTCGAGGGTACCTCCAGGTAGTTCCCTGATTCGTCGCTTCCTCCGGAGTCGACGCTCCGGGATCGCTGCCCAGGAAACTGGGGAATGCGTAGGAGGGAGTTGGAATCTGCGCTGGTGGCTTGCAGTCTTTTGGCCTCGAGCTGGATTTCATCGAAGGAGGCTGATCTCACTTGTTTCGGTACTTCGAGGCTGCTCTGTGTTTTCATTTCGTAGGCAGTGGGCGTCCGGGACCGCTTGAAAGTGGTCCTCAGACGTTGCATGGTTTAACGGGGAAACAAGGAGCCCCGGTTCGAGGTTAGAGTCATTCTGGAACAAACAGAGTCGGGTGAGAAGTGGCAGATCGATGAAGGTAGATGATGATGTGAACAAATTCATGGGGGTTAGAACATTCAATCGTTCAATGGTCTCTATTCACACCCTAGCCAATTGAACAGCTAACTTGAAGGAAGCATCAGTCAATATATAAAGGACAGAAATATGATTTCTATACATGATTTCGAGGCTCTTCTCGTCAGACTGTGGTTGAAACGATCAGCTTGAATGTACAATGAATGAATGAAACTGATATCTATCAGCTCCAAAATCTCATAATAATGACGATGAATATATCTAACAAATCAGTTAGATATTTTCATCCTCACTTTTCCATAGAATACTGAATGCTTTGCTAGCAACCTTTTGGAGCTATCGCAAAGCGGTACAAGACTATAATGTGATTAGTTGAGTCTATAAAATGAGATGATAATTATTCCCAGCATTTTCGACAAAACCAAAATATAGTCTTCCAGGATAGATCACCGCTATCAGTTTTGGTAGTTTTGAGATTCACCTCTTCAAATAACTCGTAAGATCGAGGCTCTGATCAATTTAGTTTCAATCCAATTCTTGGAATTTTGAGTTCTGACTGAACTGGAATTCTTCTGGAAATCAAAACTCACGCCAAATATATTTTTCAATATTTATCACTACTCTATGGTTAGAATACTAGCATTGGATCTATTTGAAACCGAATTCTAAGATACTTGATTTGTCAGATACTAAAGAAGTAGATGATTCAAATCATACTTGGTCAAGATACTCCTTTCTCCATAATAACAGAAAAGCAAGAACCTGGCTATGTAGTTGGAAAAAATTATAATACTTCACAAATATGTTAATTCTTTGAAGCTCATGAAAATTTTCTTGTCAACTTCATTAGGGTATAGTTATCCCGAAATTTATATTTTCTAGAGTGTCATATCGCAATATTATTTACGGGCCCGCTGTTTATGAGTTGATATGAAATGTTCACAAAATATCCAGAATATTTGTGTGTCTTTTTTTCTCTTCTTTTTGTCGTTTTCTTGGTGCTGAGTACAAATTCCTTTCTCCTAGAGATGCAATCTTTCCTAGAGAATATGATGAAAGCAGATTTTTTCATTAATTTTTCTCTATAAACGAAATTTTCATCTTTCAATTTCACAACTTGACAACCGAAGAAATCGAGGCCATTTTTTATGAAAACAAATGAGCAGATTTATGTAATACTACTTCGGTTTTGCATCATCAATATTGATATTCATAAGAAAAATGGCATTCCTTTCGATGTCAACTAGATAGATGGTTGCAGAAACACTGTAAAAATCGAAACAATAATATGCAGAGAATGTTTTGTCTTCATCACCCTAGCGAGCCACAAAGTAAATTATGTTTTCGGCAACCACATGCAACATATGCACTGCCACATATGCCACTGATGCTTCCAGTTCCACACGTACAGCGAAAATTTCTTGGTGATATTCCACGTATTGAATCTCCACCTGCCTATTCGACATGATTGATTTTATTTTATTCCCATTCCCAATTCGTTGCTGTTTGAGCCAAAATTTAACACGTTCGCTGCGTACGCCATGCGAGTCGGGTCCTGTATACCTGCATTGTTGCTGGATTGTTGCTACTCGTCATAAGAATTTCGAAACCGGAAACTGCGCCAAATTTTACTTTATCTAACAGTTTCAACAATGCTAACGAACACACAGAAACCTCGTTCCAATGCTAACACGTTACTGCATGATAGAACTTATTAGATCCTGAAGCGCACCGTGTGCGTCATTCGCATGGTAGACGAAATTGGCCGAGCGCAACATGTGCGTCCGACGCAGGGAACGTGTTAAGTCGATATACGACCTGTAGCAATATTGTTTTGGTGACGGTTCTTCCACTTTGAAAGAAGATTCAACTGTTCCTACGCGATAGTTGTAAAATCTCAATTCATTCAATGTCATTCTTCGGGTTATTACATTATTACAATGACAATATTGATCCTGTACAATTTTGTGATATCTCTTTTGTCTGCTATTTTCTCACACCGGTCTTTCATAACATATTTTTATCAGCTGATAACGATTTTACTTTTGTCATTTTTTTTTCAGTGGATCTAGATATCATATAACACCCAGAAAAGCGATGGAAAACTCCACTTTACTGGAAGGAAACATACTATTAGCGGTGTAAAATAATAATATTTCCGCCTACCTCTATCCAAAGTATACATTTCTTGGCCTCATGAGCAAAGCCGTCACGTTATGGTACGCCATCAATGAAATAAACGGCATTGACGTCCTAAACTATATTCTATTAAAATGAATTCAAATTTCAACGTTTATTTATAGAACACCCTGTATTTTGCAAAATAGTAGAAATCAATGAAGAAGGTAAAATATTTTCAAGAAATAATTATATTAAGAAAATATTAATCAAACGGCAAATATTATAAAAGAGGTACATCAATCCGCCATGTGAGGTCAAATAGCTTTATGAGTTGGTGCACCTGCAAACAAAAAAGTTCAAACCCACTTGGACAGGCCAGTCATACCGTATCTAGAGAATAACAAGATCGGTCTAAATCCGATTGAAACGGAGACGATCAACTTTTCGAAGAAGTTCACTAACGTGAAAATCTTCGAGAAGTTGAAAGTCAGAGACAAACGCGTGGATGAGCAAAAAAGCGTGAAATACCTGGAAGTGATGCTGGACAAGCGTCTCAATTTCAGAAAACATCTAAATCTGGCAATTCAGAGGGCGGGGGCCGCAATCAAGCGAAAGTACCCTCTGATTGCCAGAAATTCTAAAGTGAGCTTGGACATAAAACTCCTGATATACAAGCAAGTCATCAGACCAGCGATGTTGTACGCTTGTCCAGTATTCTGCGGCCTCAAAAGTACTCCTCTGTCGAGGCTGGAGAGGCTGCAGAATAAAGCCCTCCGTATCATCACAAATAGTGATAGATACATTTCACTGGATGATCTCAGAGACATTACCAAAATAGAACCGGTAACAGACCACATACGGAAGCTGGCCTACAAACTTTATAAGTTCTTCCTCCCGAAGAGTCCTCTCACTCGGGATATCACTAGCATCAGAAGGCGCCACAATCAACCTCGTAAACACGGGGGACTACTGTACGAGGCACTGGACATCTTTGACGAGAGAAACTAACCACTTCACGTTCTTGCCTTGAGCAAGAACGATTCAATTCTCTGTAGCTGGTTTTTTGTGATTTTTCCAGCCCAAGAACTCTCTCGACCAACTTCGTTCGAGAAAATCTTAGCGTAATTATCAGCCTGACATATTTCACCACTCGCGCATAAGCCTTTGGGCAGGAGGCGTGAAAAACCCACATTACCACAAATCTTGCTCCGAAAAACAGAGGTACCGTTACCATCAGCGAGTGTGCTCTCTTTGGCGATTCTCTCGCCTGTATGAACCGGGAACTCGGTTTATTGCACGGGAGGGTCGTAGTTGGTCCGAACGTGTTTTTAAAGTGTGTGTCCTGTAATGTATATATATTGCTTTGTGTTTTGTGTGTTTTATTTATACATATTATACATTGTGATGTTATATATACCATGTTGCCTGTATGAGTGCGCACAAGGATGAAGCGGACCTCGTGGCGGTCCTTACACCGGCATGAGGCCCGTGGAAACAACGTCCTGCTCCGGAAACTCGGTTTATTGCACGGGAGGGTCGTAGTTGGTCCGAACGTGTTTTTAAAGTGTGTGTCCTGTAATGTATATATATTGCTTTGTGTTTTGTGTGTTTTATTCATACATATTATACATTGTGATGTTATATATACCATGTTTAGAAGAGTAAGATAAAATTGTGATCAAAAAAGATGTAATAAAGAATTTTTATTAATTTATTTATTTACTCACTGTTCATGATAGGTTTGTAGGTATTGGTTCGAATTCTGGCATCGAAAGCTTTTTTTTTCAATTTTGTTTTCTTTGTTTTGAAGGTTTCTCTCTTTTTCCGAATTTCAGCAACATGCTACACTGTAGCTACTTCTTAGTTTCAGTTCTTTGATGAATTTTTAGTTTGTAAGTTCCAACATAAATGAATTATTCAAAAATGTAAACTTCATAGTCGGGAGGAAAAGTAGATCTTTCCTCCCTTTTCATACAAATAGCTATTGTATTGCCTGAGCTTGGTTTCTGAAAATAAATATAATAATAATTATGTGAATTGATTCCATTCAAGAGTACCAAATGGTCGTTATCTCGATCCACATTCATGACAGTTTCATCATGAACTTTGGTGATTTCTATCAGGTTTTTCTTACAAGATTATTGGCCTCTGCTCCCTCAAAGGCGCATTTGACCAGACCATCAAGGTCTTTATTATTTCAGCTTAAGCATATTTTGCTTTTCACAATCAATAG
The DNA here is from genome assembly GCA_032362365.1 of Zygogramma bicolorata. Classification (NCBI taxonomy): domain Eukaryota; kingdom Metazoa; phylum Arthropoda; class Insecta; order Coleoptera; family Chrysomelidae; genus Zygogramma; species Zygogramma bicolorata. Next base: position 279,239 of record JAVJAQ010001590.1, read on the forward strand.
AATCCTTCTGATTGTAATTTTTCCGATAATGTTTTATTGGTTCGGCTTTGTTTTTTTTTAACAGCTAAACATTTATAACTTCCAAAAGCTTTCTGTGATCACGTTCTGCTTGATTTGTTGGATAACTTGTCGCGGTAACAACATCTTCAATCTCGGGGTGAAAACAATAAAATCTGTGATTTTGTGGTATATAGTGAAAATTCCAATTGATGATCTCTCCATAGTATGAGTATTTTGGCAATATGCAGTAAGAGGTCACCGTCCACAGAATACCACTTTTCTGGATCTGAAATCGCTTAAGACTTGATTTTTACACTAGCAAAACAAATTATTTCCACAACATCCCACATTTTAACGATTAGCAATCATTACATTCATCAATGTTATAAATGAGAGAATTTCAACTGTGAATGTTGGTTGGAAATATAAAAACTTAAAACAATAAAAAAAATTTTGGATATTCCATTTTTTCAATTTTTACACTAAACAGACTTTTGCGGTGGTAAATTTAGGTTGAAGATCATCATGTCTTTTTGAGGTTGAAATCAATTTGAAATTGTAAACTGTGGATTTTGTTACGAAAAAATCGAAGCATATTCCAAAGACCCACGGGGTAGGTTTTTCCCAATATTGTAAAAAATTTATCATCTCAGTTGGGGAAAAATAATAAACAAAATATCGGTTTTTTGAATGTTTCTTGGAAAATTCAGGTTAATAAACTTCAAATTGTAGACCTTTTTATCATCTCCAACTTCTACATTCAGTTTTTCAAATAATTGGAATTTTTTCGTTGGTAATTATAAAGAACCACACCCATCACTGAAAATTCAACGCGATCGAGTCCCTGTACTCTACTGGTTGGAGTTCGATCTTTTCTTTCCCAAAATCAGTACAGTTTTTCCACCCCAATATTGGACTTATGGGTGACAATTTATTCGTTCCCAAAAAATATTTTGTATCCTATCTGTTAGAGAACGGAATTTTCAAAAATGACCATACCACTAGGTTGAGACACTAGTGGAAAGGTTAAAGGAAGGTATAAGGCAAGCTTTTGTTCGGTGAACAGTATGTTTTCGAACGCTTAGATTTATGAAATCATTCAAATAAGACGATCAATCACTGCATTGATTCCTCTTCCCAACCTTATAAATATGAAACCATTTGTTCCAGTATTTCTGAAGAACGAGTCCGCAACATCAATCACAATCTGTCATCAGATCGGAAAATCCAATTTACCGACGTTTCTAATGGAATCGTATTACTAAAAAACGTATCGTCAGAAAAGAAACGGGAGAAATTGTTGCATACGCCATCCCGTCACAACTTGAATAATATAATCAATATCAATTTGGAATATCAAGTTCGGCTATTGTTGGAATAGTGAGTGCAACGGTCACGCTAGACAAAGCTTAATTGTAGGAGTTCCATTGGAATCGATAATCCAAATGGAAAATCGTTTTAGGGCGGTATTCACAATACGAATTGAAACCATTGTGGAAGACCTGTTATTGTCGATGAACAAAGTTGGATGCTGTATATATTACGTAAAAATGTTCTGGAATATTTTTGAACCATGCTGAGTGTGAATTTATATAATCGTTGTGTGTCGTGCCGGTAAGGTTACATTTCTTCATTTGTTTGAGTAGTATCCTGCCTGGTAAAACCGTACACATTCATAGTAATAGCAGACAAGCACGGCTGGGCTTGAGGAGAACACGAGTCACATCGATGCCCATGCCCTAACAGAAGCCTTCATCAAGAGGCAACTGCGTCGTCGACTCTGTAGCCAAGTGGGACCTGATTCTTCCATCAGCATGACAACGTCGGCAACTACGATGCTCATCAATGACTAATCACATCGTAAGTCAGAAGATGGGAATGAAACTATCAACTGTGATCTGTCCCGATAGATATTGAGCTACCCCGATAAAGAAACAGCCAGGAAATGGCCAGAACATTTTGTTAACAACGGGTGTTCTGACTGAATAATAACAGCTGGGACAACACCTATTCAGTATTACTACCTTGCATCGAGGAGATGTATGTTCAGCTAGTACCGGCTTGACCTTATCGACAGAAAAGGAATACCGCTTGGTGCAATTATTGACTTCCTTGAAACGGTAGGGCTGATGAATCACTGAGTGAAGTACCCTTACCCTAGAGGCAGAAATTTTTTGAAAGAAATTTCTTTGTCATGTTGGCGAATGACTCCTGCCACTTTTCATGGTTGCTGGGTCCGCGAATGACCATGCTGCTCCTGGCTCTTGAGTAAGGCATATAGAGTTATTAACAACCCTGTGGGCCACGATAAACCCTCGCAGTTACAGTGGAGAAACGCATAGATCCACTCACTTAGAACCTACCTACCCTCACCTCACGTGGAGGAAACAAAATGTGTTTGATGAGGCCTATGTGCAGTGGGCCACGTTCACCTCCAACTCTTCCAGATCGAGAAATGCACTTGGGAGGAAAAATAAGGAAAAAAAAAAATCTCCAGCTTCGGACGTTCGTATGACTTTCTTCGATGCTCCACGTGATCGATTCTTGAGTTGGAATGTTTTCGGCAGTGGCTCAAAATACTATATCTGTTGAAATCTGTGAACAGTTCACAAGGTGGAAAGTCTAATTCAATCTATTCCATTCATCTCTGAGTAATCCACCACTATATTTTATCATTTCATTGTATCATTCTTCCAGTTTACAGTTATAAACTTTCCATGTTTTCTTACCAGTTTATCATTTCTCTCGAGAGATAAATATTGCCCAAAATCGAAGCAAGTTATTTCTCGACAGCGAAATGTTATCTTTCGCCATAGTTTGTATACAACTTTTGTATACAACTTCATTCACACGCTTTCGAAATAACGTAATAAAACGAAGAAGAATATAATTGTGAGATCAATCTCAATACATTTTGTATCTCAAGTAGGCATTGCAAAAATAGACGAACTTCATGAAGTTCCCAACACATGTATTCATTTTTGTATGTTACCTACGTAGAGGTTAAATATGTTATATATTTTGGCTTTGTTTTAATGATCTCGTTTGGCATTCCATGATATTCCACGAATCTCATTTATGTATTACAAGAATTACGGCAAATAAGCAATATTTACATTACTGAAATATTGACGGCATTCTGGATAATGAAAATGAATCGGCATTGAAGAGCGGCAGACGCTGTACTTTTCAGAAGTAAATGAGGTGACTGAAATATCATGTCAGAGTTTTTTATAACCACATCGCTGTGTACACGTTAGCGGGGAACTTCTTCTTAATTCTGATGATGATGATTCGAATAAAAAAATAACAATAGGACGAAAAGTGCCAAACGAGGTCGGAAAATGGTGTGTTGATATCGAGGATAAGGAAAAGTTTTCCGATGAACGATTTTTTGGTTTATTCTTCTCCTAATGAAAAAGGGCAAATACAAAACTTTCAAGAGGAAGAAAAAGCCAAAAAATGTTGTTTGAGTGTTTATATACTACGTTACTCATACATGAAATGCTATGTAGAGCAAACAATAATTCATGATTACGAAACGAGAATAGTTTTGAAGGGAAACCTCATAGACTACAAGCCCATAACTATTTTCACTGGGTCAAACGACAACATGACTCATGTCCATAGCTATAGTCAAATATGAAACAATAACTTCTAGCACTATACCGTCAGTTTTCAGCGGTACAATCGAATTCATATAGCCGAAAACTGAATTCCCCACTGTCGAATTAAACTCAGATCATTTCTTTGATATGTATAGTGGAGATATTCTTGAGAATATCGCTATTTGAATTAAAAAAAAAACCTTCCGAGGTTTTTCTTCGAAACTACCCACTCTAAACATACCCCTACACAGAAATACTTCGTTTCTCGGACGATATTATTTTCTTTTAACACTGTAACATTCCAACAGCACTCTAGATGATAAAATGTCTCTTGAGTGAAGGGACGACCAATTTCTCTAATATTCCACATGATGCTATGATGTTTCAAAGTTGTTAAAATGGGAGTTGTTGCGAGTATATACAGTGAAATGCTCCCCACAGGAATGAAGCAATTGCCGGATAGTTTATACACGTCATTCTCAACAGCAGTTCATCATTCATTCGTTGAAGTTTGAGAAACTTGAAGAGGAAGAATTATCCCCAGGTCGAAATACATACACGAGCCGGGGTGGGAGAAAATAGGCCGAAAGGCCAGATGAACTCGTGAGGAGACGTATTCAATACTTGCTGATGATGTTATCCTTCATCGAATGTTAATTACTTTCCCAGGTATATCTAGAAGCCTGTGGGAAGACGAAGAGGGATTATAGAGTTCCTCTGATGCTGTAAACTGATCACGGTATTCAAATCAGTTTTGAATTTTCATGTCGCAAGCAGACAATTGAATATTTCCATACAGTTTCTGATAGTAGAAAAAGAACTATAAAAAGCAGTGAAACAACATATTGTTGTATGATTAATCGCGGTGTTCAATTTTGTGAATAACCACATCACTATTGAGAAATTGAAATATAAAGATTTTTTCAGTTCACCTAACGGGAATCTATTCTGAAGCCTGTTAAAAATAGCTCCTAGAAAGGAAAATTCCCAGATTTTTAGATTATCATAATTGCAATGTGTTCTAGACGAGAAAAAAATGTTGATTAGCTATGGCATAAATTATTGAGAGACAGGAATAATTTCCCACGATAATTGTTCATTCATTTATCAAGTAACTGCCCATATTTTCCACTCCTAATGTTAATATCCAATGAGTTCAAACCATTTTTTTAAGTGTCCGAAATGGGAGTGGCTTGCAGAAGCCAAAATCCCCATTTCAGCTCTATTTTCACCCCCTGATACAATCATTGATATCGGAGTTTCTTCTAGAGCTTTCTTCTTCTCTTCGGATTTCTCTTCAGATTTCGAGAATCTTTAATGTTTTTCGAGATTTTTGCGAAAAACCAATCCCCCATTATTTTTTCACTCAACTGTGCAAACAGCGATTGTTTTTTTTTCAAAAAGGATCTACATGCTATACCGAATCGAATGACGTCCCATTCATATTTTTCAAATACTGTTGAGGAAAATCATCAAAAAGGCACCTGTTAATTACAGTTTTTCTACTATTTCATGTTCAATATTTAATTTTCATCGCAATATCATTCGAATTGTTGAATTTTATTCTCTAACAAAAATTTCTGACAATTTTCTCGTTTGGATTCAAGTAACTTATCTGATTTTGATGTTTGACAAATATTCGAAGGGTTTTTTAGTATTGCTTTCCAACTGGCTTCTGCTCATTCATTTTCAGAGTATAACGGTTATATATTCGACATGATCAACTGTGTGATTTCATTTTATTTTCCATGATTCACTTTTTAAATTCAGATCAATTCGATCTTATGAGTATAGTGCAACAGTTAAAGACATAAACAATAGGAGTCCGAAGCAATGCCATACAAGTAGAAGCTCTCCAGGACAAAATGGTTGAAAAACATGTAATATTTCATTTCTGGAAACTGATCTCATGTTGGGTGCATTGAAAGAAAAGGAGTTTTCATTAGATACACTGAGCACTTATACCTTCATTACCCTTTTGGTTGTGGGATAGTGTAATTGTTGAACTAAAACCAACGTGGAGCTTGGAACGACTAATCAGACTTTTATTCACAGAACAGATAATACAATACAGACAGACAGGTGGCGCCAATTACTTATTTTTGTTATACTTCAATAACTAATTCTACACTCCCACTTAACAAAAATAAAGATGACTAATATGATGTATTTAATATCATAATCTGCAATAAATGTTTTAACATTGAATTTTGATTCTATTTATTTAAACCTAACATTTCTATAAACTTATGATGCTTGACTGCACATAAACCTTTTGTAAACAAGTCAGCAGGCATTTCTGAAGTTGGTAAATATTCCAAACGAATGATATTGTTATTTATGTGTTCTCTAAAAAAATGAAACCGAATATCAATATGTTTTGATCTTTTATGCAAACAATTATTATTCGCCAACTTCTGTGCTGACTGATTGTCATTGAAAATAGTTATCACATATGACTCATTAGTTATATCACATTGTAAATTTCTTAGGTATATGGCTTCTTTACAACAATCAGCTATACTCATGTATTCTGCCTCAGTGCTTGATAAGGCGATAGTAACCTGCTTTTTAGTTTCCCAAGACACAGCCCCACCAGATAAAGCAAAGAAAAAACCTGTGTATGAACGCCTATCAAGTACATTGCTAGCCCAGTCAGCATCAACATAAGCTTGCAATTTAGAGTTACCATCGGCAGTGTATTTGAGGCAGAAATCTTTCGTTGTGTTCAAGTATTTAAAAATCCTTTTGGCATAAGCCCAGTGTTCATCACTATAACAGTTGTTAAACTGGCTTAGATAATTGACAGCGAAAACAATTTCAGGTCTAGTAAGCACTGCCAAGTACATCATACATCCTATCAACTGCTGGTAAGGTAAATTTGTACTACAGTGTTCACTTTTATTCAAATTCAACTTAACTTCGATAGGTGTATGTGTAGGTTTACAATTCTGAATATTGAACTTTCGTGACAAGCTTTCAATATATTGTTGTTGGTCTAAAGTTATAATGTCATTTTCTTTATCTACATAAACTCTCATGCCTAAACATTGCTTGACACTACCCAAATCTTTTATTTTAAATATAGATGACAAGTCTTTCTTTATTTTGTCAGTCTCCAATACACAATTTGAGAAAATAAAGAAATCATCAACATAAAGAGCAATAAACAACTTATCTGAACCATTTATTTTTGTGAATAGACATGGTTCAACCTGAGACTTTTTAAAACCAACTGACTCCAAAAAATTATCGACTCTTTGGTACCAGGCTCTTGAAGACTGCTTCGAATCATATATGGCCTTTTTCAGTTTAAGTACTTTATTATTATTACATTCAAAACCTGCTGGTATTTTCATGTAAACAGTTTCCTTCAAGAAGCCATTTAAGAAGGCAGTCTTCACATCTAAATGAGTTACTTCAAGCTTCATCTGAGCTGCCAAAGCAAAAAGTAATCTTAATGATGAATGTCTTAATACTGGGGAAAAAGTTTCATCAAAATCAATGCCTGGCTTTTGAAGAAACCCTTTCGCAACTAACCTTGCTCTATATCTTACATTATCATCGCAGTCTATTTTGCGTTTGAACACCCATTTGCATGGCACAATTGTACTATTTACTGGTAAGCCCACAACTTCCCAGGCTTCATTTTCTTCGAATGAATTCAGTTCATCATTCATTGCTTGTATCCACTGAGTGCTTTCTGTTCCATTCATGGCATCCTCAAGTGTGATTACATCACATTCTTCTCTTACTGTACTCATGCTGGTACAACAGTAACGCTGCGGCTTCTTGACTATGCGACGTGGCCTAGTCTTTATGGCTGGATCTTCTGGACTCACCTGCTTCTCTAGAACTGTTGTAGGGGACTGGGATTCTGGAACATCAAGAAACTCATCTTCTTCAGAGCTAGTGCTGCCTGGATTCTCGCTGACTGCATTCTTGACTGCTCTGGAACTGGATTCTAGTTTCACATCCATCTTTGATAATTCATCGGACTCTCCCACTGCTTCTAGCATCTCTGTTTTCATGACAAGGTCTGGCTGAGATTCAGTAATGGATAATGGTACCTCTGTAGCTGTGGAACAATTCCCCTCCTCAATCACAACAATATCTCGACTAGTTGTTATAGAGTTATTGTTGGGATTGTACACTCTATAACCCTTTACGTTATCTGGATAACCAACCAAGATACACTGGGCTGCCTTTTTGTCCCACTTGAGTCTCTTCTCTCTTGGTATATGTACCATAACTTTACTGCCAAATATACGCAAGTGACTGACTTCAGGCTTCTCTCCAGTCCATGCCTCCAATGGGGTTATGTTGTTAAGACCTGATGAGATTGATCTGTTTCTCAGATACACTGCAGTGTTCACTGCTTCTGCCCAGAATCGTTTGGTTAATCCTGCATCAAACAATAGACATTTGGCTTTCTCTACCACTGTACGGTTCAGCCGTTCACACATTCCATTTTGCTGAGGGGTATATGGGTTAGTCTTCTGGTGCAATATTCCTGCTTCTTCCAAATATTTGTCGAACTGCTTATTGCAAAACTCCAACCCATTGTCGGTCCTCAAAGTTTTTATTTGTTTTCCTGTCTGATTCTCTGCCATATTCTTGAATGCTTTAAACTTGGCCAATGCTTCATCTTTCGTCTTCAAAAAATAAACAAAGACCATTTTACTTTTGTCATCCAAAAACAATATGAAATATTTTGATCCTCCAATTGATTTGGTCTCCATAGGACCACAAATATCCGCATGCACTGTCTGAAGCAACTCTTCACTTCTGTTACCAATGTGTGTAAATGGTAACCGTGATTGCTTCCCTGAGCAACACACCACACAGTTTGTCTTGTTTACCTGGGCCTTATCTGTATATGACATGCCTCGTACCGCACCATCTCTCATTTTGTCAAGATCAGTGCTATTCAAGTGTGCAAACCTACGATGCCACACACGCCCCGACACTGGTGTAAACAGACAATCTGCCTGTTTTACATTTAGCTTGTAAACTCCATCAACACAATCTGCTGTTGCGATCAGTTCTTCTGTCTGGTTATAAATCAGGCCGTGATTGTTTTCAAATATTACTTTATTTCCTTTCTTGATGAGTTGGCTCACTGAAAGCAAGTTAGTAGCAAGACTTGGCACGTATAATACTTCTGAGACAGGTATATCATATTCTGTGTTGTTCACTGTTGTTGTTATCTGTGTATCACCACAACAATCCACAGACATCACTGATTTGTCAGCAATGACAATATTGGTAACGAGTGGCTGATTTGAGATGTGTTTGAGCCAATTATTTTTTGCTGTCATATGCATGCTGGCACCTGAATCAATATACCAGTCCGTAGTCTTGAAGCTACTGCTTAGAAAGATGGCACTGAAAGCATTTGACTGGCTTTTCTTTTCTATAAATCTGCACTGATTCTTGTAGTGACCTAGTTTTTTACATTTGTAACATTTTATGTTTGACTTTGACGTTTCTGACGTACTGATGCTAGCTACGTTTGCGTTTCGATTGATTCGGTTTCCATCTTGTTTCTGGGGTTGCCAATGTTGCCATTTCCTACCAGCAAATGCACTCTGGTTCTGGTTACTTGCATTGCCAATTTCACTCGAGTCATCCATGTCTATGAGTTTCGACTTGATTGAATCGGCCGTTATGTCTATACCGGCATGCTCAATTGCCATGATCATCGGCGAAAATTTCTCCGGCAATCCAGCCAATAGTAGCGATCCAACCCACTCTTCACTAATTTTGAAACCAGTATTATTCAATCGCTGGCTTGTTTCCACTATTGCGGTCACATATTGTGCCATGGACTCGCAATTTTCACGTCGGATAGATATCAGGTTCCGCAGCAATCCGATTCTTCTAGCAAAGCCGGTGTCATCAAACATTTTCTGTAGCTTTGTCCAAAGTCCTGATGCAGTTGTTTCATTCTTAATATGCACGTATAGTCCTGGTTCTATCGTAAGAATTATTTTTGCTCTAGCTTTGGCATCCGACGCGTCGCCATCTTGTTTCAAACATTTTTCCATGCCTTCTAAGACGAGGAAGTTTTCCATTGCAAATGCCCATTCTTCGTAGTTTTCTCTTCCTTTCAGCTTCGTTATACTTGATATTACGTTTCCAGACATATTTTCACTGTTAAACTGTTGAATTATACTTTTAAACTTTAGAAATGCAAGCGGCCCATAACCTGTTGAACTAAAACCAACGTGGAGCTTGGAACGACTAATCAGACTTTTATTCACAGAACAGATAATACAATACAGACAGACAGGTGGCGCCAATTACTTATTTTTGTTATACTTCAATAACTAATTCTACAGTAATATTGTGATGTTGTCAAATTTCTTTGCCAATTCCTCTTCTCAATGAATAATTGGCCACTTTCCAACTTGCAAATACACTCCTTATTCTCAGTCAACTCGAACGTATCAAACAAAAAATGAAGGTTCCTGAATAACCATCTTTCTCTTCCTTCAGGCATCGGTACACTGATGAGCTCGAATAGATCATTGAAATAAAATATTTCAACATCACACAGTCTCAACATACATACACATGAGATTAACGGACTGATACCTATCAGCGCAGGCTTATTCAAGAAAAAAATTCCTGCATATGCTAATTGGCGATACAACTGCCGCAATTGATTTTCAATTATTGGGACGGGTCACACTTGCAAACCGGTTTTGGGCTATTTGACCTCTCGTCAGTACAAGATAGTTCCATATTCAACATAAAGTCGATTAAAATTCATATTTCTTCCATACCTTGACCAAGGCTGATACAATTCCATAAATAGTTGATGTAGATGCGTACTCAGACTCAATGCGAATAATTGTGTTGTTTGAATTGCATCTGTAGTTTGAATATTGTGTTTCATTAAAATACTTGAAGTAGGTATATCAGTTAACAGTATTTTTGTTCCTATATTTTTTTAAAATTCCTGATTCGAACACGTTGAAACAACATTACAATAATATTTTGTCCTCATTGCGGTCCTAATAAAACATTACGTACACGTGATTTTGATTACATCTACTGAACCTTGGATTGGAATGAACTTAAATGAACAATTTGTTCCGGTCAGTCTCAACTCATCTACACAGTAGGTTAATGGACTAGCACCTATCAGAAAATAACTACTTCCCTGATCAATACCACGAACGGCGTTCGGTTATATCTGACAGGTGTTAGTGCAGGATTCTCCACAGAATCCTGCACCACTTCCGTGTAGATGAATTAAAACTGTCCTGAGTGGTTCATTAAGATATTTGATTTCAAGCATACGCATTGACTATTTGTGAAATATTTTTTTGGTGAACTGTTCTTTGATTGAAGTAGTTTGGAATCAGCAACAAGTACGTAATTTCCACATTCATGACCGATAAAATGACAAAGTGAATGTCAACCATTGATTGAAAGAGAAACTACTTACAGGATCAAGAGACTATAAACAAGATATCAATACTCTATCAACAGAAGTAGTCTAGACTTCCCATCAGAGAAGAGTCACCAACAATTGGGAAGAATTTTCACCGATGAGGGCGCTGATGTCTGTTCAAAAATGTCGGCTTCAAACAGTATTCAGCTGATCGTAATGTATCAAAACATATGTTTACTATTGTTTACGTTGTATTGATCCTTGTGTTTTTCGAGTTTTGGCGAAGTTCTGTGTAAAACAAATGTGGAGACTATTCAGTGTGTGAATGTGTTAAAGAAGTGTTTTTCGAACGACAATTATTAAAATAAGGAATACGTATGGAAAAAAGTTAGGATCTCTTCGTTTTCTACTAAAACATTCATCCACACAACAGCTCACATTAATTAATTTCGACATTGTTATAAATAAATATCAATTTCATCAAAACGCAATAGTGAAGAACAAGAACACCAAAATGCACCACAATTCCAGATCACATTCGACAATGACAGAAATTTGTTTTTGTTTTACTTGATGAAATAGTTCAAATATTTGCCGATAGAGGCGTATCTGGATGATATAGAATAGAGAAGAATATAATATGTTCAATAATATCACCGAAAGGATGAGAAGATATCACAAGGTATGGGCATGATTTTTTCAATTGTGGACTAATGATTTTTAAATACACTGAAGAACTCTTTCTTGCGTACTGGTGAAGCATCTGATCTCGGTTATGGGTTTCAAAGTAGCGGTCATTGGACGTTGAATGTGGGAGGAGGCAAGAAGGAACAAGACGAAAAAGTGTGAGAAACTATCTAATTCTCCTAATATTTTTCCATAAATGTGGAGGCGGGAACACCTCAACGCCCCTTACCATCCATTGCCTCTGCAGATGTTTTTGAGGGGCCATAAGTGAATCCATTTAACAGAAAGGTATATATATATATATATATATATATATATATATATAATTCTCCTAATATTTTTCCATAAATGTGGAGGCGGGAACACCTCAACGCCCCTTACCATCCATTGCCTCTGCAGATGTTTTTGAGGGGCCATAAGTGAATCCATTTCACAGAAAGGTATATATATATATATATATATATATATTTATCAATTATTATGGTAATACTGATAGAAATTTCAGCGTAAGTAGCTTAGAGCGTTTTCTATTCATATGCATTCATCAAATGGTAAAGAATCAATTCATGACACACCGAATCCAAACAACAAAATGCTTTTTTTAAATTACCAGCTGATCCATTAAATCTTCCAAATCAAGCGAACTTTACGTAACCTACCCTGATGCTGTTCGGAAGGCAAAAACAAAAACTGAACGTTCCAAAGTGTCCGGCGAAGCGTCAAACATAATCGATATGGTATGATTTCATTCCGCTCTTTGCCGGTGACGTGCAACGGCCTTAATGAAATTGCTGGAGTGGGAAATTGCGTTCGAAAATTTACTTTGTAGAGTATTTGGAATCCTGCGAAGGTTTTCAGTTCTTCCCATAATTCCCTAACATTATTGATGTTCTAACTCTATACAATGAGAGTGATTTTTAGGAATCAAAAATAGAGGTTGTAGTGAGTGTAGAAATTAGATAGATGTTACGATATCACCCTATCATATGAGTGTGACATATGTTTATTGTTCATCTATGGTAATGGGTTGTTGATAGAAAAGTCAGATTTCGATGATGAAAAAGTCAAGAAAATAATACTAATTACCGAAAATAACTTGTAGAGAACAAGAACCAACAACATCTAAAGTTTGACCACCATAGTTTGTTATGTTCAATATGAATTCCTTTAGTGAACCAATTTTTAATGTTTCCCAGATTTTTTCTGGTATGACATTAACATGAGCCCCAGTATCCAGTTTAAATTTAATAGGTTTTCCACATTCGGGTAAATACATACTTTCAAACCAATCTCGTTTCAAGTTCTCTATGATGAAAAGTTCTAACAAACTCAAAACATATTTATTGTAACTAGAAATAATTTCATTATCACTAATACCATCAACCTCGAATTCATTGAATCTACATAAATGAGCAAAATGATTGAATTTGGAACATTTACATTTTTTACGAAATGCTGAACATTTCCTGCGGAGGTGGTTCAAGCCACATCTACCGCATCTCCACTGATTGAAATTTTCCTCACTCAGTCTTCTGTTGGAGTTACCTTGAATGCCTCTTGACCGACTTGGTAGATTCTGATTATCATAACGAATATTTTGTTCCATATGGGATCGTCTGCTATACTCGCTCTGTAACTGGTTTTCTAAGTTGTTTCTTTCTTGCATCCTTCCATCATACCTGACATTTCCTCTGGCCTGATTGAACTGCTTATTTTCAAGGATCTGATTCACTTCAATATCTTCTTGGTTTCTGTCATGTATTTCATCTACTTCAAGACATTCCATTTTGTCATTTCTCTAATATAGTTATCTGTCCGCTCAGCAGCATAACAAATCTCATTCCTTCTGGTCAAATCTAAATTTGGTTCTCGCAATAAGCGATCTTTCACTTTTTGATCTCTGATACCGCTCACTATTCTATCTTTTATAAGTCTATTCCTGAAAGCACCAAACTCGCAATTGCTTGACAGTTTTTTCAGTTCTTCCAGAAAATGTTGAAATGACTCACCATGAAGTTGAATTCTAGAATTGAATTTGTGAGTTTCCACACTGACGTTTGATTTAGGTATGAAATAGGCATCCAGTTTGGTTATAATTTTATCTGGGTCGGCTTTTTCATCAGCTGCTATATTTAATGTTTCCAAAACTTCACAAGCTTCTTTCCCCAGACAATGTAATAGGACTGCTGCTCGTACCTTCTTGGGGTTTTCCTTGCATCCTGTTGCAACTGAGAAGAGTTCAAAGTTGTTTTTGAACCTTCGCCAGTTCGACCCTAGATCTCCACTCATAAGGCATCGACTAAACATATGTCATACTCATAAGATATATAGGGTGATATCATAACAGAGGTAACAGAGGGGCAAATGTATGTTGGGCTGTCATTGTAATTTACGTTCAAAGATTCTCTCTACCTACAGGGTTCGTTCGGAATCTTGTAGAAGTTTTCAGTTCATTCCATGATCCTTCAACATTGATACTCTAGACCAGTCGCGACCTACTGCTGGGCTGCGAGTTAATTTTTAGTGGGCCCTGTGAATACCGAAATGAATTGGACTTATCAAACTCACTGACATTGAAGGTAATTCGAGTTGAAGTTGATGTCAGAACTGTAATGGGGAAATATAGGAAAAAAAATCTTCAATGAAATAACTTCTTGATATAGTTATTCTATTGAGTATTGAAAATTGTATTTAAACTTTGCTTCTCATTGAAAAATCCCTTTATCAATATTGGTAACTTTTGGATTTCCCGAAGGTGGGTCCCAAGTTTTGAGAATTGTTTTTGATAGGTCATAGTCCAAACAACTTTGGAAACCATTGCTCCAGACGATACGACAGATGCAGATATTTGCATTTGAACAGGAATTTGCGTATAAGTTTTGAGAACGGAAGAGAATTTAGTTTCCGAAACGTTAACGATAAGTATTTTCTCATATATATTAGTTCTTATTATTTTTTTGATAGGCAAAATTTGAGTTATACGGAAAGTTGCTGACTAATTGGATTTGTTCTATCCAAAGAGAACTGTTTTTCGATAGACGCAGCAACTTTTCGGGGTATATAAATATTAATTCTTATTTTTTCAGATTGCGGTAGGTTACAAACTCAGAAAACAACAGAACAAACATAAGAAGGAGTATATGAATACGTTCGTCGAAACAGAAAAAGGATTGCCGCTGTGGACCAAATGCAAGTTCTATATAATATCGAAGGATTCCATCTACGGTACAGGAAAGCCACAGAAATCCATTAACATGCCAGCACTTCAGAATCCACAGCCTCCTTTATTAATTCAGGCACAGATCATTCGAAGGGTGAATTCAAAACAATTTCACATGCTGGTCCGTAATGTAGCTTACCGTTAAATACGGATTACACGCTCGAGTCCACTACAAGTCCATTCCATGCATTGCTGCATCGCTTTTGACAATGCAAACTATCTGTTGAATCTTGTTGACAATGTTATCTGTTAGTCCGTAGTGGTTCGAACTTCCATGGTCTGACTCCTTTCAAACTTGGAATAACCAGTAACATTGGTTTCACATCTCAGCCGGATCTACACGTTAACAAAAACGTTTCATGTCTCTTTCAGTAGTACGAGAGTAGCTGTAAATGATTTTTTCTACAAACGCCAGTAAAAGTATAATTTTTGACGCATGCTGTCAATGTCTGAAATGCCATTTTATGACACTGTGGTGTTAAAAATGAATCAGTTAAAGGACTAGTGCTAAAAGTGATTCATTCGTAGAGAAAATACAAAAACATAATTCAAATTGAAGTGATTATTCGATTGAAACTACAATTATGAAACTCCATGGCCGCTTCAAAAAAGCCACAAGCTTGCAATATCTGCTTATGTTATGATTATTTATGTTCATCATCGACTTCAACATAGAGTAACTCGACCAGAGCGTTGACGATTTCCATATTTTGGAATTTTCTTCAAAGTATGCAAGAAAAACTTTTCCACTGGCCTCCTTGCCACTGACATTTTTCTGATCACACCATTTCAAGAAACGGTCGTATGAAAACTCGTACTGTCGCTTCGACTTACTAGGCAATAATTCAAAAGCAGCTTTATTGGCAGCTTCTTCAATTTCCGGCGGTAGAAATTCATTTTCTGGATCACTTTCCATCGAGGAACGAAGAAACGAGAAAGAACAATTCGTGATTTATTGACGTTAGTTGTCAATCAACAAATTCTGTTTTTGATTTCCTTGGCAACTAGTTTCATGAATAGATTCGATTGAGATGCCTAGAAGTCCTGGTGACTCAACTGATTAGATTTTGTTTAGATTTTTGTGGCGAAAAAAACAATCGACGCTTTTGAAGGTTTCCCCTATTTTTTCGGTAGAGGGCGTTATGTTCCCATTTTTCAAATTTGATGACAAGTGCCAAGTTAATTGTCATATTGTTATGTCAGTTTGATATTTTGATGTTTACGATTTTTTTATCGTGTTTATTTGTTGATTTCATTGCTTTTAAATATCGAAACGTTGTTACTGGTATCTCATTGTCCACCCATTATCCTTTAGGTTGCGATCTCTTCTCGCTAACCAATCAAATAAAAGTGGAAAAACCCGACTGCACATTATTTTCACTTAGTGCAAATTCAGCTTCAGACAAGACTGACAAGAGCGTGTTGGCGACATCTGTACATATTGTAAGGAAACCTCCAAAAGCTCAATTATCCACCAAAAATCAAGCAATCCTGATTTCGCCACTTTTATCCCAAACTTCTACAGGTATAAGTTAACACACCAGGGTTTCCAGGCTTCTTAGATTCGATGAAATTGGATTCAAAACGGATAATCTCGAGGATATTATTTTATCAATTATTTAATGTAGAATAGGTATGTGTTGATTCGGACTCTCAATGGCGTTTGTAGAAAGAATAGTGTAAGATAAGTGCTAGAAGTGATTTTATTTCATTTGAAGGGATGAAACACTCCGCCTTCGGCGTCGTGTCCCAAACTTACCTTCTCACAAAATAAAATATCACTTTTTGCTTATATCATAAATAACTATTTTTGTTGCTTGGGCTCAGATGTCCCCTTTCTGGTTGAGAACTGGGAATTGCCTACCATAGATTGTTTGAAAGAATCGTCGATAGTATCATCACTATTGATGATCTCGAGTGGTCTTAATTATTTTATATTTTAATTTTTTCATCCTTATTCCTAATGTTTCGTGCAAACTATCACATTTTGTATTTACTACCATGGGCACATCTACACTATGAATAATAACAAATAAAGGGCCGAGAATATCCTCTATCAGTTCTGTTGAGCGCATTCTCATGCATCCGATTTTTGCAATTCTTCAACGGAATTCTATCGAAGTCAGTTGTTCTTGATATCCAATAAAAATTCTCCTGGTGGAGATTTCAACATTCACAAATGAACTTATGGAATCAGTCGGTAAAAATTAAGATGCGCGAGTGTTAGAAAACAATATACGAAAGTAGAAATTGTTAATTTGGAATGAATTCGGATTTATCAGTGTAGAAATCATAAGAGATCGATTCAGTCAATAAAAGTGTATCATAGCTGTTATCATTGTTTTAGGCTAATTATCCAATCATACGGAAATATCATTTGAACGGATGGCATTTTCTCATATTTTTCTAACGGAGGTCGTAGTTCAAATTGCACATTTTCTTGATCAGCTCGGGTAAGTGTGATTTGGAGGCACGTCTGGCATAGACATGTACAAATCTTTGTTTGACCTACCTACGTTGAACGCTACCCTACATACTGAAATTCAATAGATTCATTCAATATAGTTGCTGCCTTCTTTCCGACTTGATGCTCGGAGTTAACTAGTATTTTTCGACAATATCAAAATTTGTGTTGAATTGACGGTGAGTTTTGATATCTCCACATGTATATGTAGCATCAATGATTATATCATTCGAAAACAAATTATGGAATGAATCACAGTTACCCCAATAGAAATTAATTCTGAGGTTCATGTCACCACATGGGTTGGGGTAAGTGTGAACTCGTTTTCGCGTATACGTTCGCACTCACCATATTCGCTAGTTCCAGAAGCAATGGTTCGAAATTATTGCCGAAACAGCCAAAGGACCTGGAATTATTCCCAAACAGACCGCAAAAATGCAATACAAAGAATAAACAGAGGTACAATGAGCATTTATCGAGCAAATAATGACCAGAATTATTCTGAAATATGGAAGGAATGAATTTTAATGGCCTCGGGACTCAGCAATTTTGGTGGACCCAGACACTGTCAAAGTTCTTTCTGAACTTATTATAAGGACTAAAGAGAAAATTTTATCGTTCAAGATATTTGGTTGATTTTCATTTTTGATCTTTCAAAAGTTTATAACTTTTTCCCCAATGGATATGTTTCAAAATCGAAAAAAAAATGTATGTGTATATACATACATTAACAAAAAAATGTAGATGTGACTTCACGCTGAGGTCTCAATCTGCCTACTCCTCAGGTGTTGTCACAGGGGGCAAGTGTTTGTGACTTGACGCCGGGGCCTCAATCTGCCTACTTCCTAGGTCTCGTCACGAGTTCTTCCTAAGGTCTCAATCTGCCTACTCCTTAGATCGATATATATATATATATATATATATATATATATATATATATATATATATATATGACTGAACTTGCTAAGAAATGATATACCTTTTGGGCATGCAGTCAGGATCAGATGGCCACAATTAAAAGGTCTGAGCTTTCAGAATACTTTATTCCATAATCAAAGACATCTAAGAATCTAAGAAGTTTTCATAGTGAAACATAAAAATATTTGGCAGAAAAATATTTCCATATTTTACTTACATCGTGAGATAAAAAAGTAAGACTTGCATTAACATAAAAACCAAGAAAATTTTGAGATGAACGAAAAAAGAACCCAAAAGGGAAATTGACAGCAAATTATTAGTTTGACATCAATCAATCACGTTGTAATTACTGGAGGGTGATCACTTTTTTTATCATCATATAGAGTGATAAGAAGATGTCTACAAGAAGTTTCAACTTTACACCAAAGATATCAAAAGATCTCATCGTTTATTAAATTGATCGTATGTCAACTGCTTCGTCTCATAACCCTATATGATGATAAAAAAGTAATCCCCCTCTAGTAATTACAACGTGATTGATTGATGTCAAACTAATAATTTGCTGTCAATTCCCCTTTCAGGTTCTTTTTTCATTCATTTCAAAATTTTCTTGGTTTTTATGTTAATGCAAGTCTTACTTTTATATCTCTCGATGGAAGTAAAATATGGAAATATTTTTCTACTAAATATTTTTATGTTTCACTATGAAAACTTTTAAGATGTCTTTGATAATGGAATAAAGTAATCTGAAAACTCAGACCTACCAAAGAGAACACTTTTAATTGTAGCCATCTCATCCTGACTGCATCCCCAAAAAATATATATATATATATATATATATATTCCATACTTGCCACATTTTGGTGGTGCAAGTAAACACCTTACAGAGAAGTACCGCATTCACACTTGCTTAAAAACTATGGGAAAGTGTAATCCAAGGTTTTTATTTCGTAAAAAAAATGTAATGAATTCTAGTTTTCATATCATAGTAATGCTATTTTCATGTTCCGATATTGCTGGTATTTCTGACCACAGAAAACAATTTCCGAACACTTTTACCGTGATAGTAATCTCAAACTACTGATGATATTGGAGCGGATCGCCATGCTATCGGACTTCTGTCGGAAGAACTGTCAAAAGTAACCTATATTATTCTGAAATTAATCAAATCTTATGAGATGAGACAGCGATAGAAATTTATAGTCAAAAAATCAGAGAGCTGAAGCTGTAATGGGTGGAGAACTTTCTCCAAGCATTTGCTCAGCGCTTGGAGCATTATTTGAAAAAGATGTGATAAAAATCAGTCCTGCAGAGTGAATTATCGGTTGTAATTACACGAGTGCATAAAAATTACCCATAATTTTGCAAGAAAGCGTGATATCTAAAAATTGCAACAGTTTATTTTCATATTTTGGCGAAAGTGCCCGAGTCCGAATATGAAAATAACCGAATGCAATATGTATAAGATATCACGCTTGAATGCAAAATTTGAGATGGAATGCCCCGGGGTGTTGTCGGCTTTCTATAAATTCTAGGATCATGCCTGTATAATAAGAAAACTGATAGGAAAAGTATACAAGGCTCTAATTCAATCATACCTGTACAGAAGAGGAGAACCTAGCAAACTTCTCTTCGTGGTGATGAGAATAATGCCTACGAAAGGAAAGAACTCTGTTCATGGGACAACCAGAGCACGGGATGTACATCCTTTTGGGTCAACATCTCCCCCAAGAGAACAGAAAACTGTAAAGTTTCCTAACAATGGACAGGATTTGGCTGTTCTGAGTGTTGTTAGTACCGCAGCTCAACTTCACCGGAACGTGGGGTACTTGTGAGCAGCTGAACACACAAATTTCTCTATGGAAGTTAGAGTACATTTTTTTTTCACAAGACTGGCACTGAAAATTGTCACTCTCCGGTGCTGAAGGGGGCACCCAGAGGTTTTTTCCGAATGAGTGTCCTGTAGCGTCAGCTGTCAACAACCCAAACTTGCCGACTTTCGGGATGATTTGTGAAAAAAGGGGGTATCACTCGAGTGTCCGTGCTCTCCATAGTGAAAGACAAGGTTATTTAGCACATCTTACATGAGTTTCAGATTTTTGGGTTGAGTGAATTGAAAGCAAGATTGGAATTTTCACACCATTTTTCCTATGAATACCAGACCGATTTTCAGGTAAAGTCAGTTCGTCTTGGACCTTCTATCAGGTAACAACAATCACTTGGGACCTGAATTCTTCCTCGGTACCAAGCTCTATAACAAGGAAATGGAGTACCCGACAAGATCGGTCGCGACGCCATTAGATCTGGAACGAGAACAAGGAAGCACAGGTCCGTAAGATTTTGGAACTGAGTATCCTGAAGTCTCACATTAACTTCTTCCAGAATTTCAAACCTAGTCATTCAAAGTTAGAGATTGTAAATGGGAAAATATCCAATCACTGAGTATAGAGAACCGCGTTATGGTAACATCTCCAGGTTATAAGGGTTGAAATAACATCCGGGTTGTTTTACTGACCTGCCGCTAAATTGTAAAATGGTTGAACTGAGTATGTTTATATTCACTGCAATGTTACTCATACACTAGATATGGATCCTCCCTCACTATAGGAAATCAAAAAGAGTATGAAATAAAACTACCAACATTTTGCTGTGCACGAATAAGTCAAAAAGATGGGGAGGACGGTATCGGGTTGATTGCCAGATGGTGTGCACCCAAAAAGATGAATCTCGCTGAGGCAGAACCTGGCCAACTCCATGGTTGTGGGGGCATAGGTGTACCAGATGCCCATTAACACAATTGGTGACAAAACATCTCTCACCGAACTTTGATAATTATTCAGCCTTCCACATTCTGGAGATTGTTCGTATTCAATTTTGACTATACAGGATATTTTCCTAAGTTAGGTATTTACTTTTCCGAATCAGATGAACATCATCTTCAAAGGAGAGATCACTCTAACTGTGATATCAGGAGTTTCAAACTCATCATGGATTGGTTATGTATTTCGAACGGTCAATAGATAATGTGGTAACCTTTTTTTTGTATTTCATTTCCCTACAACTGGCAGAACTTTGTATCCCAAACGAACCTTACCAAAACCCAAACAAACACAACGTGGGAAAACCGTGACGATCAACGTGGCCGTATTTTAGTCGTACAGATAAGGCGGTTACAAATTATATGGTCATTTTCATGCACGAATGTAATTCATTGGAATATTTCACGATTAAAGAAATTCTCAAGGAAATGTTATTTTTTGTCCATTTATACTTTCCTCTATAGAATGTATGGAGCACTCACCAAAACGCGAAATCTTTTTCCAGTTTTGAAGTCTATCTGACATTTATTTGTGTTGTTTACTGACGTCTAGCGATACGGTTTCAAATGTGTTGTTATGACGACTTGAAACAATGCAATTATTATTATGGGACATTTTATATATGAGGAAAATATTCCTGAAGACAAAAAAACTTGAGAATGTACTCGAATGAAAAAGAATATACTACATTAGTTTAGCCAGCTGATGATCCTAGGGACTTTGTCCAAGGAAACTCTCACAGTGCAGTCTATAGCCCCATTCACTTTTTATTCGGTACATGGAAACTTGAATCACGAGTCTCATTTTCTGCTAAAAAATATTGTACGAGAAATTCAACACTATTAGTCTCAAACTTAAAAGCTGTTTCCTATTACTCATTTTTCTCTTCTCCTTATACACTTTTTTGTTACGTAAGTTCATATAAGTACATCGCCGTGATTTCAACTGACAGAAAGTGATCAAGGGTTGGACTAGACCCCAAAAAATTTTAGAATACACTTCGACCAGAAGTTGTAACTGATTTTCATTCACATATATTTAGAACAAACGCTCTTTCGCTAAGGAAAACTGAGCAAATACCATAGTAATTTTTTATTATTCTTTTTATTCAACTAAAACTAAGTACCTTATTCTCGAAATAACTCGAGTTCGGAGAATTTCCTGACTGCCAATATAATCCTTGACAAATTAGAAACAATTTTGAGGGACTGAATGGAAGTGGCCATTACTTCATGGAAATCCATATTAAACAAATAATATAAAATATATTATTTGTTTGATTTTGAGTTTGAAATAGTTTGAAATTTCAACATGATCTAACTCAAATCATTTCAATTCGGAGAAGGGAATGCTGGGACTACATGACCATTCTTGCAATAGTAGAGCCAATTACTTTTTAGTCTCTAACGACTGAATCAACTGGACAGTGCTGTTCAGGAATTTCGGAACATGAGGTATGTAACTGTCTAAGCAGACATTAGCATATGACGATGATTTTATTTAGAGATTTTGAAACAAATAGAAACGACAAAAAATCTGCCCACATGATTCTCTCGTGAAAAACGCGTTAACACTCACCCGATCTTACCTTGTTGTAATTCAATCAATGGCAATCAATTCAGAAATATAATTGGAATTTTTATCAGTATCGTCGATCATTCATATTCTTGGAAATATTTTGAATTTTGAACCCTCAATTTCTGAATAAACATTACTTTCGGGCTTCATTGGCTCCCTGTCAATATTTCAGTGAAATCGACAAACAGAAATCTGCACCCGATTTTTCCTTCGTAGAAAAAACTCAAACGGGAACATCGACGTCATTATTTATAGGAATATAGTTATTCAACCATATGGAAATATCATTTGAAGAGATGGCTACGCCAGTGATTTCGTTTCCAAGTCAAGTATCTCCTCACATTTTTCTTACGGACGTCGTAGCTTGAGTTCGATATTTTGACAATGCACGACAAAGATTCCTACTCTTTCTGTCAGTTTGACTGAATTGTTGATAGAAAAAAAAATTTGGCTTCAAAATAGAGTTGACGCTAAAAGTTTATGAAGGAAATGAAAGTTTAGGCGGTAAAATAATTTTCGAAACATGAGTGATATATGACATAGACAAAACATTCCACTTCTGTTTCTGAACTGATTGCCATCTTTTGGCATTGCATACTAGTAATCCAGAAAATATGGAAATCAAGCTACTACGTCCGAAATAAAAGAGATGACTCGGAAATGAAATCACTAGTGTCATCTACCCGTAGAATCCATCCTTCCGAATGATATTTCCATAAGGTTGACTGATTATATATCTATAAACAATGGTTATATTCTGGATATTGATGCCTGAACTTCCATTCCTTCCATAAACTTCTATCGTCTACTCTATTTTGAAGCTTCACTATCTTTCTATCAACATTTCAGTCAAACTGACAGACGGGCAGAACTGTGCACCTATTTAACCGAAATATCAACATTATACTGTAGATGGCGTAACAAAAACGCATCAAATAGGGTCACTGGATCTAGTAAGCTTTGCTTATAGTATTTTTCACAGTAAATGGTATTGGCTTATTAACTGCAATAAACTACCCGATTTAATCCCATTGTGTAGAAAATCATCTGGTAAAAGATGCAAATGTGCTACAGGGTCGAACTTAAGAAATTTGAATTTTGCATAATGTAGGAGATATACAAGTAATTAATTTGAATGTTACAATTCTATTCTATATTCAGTTCAGTGTCGCTACCGCTATCCTCATCTAAATTAATTATAATTGGCGCAATTTATTTAACAGCAAGGTACGAGTTTTCAACATTTATAACATGACTAACAGAACTTTTCCAACTCTCGGTAGGAATGTCATTCATTCAGTTCCTAATTAATTCTACCACACTACCACTTAAAGTCGGAGAAGTTTTTTTTCCGCGCACGCTCGATTGAAGTTGGTGCCACATAAGCTCTATGGGATTGAACACGCAGTAGTAGGGAGGTAGTCGTAACACTGTATGTCCCAATTCTTCTGCAATTGTATCACAAACATACGTTTTTTTTTTAAGAAAATGACTGCAGCACTTGTAAAAGCTATTTTTTTGTATAATTTTCCTCAAAATATATGTCATTTGATGAGCCGCTGTTTCAGACTTTTGATTGTAGGGACAGGCTGCTCATCGTACATAGTGTAGATTTTTCGCCTTATCAAATCTTTTTCCCAGTCGTCTAGACTTTTTGTGACACCGGAATCTTTACGCTTTTTTCTTGATTCCATGAAATTTTCAACAATTCGTCTAACTGAAGTAAGAGACACCTTCGTCAAATTACTGGTTACTTTTGCTGCAACACCCGCGTTATATCCTTGCTGAAGTAAGGAACTATGCACATTTTTTACAATGATTTTCGAGTCACAAGATAAGTGATTCTTCTTTAACGAACCACTGGAAGAAGCACTATTACTTTTTATCCACAGACGCCACATACTGCCTATTCTGTACGTTGGGGTATAAAATCTTTGCTATTGATGTCTGTTATAACAAATAAATGTTATAAAATTATTGTACGTCGTAACACAAAACACTTCCAATGAAATACAAAGACTAAAATGAACAAGAAGTGTAAGCTGTAATCCTCTACAATCCCTCTCCGAGAAACAAAATTACCTGAATCCGGTCCTTTTACATTTATGATGTGCATCTCGGATTTTACAACTTAAGGGTCTAATTGGTTTTATTATAATCCTTCAGTCAATACCATTCATTGTGAAAACTACTATACAAGCTTACTAGATCCAGTGACCCTAGCATCAAATCCTTTTCACACAGGCATTGAGTAACTATATCTCTATAAACAATGTCGACGTCATGATGTAGATGGCGCACGAAACGCTTCAAATTTCACACAGGAATTGGCTAACTATCCTTTTCCTCTATGAGCAATGCTAATATCGAAGTCCAGTCATAAATCCAGTGGATCCATGGGTTGATATTCGAACAGTGTCCACCCAAATGACATCAAACTCACGCTGATAGAAATCCAAACTGATGCAGGAATGAGACTCTATTCAAATTGTCTCTAGCCCGTGTGCATTTTCAATAAAATGGGCTGAGAGGAACACTTCGAATCCTCGAAATCAAGATATTTATTGGGAGCAATTGAACCCGAGCATAAGATGGTGTTCGAACGAATTCCGACGGAAGTCTGGTTTAGGTGCGATTTATGGGGACAGTATATTGAATTTTACGCCGAAGGTGAAAATCATCCGTACGTGAAGGAGCTACTTTGAAAAAAGACCGTTTCTGAAAGAGGATTTATTGGGTGCACGCGGTGCGAGCCTAAAACGCCTTCGAGAACGTGTGGAATTGATTTTTGAAGTATATAACAGACTGTGATGAAAAATAGAATAAAGGTAGGAGAGAAGTTTCTTTTTTGAAACGCAAAACACTCTGAGGCAAGTGAATATAGAAACGGTTGAACGATTTGGGACAGTGACACAACTTTGCCTGTATTCAACACGCGGTTATAATCTGAGCCCACTCAAATACTCCACTCATATTGGTTTAAAACCGACTTTAGCTTAGACCAATGTAGATATTATCGTAAGTGGAAGGGAGAAATAAATATATATTTGAATTGAAAAAACAATTTTTCAACATAAATATTTTTGTTCAATTGGAAAGTCCATTACTCTGATAATACCCATACCGCAAATATAAGAATTGAAACTTTTGGTGAAAAATAAACATAATTTTGTCCTGTGATTGGCCGTTTACCACTTATCCCTGAGTTTTTTGATGACATAAATGCCCACATCGGTGAAAAATATTTCCTACATTGGCCCAACAAATACCATATCCATACGAAGGTAGTAGTCCATACTCAAAGTGGAAGACCAATTTTATTGAAAAAGGAAACACGAAGTCAACTCCACAACAAATTTTATTCCTAAAGGAACTGTATCCTAGTTTATGAGACATGTTTCGAACATATATATGTTCATCTTCAGTTAGATACAAAAAGGCTGAAATAGAGTTAACAATGAGAAAACAGTAGAAGTGATTTTTTTACATGATACTTACGTAAGTTGGGAGATCAAAATTGACAAACTACATATTAACTATCTTTAAACTACTTTCGAGAACCAAAGTGGTTCAAGAAGCTGGATTATATGTTATAAGATGGGGGTGGAACCCCAGAATAATAATAAAAACTGCATTACAACTTGGAAAAATTAACAAACACCATGCAAATGTGGCGTGGGTAGACAACAAAATGGACGAAATCGTGAAACAAAACCGAGATATAATAATCAAGGAGACAAGTGGAGGCACCTGGGAGTAATAGGGCAAATCAAAAATCCAAAAAAAAACTAGAAAACTATAAACAGTTTAAGGGTTCAGTCTTTAGGAGACAGATGTCCTTACTGAAACTAATAATTAATCATTTTGATAATGGATTGTTATAATGCAAGTAAATGAATTTGAATAAGTTTTTTATGATTTAACATTAGGGAGAAACAGTCAGGGCTAATCACTAAGCAGAGTTGTTATGGATAGCGACTAAAAATGGTCGTTATGTTCAAGGTCAGTTGCTAAGCGCGAAATTGGTATTCACTTTTCAAGTTAAGTTGCTACTATAATGACCAGTTGCTGTGAATAGTGGTTCACAAGCAACTGCTTTAGATATCTTGTTAAGGAAAAACAGCTTACCACCGTCATTATGGCAAGTTATTATCAGAGTTGCTACGACGGTTAGCAACTGCGATAACCATTTTACTTAGTGAATAGCCCTGAATATCTTTTCTGTGACTGAAAATAATTCAATTATGGGAAGAGAAAGTTGAAATAGAATCAAAAAAAGGTACACAATCAAAGTTAATATTCATTTACTTGCATTAAAACAATCCATTATCAAAATAATTAATTATTAGTTTCAGTAAGGACATCTGTCTCCTAAAGACTGAACCCTCAAACGGTTTATAGTTTTTTAGTTTTTTTTTTGGTTTTTGATTTGCCCCATTACTCCTAGGTGCCTCCACTTGTCTCCTTGATGATTATATCTCGGTTTTGTTTCACGATTTCGTCCATTTTGTTGTCTACCCACGCCACATTTGCATGGTGTTTGTTAATTTTTCCAAGTTGTAATGCAGTTTTTATTATTATTCTGGGGTTCCACCCCCATCTCATAACATATAATCCAACTTCTTGAACCACTTTGGTTCTCGAAAGTAGTTTAAGGATAGTTAATAAGTAGTTTGTCAATTTTGATCTACCAACTTACGTAAGTATCATGTAAAAAAATCACTTCTACTGTTTTCTCATTGTTAACTCTATTTCAGCCTTTTTGTACCTAACTGAAGATGAACATATATATGTTCGAAACATGTCTTATCAACTAGGACATAGTTCCTTTAGGAATTAAATTTGTTGTGGAGTTAACTTCGTGTTTCCTTTTTCAATTAAATACCATATCGTCTGCGCCAAGATTGGTACTCGAGTTCAATAACTCATCACCACGTATAATATATCTGGTTATAATGAACAATCATTTTATGAGTATGGCAATATTGATACAATAACATACAATTCAAATATGACTGATATATTCTTGCCTTGAATCCTATTATGATCAAAAGGTATTCTCTTCATTCAGTTATTTCTCAAACCCATGGAATATTATATAATAATAATAAATGACTTTATTCACCACATAACTGTCCATAACAATCTATTACAAGATGATAAATGTGACAAAAAGGCGGAGTTCGGCAATGAGCTCTCGAATAATTCGAAGGTTACTCATTTCCGCTCTTCCACTCAACCCGAATAACGAAATTACATCCTGAAGATACATTTTTTATATATGAATGTTATAAAGAAAACTGATTATTCATAAGTATAATTTGTATCCTAGATAAATGAAGGCCGAAAAACATACTGGAAATGAATTTTTTATTAATATTTCGTTGTCAGCTTCGGTTTGGGAGGGATGGGCGCATAAAAGACATACAGCATATAGCATATTGATCCAGATTAGTCCACACTGAAATCATGGTTGAAAATTGCATTTCTCAAGCTTTTCTTGAATAGGACTCGGTTCATATTTTTCTTCATGTCTGCGGGCAACCTATTGAAATATTTATAAATATTAAAAGAAAAAGATTTTTCGAATTGTTTTTTATTGTGTTTAGGAGGGTAGATTGCAATTGTGTTCCTGGTGGGGATATTATGTACATCGTGATGAAACCGAATTTTGTCGTATAAATAGCTTGGTGTTTTTGTATTGATAATATTTTTATATAAACTGCAGCTATGTACTACTTGTCTTTCCCTCATTGATAACCATCCTATCTCTTTTCTTTTTGTTGATACAGAATCACGCTTTCTCAGGTTACAAATCATTCTGGTACATGAATTTTGTACCTTCTGTATTCTATCTTGGTCATGTTTTGTTAAACAAGGGTAATATACCACATCTGCGAAAGTGAAGACATTTAATACTAAGGAGTTACACAGCATTATCTTAGCTTTTTTTGTCAAACAGTTTTTGTTACCGTAAATCATTTTCAAATTTCCATATGCTTTTTTGATACAAGAATTGATATGTTTGGTGAATTTTAAATTATTATCCATGTGGAGACCCAGATTACGTGAACATTCTGTGAAAAGTATAGGTTGATTATTGATATTTATATTTATCGTATCTTGCAATACATCCCTTTGTGATTTGTTACCGAACAGCATGACTGAAGACTTTTTCGGATTAATCGACAAGCAATGATTCTCAGACGCTCTAACAAGTGAATCTAAATCAGCATTGATTTTTGAAGAGGCATCATCCACGTTTTCTGGTTTGAACGAATAGTACAATTGGGTGTCGTCTGCGTAGAAATGGACATCACTAAATGTTACCGAAGAATTTAAGTTTGATGTGTATAATGTAAATAAAGTTGGCCCAAGGACTGAACCCTGTGGGACACCACTACTAGGTGTTAGTATATCCGACAGGTTATTTCTCAATTTCACTCTTTGCTGGCGATTTTTCATATAATTATTTATCAGAGTGATAGCATCATCTCCAAAGCCGTAGTAGTGCAGGATTGCTGCAAGTAATCCATGGTCAATTCTATCGAATGCCTTCGTATAATCTAATAAAACTAGTATAGTTGATCTATTTTTGTCTGCTTCGCATAGTATATCATCGGTGACCTTCAGCAAACTTGTTGCACAGCTGTGACCTGGACGAAA
Source organism: Zygogramma bicolorata (assembly GCA_032362365.1). NCBI lineage: Eukaryota > Metazoa > Arthropoda > Insecta > Coleoptera > Chrysomelidae > Zygogramma > Zygogramma bicolorata. Next base: position 308,604 of record JAVJAQ010001590.1, read on the forward strand.
ACCAGACTGAGTAGAGGGGAGAATATTGAATAGACTCAAGTGTGTTCTAATTTGATTATTCAATACTTTTTCTAAAAGTTTGGATAACACTGGTAAAATGCTGATTGGTCGCAGATCTTTTAACTCTGTTGGATTCTTTATTTTGGGAAGAGGTAAAATATGTGCTATTTTCCAGGCATCTGGAAAATAATTCTGTTCAATGCATGAATTAATGATGTTAGTCAAATGAGGTAATATGAAAGGATAACAATAATGCAACATATCGCAAGGTTTTCGGGCTTGAGGGCCGTGTATTGGAATTTTTAATTCCGGAGCTTTCGGCTACATCTGCGGCAGCCATCTTCAGCGGCGTAGTCGTAGGTCAACTCTCCTGTGCGAGTCTACTATGACTGGTGTTGTCAACACCAGTCATAGTAGACTCTGCGAGGATTTCTTTGACAGTTGTAAATACGTCATATAAAGTAGGAAGAGATTCATTCTTATCCGTATTGATCTTGCTAGTGGTATCTTGTGTTTTATTATTGCATTCGGAACATTGCCATAAACAAACTTTATTTTGCACATTTTGAAACAAGGTATCATCGACCCCAACGCAATAATAATGGTATTCTTTAGCACAATTATGACACTTCAATTTATTTTGGACATTCATCCTTTTGGTACAATGCGAGCAGCCTGACATTTTGAGGTTCACTGGTCGGCAATATTTGACTTTTTTGTAAATCGAAAGTATTCGTCTATAGTTTTTGTGTACTTTCAGAGTCAGATGATCCGATGTAATAAGGTTTCTTTCCTACCTTGCTTCAGCGATGATAGAATGTAATTTCGTCTCAGATTCAACACTTGATTGTCAGCTACACACTGTAAAAGTTTCACAGAATTCGGTAAAGTAAATCAGGGTAAAACTCCCAAATTTGTAAGAGCACACTGAACTCGCAGCTGTATAGCTTGACCACCGCTACTAATATAAAAGTGAAAAAATAGGGAGGAAAATTAAAAGTTAAAAATTGCGTCACCACTGGTTGAAACGAAATGTCTCGTGAGAGAACACAAAATTTTAGCATATTTTGCATCAAATCTCGATCTCGATTTTATGTGAGCAGAGTTCAAAGGAGTGAAAGATGCATGGTAATTATGATGTAATATGATAAATTCCAGTCCATGACATAGATTGGTATGGTAATGGTTAGGACTTCCATTGTCTATATTATAAACTCTATTGAAACCTGTTGCTAAGAACGAAAGGATAAAAATACAAATCAAGTGAGAAAATCAACTCAAAATCAATGATTTTGATAGGCACTAATATCACTTGATTTGAATTTTTATCGATTTGTTCTTAGCAACAGGTTTCAATAGAGTTGATAATATAGACGTTGGAAGTCGAACCATTAGCATTGAGAAGAAACATTGTCAACCACATTCAAACTAACATAGATTGGTATCGGGAATGCACACAACAGTGCCAAAACATGACCTATACTTGAAATCACACCAAAACTCCTTTTTTATGTCTATTTCAGAATAAGTACAGTGGATCTCTAACAATCTTTGTTTTCGTTAACCAGCGGATGAGCGTCAACCCTCAGAAGTCGAAACATGTGCGAGCAATGGATCAACGAAGTCTTACATTTCAACGTGCGATTACTCAGCACGGGAAAACACGACATTTACAATTTGGCAAACATAACTGAAACTGTGAAAATAGACACGCCCATGATGCGCATTCGTCGTACGACGGATTCCAGTGAGAAGGCACTTACCATTTAACATTTGTGAAGTTAACAACTCGGTACAGTCTGTGAAAAATTTATATATAGTAAACATGGAGTTTCCATCGAATCTTAAAGGAAAAGTTTCAAATAGTGCAGTGATAGTTTCATAGTTTCAGCTATGTTTGCCAAACTGTAAACGGCTTCCAAACCCAACAAGAAGATACAACAAAGCCTCAGGTCGGCTGAAGACAAGAGAGATTCACTGTCAGTAGCAGGAATTTATCGCATACCGTGCACCTGTGGGAAGGTACACATCGGTACCACCAAAAGATCTATGGGAACTAGGCTAAGAGAGCATGAAAGAAACTGCAAACTAGGGCAAACTGACAAGTCAGTTGTGGCGGAACACGCACTGAGTGAGGGAAACCATAGGATTCTGTTTGAAAACGCGAAACTCATTGCCCTCAACCAGAGATACCATAGTCGACTGATACGGGAGACAATGGAGATCCACAAACACACGGATAATTTCAACAGAAAAAAAAAGCCGTGAACCTCAACCGAATATGGAATCCCATTTTAAAAAGATCGAAAATAACAAATATCATGACGGAAGGTAGTGCGGCAATGCTAATGATACTTCTCCGAATCTAGATGAATCAATTATGGCAATTGATATTAATGAAAAGTCTCCGAATCCAGAAATGGTAATTAGCACTCCAGACTACCTGAATCCATATAAATACGCTTTACGAAGTCGTCTTACCCAGTCACCGGAGTCAAACTCAAGATGTATGAGCCTCTGAAGAAGCTAGCCACTCCTTCAACCTTTCAAACCCGAAGAATAGTACCGATACAGATATTAGGGAAACACTGAAAATTTTAAAGGGTTCTGATGTGATGTCATGATCAAACACATTTTTTGCGCTTACATTGCAAACGCTGGCTGAACCCTTTGAGATGGATCAAAATAATGTACTTACTACAGTAATGTACACCCAAAAATTATAGAGTGGTATTGATAACTATAAGTATCAAATCTTCAAAATTCCTTCCTGGACAATGTATTGCTGACAATATTGTTCCAATATACAGTGCATCTCAAAAAACCTCTCTCTCCCTCTCATCAAAACCTTGGACAAGTACAAATACGTCGAATTAGGGAGACTAAGAAAAACGTCAGCTTATTCGACAACTATCCAATTTATCACAGCTTAGCGTTTTTTGAAAACGAGTTGCCAAAACTGACATGAACACAAACAAAATTAGTATCATTGAATAGGTTTTTCAAAAGAGTTGTCGCTTTAGGGTTCCATTTGAGTTTATTGGTCACAATGGCTTTTCTGACGTCATCTCTCGTCATCTATCATCACTAGTAGGAAAGTTCAAAACCTTTTATATTCCGTTTCCAAATTCCACTTGTTTATGTGTAATCGTTCCAAATATAAAAGGAAGGACTTTTAAAAAGGAAATGTATGCTTATTCAAAATAGTTAAGGCTTTCGCGGCCGAGGTTTTCAGTATCACTACTTTTATTCGGGTTTGAAGGCCGTCGTTTTTTGGAATTTCTTCCTGACGTTTCGCTGGCTCGAGTTGCTAGCTTCTTCAGAGGCTCATTCATCTTGAAATTCACTCCGATGACTGAAGATTTTTTCTTCGCAAGTTGTATTTATGCCAATTCAGGTAGTTTTCGGTGCTAATTATTCCATTCAGATTAGGGGAATTGTCATTAATATTGATTACCTTGTTTACCTCATCTGGGTTCGGAGAATAATCCTCATTATCTGAAGAACTACCTGCAGTTTTTATCGATTTTCTTAAAATGGGATTCCATATTCGGTCGAGGTTGACAACTTCTTCTTTTCTGTTGAAATTATCCGTGTGTTTGTGGATTTCTATTGCCTCCCGTATCAGTCGGCTATGGTATCCCTGGTTGGGTGCAATCAGTTTTGCATTTTCAAACAGAATCCTGTGGTTACCCTCACTAAGTGCATGTTCCGCCACAGCCGACTTGTCAGTTTGCCCTAGTCTGCAGTTTCTCTCATGTTCCTTTAGCCTTGTTCCCATGGATCTTTTTGTGGTACCGATGTATACCTTCCCACAGGTGCATGGTATGCGATAAACCCCTGCTGCAGACAGTGGATCTCTTTTGTCTTTAGCCAATCTGGGGCTCTGTTGAATCTTCTTTGTGGGTTCAAATACAGTTTTTATGTTGTATTTACCCAGGAGTTTTCCAATTCTGTCTGTGACCCTCGGGATGTATGGCAAATATTCATGTGCAACTATCTGAACATCCTCCCTGTTTCGAACAGTGCAATTCTTCGGTTTCATGACCCTGTTGATCTCGGGTACACTGTATCCATTCGACCTCAAGGTCACTTAAAGGTGTTCCAGTTCTTCCCCCAGATGTTGTGGTTTGCATATTCTTCGGGCACGTTCCGTTAGAGTAGAAATGACTCCTCTCTTTTGGCTGGGATGGTGGTTCGATAGTGCGTGCAGGTACCTATCCGTGTGTGTGGGTTTTCGGTACACTTTGTGGGTCAGTCTAGCCCCACATCGTTCGATTAGTACATCCAGGACCAACGAATAGCATTCCTGGATGTACTAATCGAACGATGTGGGGCTAGACTGACCCACAAAGTATACCGAAAACCCACACACACGGATAGGTACCTGCACGCAATATCGAACCACCATCCCAGCCAAAAGAGAGGATTCATTTCTACTCTAACGGAACGTGCCCTGCGAACCACAACATCTGGGAGAAGAACTGGAACACCTTCAAGTGACCTTGAGGTCGAATGGATACAGTGTACCCGAGATCAACAGGGCCATGAAACCGAAGAATTGCACTGTTCGAAACAGGGAGGATGTTCAGATAGTTGCACATGCATATTTGCCATACATCCTGAGGGTCACAGACAGAATTGGAAAACTTCTGGGTAAATACAACATAAAAACTGTATTTAAACCCACAAAGAAGATTCAACAGAGCCTCATATCGGCTAAAGACAAAAGAGATCCACTGTCTGCAGCAGGGGTTTATCGCATACCATGCACCTGTGGGAAGGTATACATCGGTACCACAAAAAGATCCATGGGAACAAGGCTAAAGGAACATGAGAGAAACTGCAGACTAGGGCAAACTGACAAGTCGGCTGTGGCGGAACATGCACTAAGTGAGGGTAACCACAGGATTCTGTTTGGAAATGCAAAACTGATTGCACCCAACCAGGGATACCATAGCCGACTGGTACGGGAGGCAATAGAAATCCACAAACACACGGATAATTTCAACAGAAAAGAAGAAGCTGTCAACCTCAACCGAATATGGAATCCCATTTTAAGAAAATCGATAAATTTTGCAAGTAGTTCTTCAGATAATGATGATTATTCTCCGAACCCAGATGAAGTAAACAAGGTAATCAATATTGATGACAATTCCCCTAATCTGAATGGAATAATTAGCACCGAAAACTACCTGAATCGGCATAAATACAACTTGCGAAGAAACAATCTCCAGTCATCGGAGTGAATTCCAAGATGAATGAACCTCTGAAGACGCTAGCCACTCGAGCCAGCGAAACGTCAGGAAGAAATTCCAAAAAACGACGGCCTTCAAACCCGAATAAAAGTAGTGATACTGTATGCTTATTGTACATCCAACTATTGCCTAGTGTATAATGTTGAGCAACCGATTTCTCAATATCAAAACAATATAAAACCAATATATTCGTGCTACTCAGGATAGACAAGCGGTATTTCTCTTGTTGAAATTGCCTTTATTCGGTTGGTATATAAATCTATTCAGATATCAGTAATGTTTTCTTCAGAAAATGTGTTATCCATATTTTTTTGTAAAAAAGACAGAAAGTAATATTCACAGAAACAGCTATTTACTACTATTTTGCTGAATCTTGATAAAAGTTCTGCTACCATCAATAACTTCAAATAGAAAGGCGTTAATGCGACATGAGACGCCAAGTTCTAACTTTTAATAGGTTTCGAATTTCCAAAATTCCAGACCGTTTCTAATTATTTCGATTATTCAGCTCCGCCTCACAACAAACACTTATTGCTTTCAGAAAGTTTTTCGATATTGCTCCTAGAATCTACCGGGACTCTGACAAAAAATTAATACAATTTCGCGAGCTCTGAGAGTTTGTGAACTTGAGATCTGTCGCCGACTCCCTTTTCCCAGATAAATTGATAAAAGAGTATTTATCTTTCGTGCTCGTAGCTGGAATTGGAGGCCCGAATGAAAAGTATAGTCCAGTCAAATTAGAATATTCATATGCATGAAGTCGTTCTAATGCCAGTCACACTAAAATCAAGGAACCAACATTGCAAAGATGGATTTGGGGTAGAAAAAGTTGTCGGAAGGAGTAAAAGCAAATACGGACTTGCCGATTATTCTTTTCTGACCCGGCAAGGGGTGTTTTCCCTCATTACCAACCCCAAACAACCGCCCTTGCTTCATTGGTTACTTTGGGGATACGGAATCATTTCAATAGGCGAAATAATCAGAATAGAAATGTGTTGTGTATCTTCATAACAAAAACTAGGTATTCGATATAAGCGTGGAGTAATCCTCTACGCGAAACTACCGTGGATTGATAAGGATACCTATACTTCAGAAGACATTAGCATGAATTCATCAAGAAAGTAATGCTCCACGCATTACGGATCAATCCATAGCGAAGGATCCACGCAAACGTTAATGTCGATATCTTCATGACGCATTTCGCGTGGAGGAATTTTGGAACCAAAATTCAAGTTGGCGTGGTTCAGACACGGCCTAATAAAAACTCCACAGTTCCCTGTACGATTCACACTGATGATGGGTTTACAAAACCTCCACACGTGTTTCGATATACAATAGCTTTCTATTGTGAAAATTTCTAACCTACTTTCAGGTTGAAAAGTAGGCGATTCTTCACTCAAAAGATCACGAAATCGGCAAAATACTGTAAAATAATATTTCACAGCCGTTGCCCAGAATAACTGCCGGCAAACTCAACGTCAATACAACATTGGGCATTTCTGGTATATGACATTAGAAATATATTTCAAAATGTCGAATTGGTTTGTATTGCTGAATATTAAATTTCGGTAGAAACACTGTGATATTCAGGCAATGAGTTTTGTATTCACGTTGACACGCTAGCTTTTCAAAACGATATAATTTTGATTGAAATTATATAATTTCAACAGTGGCACGAGAAATATTGTGTATACTATGGCTGCAGAATGTTTTCCCGACCTCGGCCAGAAAATTCATTCCTTGTTCACTTCATGAAATCATTTCAAATGTTGTGAATTAAATAGTATACAAACCTCGGCAAAGCATACAATTTCCCTTTCTGCCTCGGTAAAAAGTTCGTCAAGGTTGAAACTTTTTTTGTGAATAATTTTTTGAGTAATGGTCTGACCTCGGTGTTATCATACAGTGCTTTTCTTCAATGTCTTCCTCCCTTTTATTTTTTGAACGAGTCAATTCAAAAATTGTATTCACTTATAACAAAATGGTGGAACATTCAATAATTACATGGATACGAACACATTAATATCGATATTTCTAGAAATATTCATTTTTCTCTGCCATAAGGCAATTTCATCAACCCCATGAAGTTTAATGGGTAATTATTTGTTCATAAATGAAGACAAATATTTAAGTTCAAATATTCTCATTTAGTTTTCGATTTTACAAGTAGTACCACGTGGACTATCTCCAAAATGGTCAATTGAACAAAATTTCACAGGGGAGCTGTATTTAAATATACTGGGAACTTCTGTTGATCCTTTAATCATCGAAATCGTTGGAGTAAATCCTAATGAATTCGATATGGATATTATTATTCCAACAAGATGGAGCACCATCAAATTACTCCAGAAAATTGAAAAACTATTTGGAATATACTTTGCATGGTAGTTGGATTGGCTGGCCATCGAGGTCCTACGGAACGGCCAGCCCGCTTGCCAGATTTGACACCTTCAGACTTTGTTCATGGGCTATTTGAAGCAGAAGGTGTACGAAACCGAACCTATTCCAATATTGAATATATGGCAGAGAATAATGAATATTTGTAGAAATATCGAAGTTGCTGTGTTTGAAAATGTTCGACGTGAAATATCGGATAGGCTCTTCTTATGTCAATAAGTTTGAGGCAACCATTTCGAGCAACTTCTGAACTGAACCCATTTTGAAATTTTCATCTGTCAATTTTACTGCAAAATATAGTATTTATGCATCGATTTCTTGAAGGAAATCCGATCAAAAAACAAAACGGGAGGGGGGTATGACGAAGAGTAAAATCATACGATGATTCGTCATGAGTCCCTGGTGTGAAGTATTCAATTAGTTAAAACATAGAACATTTCAAGCGTGAATATCATTTCATTTCGAGGAAGACTTTAATAATCCATTCCCCTGATGCATGTCAGAAACAACTTAGAATCCATATTTCAAACTAACAGCATCAAATCTGCATGGATTAATCGTGGAGTTGAAGTTTACCCTCATCACACACAAGAAATTGTGTGTGTTCATGGAAAAGTTATTGGACGGTGGAGTTTCATTTCGCAATCGCTTATGAAATTTGAGTGACAGCTGTTCATAAAAAGAGTCAGGATCAGTATATACTACGAACTGAGTGATACAAATAATATGATTCACGTCTGATCTGATATGCACTGATATTTTGGTAGCTGCATTTCTCAACATATCCACCCGTTATATGCTTATAAAAACGTTATTGCAGGAGAAACTTTAAACTTTTATTACTTTTATAGTCGAAACCATGACTCTATTATGGCTTTTTTTCCACTCCCACTGGCGGCCGCCATTAATTTATAATACACGTGTATTGTGAATAAGCCATTACGTTATAGCTGTTAGGATGGTGAAAGTAGAAAAAGTACAATAAGCGACTGGGAATAAGGCCAATTGTATGCACTCGCCAATTAGTGCACTCAACTGACGCATCGTGCTCACAATTTTTCGCTTTTGCGTAATTGGCACTTATGCCCCCATTACGTAATATACTGTTCATGTCTCGAAGGCGACGACCTATGGCCCGAGGGTTTGTATGTTGCCTGAGGGCATGCACATCTATTAATACCCGTGGTGCATACAAACTTCCATGTCCTACTAGTCTGTTATTGAATTCAAAATAGAAATAAAACGATGAATCATTTCATAATAATTGGCTTGTAATCGTTGCTAAGGAAATTATGTATTTATTTGTAAGAAATTCTGCTTGCTGACAGACTTGGGTCGAAAAGCAGGAGAGTGTTGAAATTCCTGTCCGAATTGCGGAAACAGTAGAGAAGCAACACAAAACTCGCTTTCGAAGAAATCATGAATATCAATGAAACGATGTGTTGAAAGTTCAAGCTTCAGAATACTCTTGAAGAAATATGAATGATCTACGATATTCATGCAAAATTCCACTTGAAAACGGAATCTTTGATGTCTGTTTCTTGCCCAAGTAACCAAGATCGAAACTCCATAGCTGCTGAATTGGTCTTACCTATGCTTAGGACCTGCGCAGAGAATTTTCAGCTTTTATAAAATAACAAATGTCTGGCCGACGCGGGCTCTTGGGTTACTAGTGTCCGAAACATGCATCAAAATGAAATATCATCAGTAATTGGTTTATTGTAGAAAAACGGTTCATTATTTTGTCTCTTTCATCAACTGAACACTAGTCTTTTGGCTTCACTCCAATACTTTTTATTTCACATTTTCATTGAATGGAATAAAACAGATAGAGAAGTGTCAAACAAACTCCACATCATGCGATGCAGTCAAGGTTTGTAACAATTTTTTTGCAATTTTGAAAAAATACTCCAAATGACTTTGAAAATGATCTAGTATGAACATCAAAACTTCGAATTGTCTGACCACGCTTGAATCTGATTATGATAATCGACAACGATTTGTCCCAACTCATATTGCCATCAAATCATTAGAAAAGAATATTTATTGTATCATCAGCATCATTCAGTTCGGTTTCGTTCAAGTAAACACTTTGACACTCACAAAAAAGGAGTTTCTCCCAGACATCCTCCTCAAGATATGAAGGATCTCATCTCAGAGATCAGCAGCATCCTCATAACGAGCTGGCCCCCTTCAACCCCATATCTCACGTGGAGCCAGAAAATCCCATAATTAGGGCTCACAACAACGCTAATGCCGCTCGGCATTTCCAAGAAGTCTTCCAGCTTTCCGGCGACATTTCCAGACAGGTAGATCGTCGACGTCAGCGTTTCTCCCGCATAACAGGGGTGGCTAACAGGGCCGAATAAGCAGGGAGCAGTCTCACTAATAAATACTCCGTTGCGAAGCAGAAAGCTTCATTATTTTCGTTGTGTCAGGTCTTCTTTGTCCATTTTTAATGCAGGAGTGGCGTTTTCGCATCGAAAAAATATACACCTTCTCTCGACCCTCATTCATATTTCATGGTTTCTTGACAAATTCACCGACGCACTCTTGAGGGTTGAGGGGCGCGATAACCCGGAACAAACAACTCGTGGGTTTGATATTTTTGTGTGCTGTTGAGTGGAAGCGACAAAGTGGCATCTAGCTCATGACTGTGGAGTCGGATGATATTTGTAATAATCTACAATGCCGATGAACCATAGGATGAAACTGGGGTCCACCACCCTTAATAGTCACATGGTTATACATAGGTATTAAATCAAATACTAATTTTTCTACACCCCAATCTATAATAATACACATATGCCCATAATGTGTTTCATAATGAGATTTATTACGATACAGATTTTTCATAACGATACAGATTTCCAATTCGTTTCATAATGGAATTCGTTATGATACAGATTTTTCATAACGATTCAGAAGTTTCTGTATCTGTAGAGTAGGGAGGGTGAGTATAGACCCACAGCACTTAGGTCCCAATATGGCCCATTGTACATCCTCCCAAGGAGTCGCCCTCCTAGGACATTGTCCAACCTGCCTTATCCAGGAAGGAGGACAGGTCTCCAGGGGACATCTCCTTGAGAATTCAGATGTTCAATCAATTGATAATTCAATTCAGTGGCCGTTGAAAATTCGGAATAAATTCAGCATTTCCAATACAATAATATAGAACGCTATTGAGATTAGCAATAATTAAATTAGTATATTATGCAACGATCGTGTAATGATGGTTATTAATACATGAGCATGAACCGGGATACGAAACGAGCCGAAGGTGAGTTTCGTATGGTTTATACGAATATATTAATAACCATTACATGAGAGTTGCATACGCTATTTTATCTACATCCGATAAATAGTGAAGAACTACAAATATTATATTTATATTTGTATTGCACGCAATAATACTAATTAAACGAATTTCTTCGAAAACTTTTACAGAATTGTAATTAATAGTATTACTTCGAGAAGTAAAACGATGAAATATGAGAAGAAGATCAAAAATTAAAGAAAAAAAAATTACTCGAGGCCAGATTCGAACCAATGTCTGTTCCAACTATAATATTCAATCTCAGCGTCACAGACGGCTCGGCTACGGAGAAGCTTACAATATTTGATGAAAAAATAAGTAATAAATCATGCAAATGTCAAATGGAAAATTTAATCATTCTAACTTTATTTCTGTTAGTGAAGGTGATTCTCCCATATCGCTGGTATCAGACATTTTGTTATGATTAATCGAAGTTTTGCTATATTCTTAAAAAGTTCAATACCTATACCGATTTTGACTTGACAAACGTAAAATGCAGAGCATGCACATCATGCTTGATTGAGGAATAATGGGTTTCTATTGGTTGAAAATCTGTATCGTGATGAGAAATCTGTATCGTAATGGATTTCATTATGAAACGGGTTGTGGGCATATAAGTGTATTATTAGGGTACGGGTGTAGATAAAAATTCAAACAGTTCCAGATCGGTGGGACCTGGAATAAATCTTTCAAACTGCATAATGAATTATCCCAATATTTTTAATTAATTCGATTCATGATAATTTTCATGATCGATATAAATTTAAATAGATTGTTTATACTTGAATTCATTTCAGCACCACACCTCAACGGTTAGGAAGGCGATGGATCTGAACGAGCGATGTCGTTTGACCGGTGATATACGAGTAAATACTGTTTGCCTACACCCGTACTCTAATCATACCTTTATATGCCCACAACCCGTTTTATAATGAAATCCATTTCGATACAGATTTTTCATTACGATACAGATTTTCAACCGATAGAAACCCATTATTATTCAATCAAGCATGATGTGCATGATCTGGATTTGACGTTTGTCAAGTCAAAATCGATATAAGTATTGATTTTTTAATAACATAATCATAACAAAATGTCTGATACCAGCGATATAGGAGAATTACCTTCGACACCTTCACACCGGCAGAATTACAGTTAGAATGATAAAATTCTTCATTCGACAAATGCATGATTTTTCTCATTATTTTTCTCAATGCAGTTTTCTGATCTCTCCGTAGTCGAGCGGTCCAAGGCGCTGAGATCAAATTTGCTAGTTGAACTAGTTGGAAGAAACATTGGTTCGATTCCGGCATCGAGTATTCTTTTTTTTTGATCTTTTCATTTCTCATCGTTTTATTTCTCGAAGTAATACCATTAATAACAATTTCGTAGAATTTTTCAAAGAAATTCGTTTGGTTAGTATTATTGTGTGCAATACAAATATAAAATTTGTAGCTCTTCACTATTTATCGGGTGTAGATAAAATAGCGTATGCAACTCTCATGTAATGATCATTACATGATCGTTGAATAATATACTATATTGTGTTCAATACAAACTATAATATTTATAGTTATACATTATTCATCTGTAAAAAAAATTCTGGAATTATCATGTAATTTTTATCACATTATCGTTTTATTTTTGCCCGAAGAAGAAAGAATTCTTATTGGCAAGCTTAGACGTACTAACTACTGACACAAGAACAAAAACGACTCAAGTTTACAAAAATAATGTAAAAAACAAAACTATGAATAAACATTCAGAATTTTCTTGGTGATGACGGATGAACTGCCTGTTACCAACACGAAAACAGAATCAAAATCAGGACTATTATATGAAATGAAAGAATTTAAAAACTTATAGAATAATAAGATCGCTCTAAATTGAAGCTATTGTTTGTGAGCAGTCTGAGCTCGATAAAGTCACAACCATCAGGAAAATAGACCAGATTCAAATAACTGCATCACTGGTCATGAGACACCAAACCGAACAGAGCTATGGAGGTTATGGTTAATCTCACTCTTAAACGTCGTTATCAAAAGAATAGCAGCAATAACTGTCTATAATCTATAACCCATCTCACGGTAAGCTACTGAAGATTTTCTTTTCAAGAAGCCGCATATTAAGATGTTGATTATTGAAATGAACATCTTCTTTATGTTTTCTTGACAAGTTTCTGACCGGAAGTCACACATTTAGGTCATTAGTACTATGTAACATAAAATCGACTTCTACGACAGTTGCTTCATTAACAAACATAACTGTGCGTATAGAAACTCACAGCAGTCTTCTGAAATTATTCCGATCTGTAGATGATTCCACCAATAATGATTGTTCCAAAAAAAATTGTTGTTCTAAAATTGTTCGTTTTCGTTAACCAGCTGACGAACGTCAACCCTCAGAAGTCGAAACTTGTGCGAGCAATGGAAAGGTTGGGATATTTCAATACATTGATTGGCCACCATCATGAAGTTGTTAATGTTTCATGTGTCACTATCCTAGAACAGTATTAATGAATTATTTTTCATATATAAAGAAGATATATATATATATATATATATATATATATATATATATATATATATATATATCTTAATATATATAAATCTCGTGTCACAATGTTTGACCTCAATGGACTCATAAACCACTTAACCGATTATAATAAAATTCGCACACCATGTGCAGTTCGATCCAACTTGAGAGATAGGATAGTTTAAATCTCAAATTATAGTCGCGATTTTAATTTATTGCTAATTATTTGTCTGTTATTATTTGACAGTCACAATTATCTGTTAACTCCAAATGATTCTAACAGATGTCGATACCTTTCGACTGGGTTGAGTAAGTAATCAATAGATGGCGCTGCTGAGCCCATCAGTTGGCAGAACTAATTGAATCAAGATGTCGATACCTTTCGACTGGGTTAAGTAAGTAATCAATAGATGGCGCTGCTGAGCCCATCAGTTGGCAGAACAAATTGAATCAAGAAATCCAGCTCAAAGAATCAGGACAACAGAAGGTCATGCACAACTACAAATCGTTTAGATTTGGAAAATCCATATTTTTCTCATGGGCAACTATATGTTGCGTGTTCACGTGTTGGGAAACCGTCGAATCTATATTTGTTAGCTAAAGACAGGTTAACCAAAAACATTGTGCACCGATTGGTGTTAAATTAAATTGAAATTGATAGTATTTATAATTCAAAAAAATAGATATTGATGTTTAAAAGTTTAAGACTGTCTGCCTTGCCTACCTCATTCATGAGTTTAAGCGTCACATGTTATTTACTGTATTATACTGTAATATACTTATTTGTTATAAAATTAAATGGAAATAATAAATCTGATAAATTTTTGTTTTGTACCTATTGATTTCTGCTTAATATCAAGTGTAAGAACATTTTTATTAATTGTGTTCAACGTACTTCCCCTTCAAATCTCAATCCAGTGAATTTGTATACCAACATCAACATTTTCGTCTTTGTTGTACTAAAGGGTTATAGTAGTAGAAAGTTAAATAAGGAGATCACCATATTTTTTTGCAAATACCATCTGTGTGAAAAAGCATAGTGGACTCCGTGACTGATGTTCTCTTATTGTTCCTCTTAGATTGTTTACTATAATGTAATATAACAAAAACTTTAGCCACAGCAACGCGTGGCCGGGTCAGCTAGTATATATATATATATATATATATATATATATATATATATATATATATATATATATATATGTATATATATATATAAATATATATTTCCTGCTGAAATTTCATGCCCATTTTCTCAAATGTAGTATTGACAGCAATCACTACTTTATTCCGTTTCGATTCAAAATTCATTGAGCTTGGTATACAAATCGAGCAAGAAAAGGTGACCTGAATGCGATTTATTAAATAACTTGATTCTGATCATTGGACAAATACATTTTCAAAAACATTCAACATTTATTGAGGTTGATAATTCTTGAAAAATTGTTCGAACAGGCTCTCAGGCTGCTTATTAGAAAATCATCATTAAAATCCTGAATGTTCGACTGAAATATAATCTTACCCTGGTCTCTTACTCATATTTCATAGTTATTCAACCGATTCACCAACAGACTGATTTAGTGAATAAATAATAGTTTGAAAAAAATTAAAATCACGCTTTTGTGAACTGAAATTGAAAAAATGTTTTTTTTTAATTCGATTCAGGAATAGTGGAAATTTTTACATTGCAATACATTTTTTTGATTTACACTATCCTTAATTATTCGAATTCTGAAAAAATATACTCCTTACTTTTTAGTTCTGTCATATTTTTATGTTTTTAACTGTTAATTGTTTTTCATTTTTTCGGTAGATTTTTCATGAAAGCACGTTTTTATTTATTCTCAACTACTAATGTTTTTGAGGATTATGATGCTTTTTACATTACTATTATGACTATCGGCAACATGAGCGTGATGAATTCGCAGAATTTTCACAAAAGCATGTGATATTAATTGAAACTGCAAATCTTTCTGTGGATTGCGAACGGCAACTTCGCCAAAAATTATGGTCTATTCAAGGTCGCTAGAAAAATAATTCTTCTATGCTTAAGGTCCTAGTAAGGATAACGGGACGATTTTATCACATAAGGGGTCATCAGTCCTTGATAAGTTAGCAAAAATTGAAATCAACCAGTCGTTTCAAAGTTGGTCAAAACGGCGTTCAAAGTTTCCGTTACAGACATACATACACCAAACTAATGAGAGCGTGATAAAAAAAGCTTAGAGACGCAATAACCAGCAATAAATCACTCGAGAAAAAGCGTTTTTAATTATGTGTGTTTTTTACTGAGAGTCAAATTGCGGTATAGCCGCAGGGTGATGTTATCCTTGAAAATTAGTCACATGAGTTTTGTCCAGTGGCCCATAGGGCCTTGTTCGCTCGAACAAACAGTCCCCTCTAAATATTCCGTTTTGTAAATAATATAACACTAATGAGAGAAAACGAATCCCTCTTCGTGAAAGCGAAAATAATTGTCAGTATTTGTTCTAGATACTCCACTTCAGTCATGACATTCTGATACTTTTCGTCTGAAACTACCACCAATCACCGAAATGAAAATATCCCTTCACCATTCATTGTTATAATTGATAATTGAGTTAGGCATAAACATTACACCTTATGGACTGGCCTTTATGACAGTTTTCCATGTAACACGATGCGGAATACAATAGAGAGGGAAAGGATATGCAGATTGAAGTGATATTGTGAAGGACAGGATGATAACTCTGTACTTGAATAACTCTATCCTTCTTAACCTCTCTCTATCTGCTACATTGAAGAAGGAATTCGCTCAGAGGTTATACTCAAAGTATTCTATCTTGCTCACTCTGCAGTCCTCTATCTCTTAGGGCCAGTCCATTAGTTATAATATCTATGGAGTTATGTGATAGAACTATCACGGAACAATGTCGTTATATTGATAAGAACTTCTTCGTTTCAATCTCTCTTTTGTTTATTTTTTTCCTATCGTCTTGACATAACTCAACTAACTGTGATATATTATTATTATTATAATGTATTACTGATTACTACACCTTCCTCTTTCAACGAATCAAACATAAATCATAATCTATAAGGCAATACAAATATAAATCAATTATTACTAGCGATTGTGCCATGTTGTAATATTGATATGAAGATGAGTGATAATTGCTCATCGAGATATGGCAAAAAAGTGATAATTTCACCTTCGTGCGAATTCATACTTATGTTGGCATAGGAAACTGTGTCCACAAATCAGGATTCTTGAAATTCATATCACAAAAAACTCTATTGTGAATTTTTCTGAAATCAATGCGTACTACTTCAGAAAAACGTTATCTTCGATCATTATTTATGGAGATATATAGTTAGCCAACAGTTGTATAGGTTGTAAAAAAAATGAAAAAAGAAATAAAAAGAAAGCATACCATATGGAGATATCATTTGAAGGGATGGATACTACGGGTAGTGATTTCGTTTGGAAGTCATGTCTTTTCTTTCATTTTCCTAACGGACGTCGTAGCTTGAATCACACATTCTCCTGCTTACTTATACATAATTCCAAAAGAGAGCAATCAATTCAGAGAGAGGTGAAATTTTTTGTCATATCGAGGATCATTATTCATATGTTGAAGATTATTTCAATGTCCAAACCAAAGAGTACCCCAACTAACAAGAAGAGCCATATTCCGAATATAAATTTTCAATACACATGCGCAAAACAAGTAGTATTTCTGTTAATGTCAATCTAGACTTCCTGTCTCGATAATGTATTGCAGAGTTGCCGATTCTTGATTGATTCCTGGCATTTACCGTAAATTGATTATACTACTAGATATTATCTGAGCCCAAAATTCTATTTTTTATATGTATTTTCACACGCAAGGGAAGCCCTGTAATGTTCAAAGAACACCGCTTGAATCAAGGGACAGGAGATATGAATTATCATTCACTTTGAATTTCTGAAGTTTGTGAGCCTCAGGAGAAACCTCTGAGCCTTGAAGATTATTAGAAGCTGACGAGAAGTGAAGTATTTCGTCGCACGAAATAGAAATTCAAGTTTCTGGGAAGCACTTTTAGCGATCGATCTCACATGGTGAGATGCCAAATTCGATTAAACGCTTTTGAATTATCGAGTGCAACAGCTATCGTTTCTCCGAATTTCTCGATTGAATGCTGCCAAATATGACAAACATAAGGCAATAAGTCACTGGTTGATCTCTGATCAATCACTATTGTCGATCATTAATTATTCCTAATTTCTCTAGATATTCGATGAGCTACATATTGATTACTTTTTCCATGATATGATAGAAAGCAATACAATTGGTCTATAATTACAAGGTGAAGTTTTCTTCCCTTTTTCAGGAACTGGCTGAACTCTTGCTGTCCTCCAGGCCTCAGGAAAAACCCCCAGGTTATATGAAAGGTTTAATAATTTGCAAAGTACTGGTGTCAATTCGGGGGAACATACTTTCAGAACAATTGCTGGGATTCCATCAGATCCGCAAGCTTCAGGTCTTCAGGTCCATTGAAATATTTCTCATATTTTGTTGTTGAAAAATTATCTCAGGCATATGATTGTCGCCAGGCTTTCTGTTGGGCAGTGGTGGCTTGTGTTTCATCTTCTTTGGTTGAAGGGGGAAATGGACTAAAAGTGAAATTTTTGGCGACAGCTTTAGCAAATGACCAAAACGAACGAGAACCTATTGCTTGCGTTGACATACTCAGACCTCGTCTTCGAACTGGGGTCTTGGCGCCAGCGATTGAATGCCGCTTGTTTGGTTGTGACAGCCTTAGAGCAGCTTTTATTGAACCATGGATTCTCAGACTGTGGTCTCTCTGTACTACATGGAATGAATGTTTCCATTCCCAGAATAATGGTATCAGAGATTTCTTGGGCACATAGAGTGGGATCACCAGATGAAAAATAGACCCTTCTCCAAGAAAAATCAGATGAAAACATTCGAGGACCGTCCCATTCAGCTGATTTGTAATGTCAGACACGATGTGCGGGTAATTTACCACTCATTGGAGCCAAATACGAACAAGTTGCTGAATTGAATCGTGATCAGAATTACCCAACGGGAAGTGAATTTTGATCTGATAAATATCAGGATGAGAAGTGAGAAACAAGTCCAGTGTATTGGCAAAATGATTATTCGTATCAGAAATACGAGTGGGTTGATCGATGAGTTGTTCCAGATCATTAGTAATAGCAAATGCCTTTGCCTGTCGTCCTCTTTCATCTGTTCTATTCGAGGAATTTGAGCCATGAAGAATTATGTACATTAAAATCACTCAATATGGTGACCCCAGCTGTTGGATGGTTTCCTTTGATGAAGTCGATTTTTTCCGATAGAAATTCGAATAGTGTGTCAAAAGAGTCATTGTTAGGTGATGAATAAAGACAACAGACAAATTTAGTTTGTTGATGTTTGACAAGCTTAAACCACATCACGTCAAAATCTTTCGGTTCCAGCCCTTCTTCGCATTGGCACGGTAAATCATTCCTACAGTATAGACAAACACCACCTTTGAAACGAAAGCAAGAATTGAATTCATAACCTGGACGAAGCATGTGTACATTCATCATTTATGTATAGGAACTGTAAACTCAGGAAAACCAACAGCACTACCAGGTCGGTCGGTGTATTAGATCAAGATATTCCACCTACTAGGATTGGTATCTAAGGAATCAATAATTGCCTGTCGCAACGAGCCAGACATGAAAAATTTGCATGAAATTGCCTCATCGGATACACGACAAAAATATTTCCATTGGCAGATTTCAATCTGTCAATGCCAGATTGAGAAATGAAAAATGAAAGAAAATACATGACTTGGAACGAAATCCCCATTTTCATCCACACGCCGCGCCGTATCCATCCCTTCAGATGATATTTTCATAAGGTTTAACTATATCTCTATGAACAATGCCTAAAAAGAAGAGGATTTTTTTCAATATCTTTGATAATTCATATTTTGAAGATTCAACTCTATTTCTGAACTTCATTAGTTTTCTTTCCATATTTCAGTGAAACACACAGAAAACACACAGAAAACCTCACTTACTTATTTAAGATCGCAGCGCCATATTCAAGAGAAAACAACTAATCTGCACCACTTTGACAACTTGCTAATTGACTTTGACGTTGTTTGATAGGTACAAACCGTAAAAATTGTAAGCGACCTTGTAAGCGACTATTATAGTTTTTAGTGTTTTTTCGCTTTTTATGCGAACGAATACCATGAAATTGTGCTCGATAGACATTAGTAATAATTCAAAACATATTCCAAAATTTCAAAATAATATCGCAGCATCACTTTGACCAAGACTTCAATTAATAAGCACCACTTTGACGTCACAAAAGCGCTTCAAATCCTTTTTACACAGGCATTGACGAACTATCTCAACTTCAAACGATAATACTAGTATTTTCATTATCCTACTGGTAAGAGTCGAATTAGAAATACTCGGCGTGTTTGTTCATAGTCAAAACTCCACCTCGGTGAATAACGAAACGCCCTTACCAGTTTCTGTCATTTCGAAAGTGGAAGTTCGAAGGAATATGAATAATTTCATTCGCTTTCAATTTCCAACACATTATCAATCCCCAGAAGTTGTCAGTACATCTCAGAATCTCTTGGCTGGATTACAATAGCGAAGACTCACGTCACCACTATTTAGCACGACGGTAACTCAACATCACAAATTATTTAATTCTACAGTCACATTTGCATTTCCATTTCTCATCAGAACTCAATTTAACTTTCTGCCAAAGTTATGAGGCTTTGCGTATTCCGTTCCAGGGATGGTTTATAAGTAGACGAGTACAATGTCGAGTGATATAATTGGGGTGTAGCAAGGGGAGGTTAACATTCAGCGTGGGTGTAGGTGTAGAGAAGTGATACGATAAACATCTGTGAGGGATAATATTCTAGAAATGTACTAGTTGAATGAATTTATCTTGCACTTTTCAGGATAGACCGAAATTTTTGTATAAACCTAGAGGAAGGAAGTTTTTTGTATCTCGTACAGAATAATTGTTTGTATATTGAGGCCACGAAATGATTTTTTGCGTTCCGAGCAAGAAAGAAAATATCGCCGAGGCCGCTCCTGCCGAGGCCAGATAATACTGAGGTGGCGAAAACATTTCGCGACCAGAGTATACACAATATTTTTCTTACAAACGTGAAAATCATACAACTTCAATAAACATCATTTCGTTTTTAAAACCTTGAATTCTATTGACGATTTACATTTCAGAGTTTTCTAGTGAAAAATGGTAAAATGCTTATAATTCTGTTGGAAAGTGATGAAGAAGGATATATAGAATGTGTATATTGTGCTGATAGAAAGAAGGGGGAATCTCGAGCGGAATTGGCTGAGAAACAAACATAGGCGTAAAACCCCGATCTTTGGGGGGCCGTATCTCCGAAACTAGTTGAGAGCCCCAAAAAATTTCATTTGAATTTTTTGTTCAGGAGGCCAAAATATGTAAGTTCCACCAAAATTTCTTTATTTTTGAGGCGGAGCCCGATTAACGGAATATTACCCTGTACCACCACGAAACTACGTGAGAAGACGTAATCAAAACACTGTATTGCGTGAATTTCTCTGGCCAGCTTACGAAATTGCCCATGTGCTTTCACTATATAATAGCTTCATCAGGCTTGTTATAGTACTATCAGTGTGATAAAATTTTCAACATTGTATAATGCCACCTGGAAAAGTTGAGGTGGACAGTTTCGTAAGGAAAGCCCTGTAAAAAACTGGTGTACAAGTTCGGCCCAGACACAATATTATTTTCGATACTGTAGTAGTAAGTACAGCTTATCCAATCCATCTTGGCACACACTCAGATACTTTTCCAGTTGCACACTGGTAGTGTAGACCAAAACGAAAGAATAAACATCTTTTGGGTATTAATTTCAACACAGTGAACACATATAATAGGTGATTTTTTATCTTAGTGTACTTCACAGAGATTTCCGGGAGTATACGTAATTAGCTCTGTGACAAGATGGATTGGTTAAGCTGTACTACTCATCATATGCCAGTCTAGTGTTGTCATGAAGCTGCGTTACCTCTCAATAAAAATATGTTTTATTAACCATTTTTAGTAAGTGACAAAAGCATCCTATTTCCGAAGCTCCGACAGATTTGGAGACCAAGGGCTCCTTTGATCAGAACCATCATTTTACAGAATATTCTGGATAGAGTCTGCGGAGTTCGAAGAGAAAATCTCAGTATTTTATATGATTGTCATCTTTAAGAATAATATTCGCTCCACCTGGTAACGACAACTCCATAACGGATACTCTGTTGGTCTAGCAGGAGTACATCAGTTTAAGTGGCTTGTATCCGCATAAGATAAGGTAATGGAACCTGGTTTAGAGACAACGCATCTTGAAGACACCATCCTGCACACCATTATACGGAATGTGAACTTCTGGATGAACCACTGCCCTCAATGTTATTGAAGAAGCCTCCATGATTCTTTTTATGAAATTGAAATTTTCTTTGGAGAAATCTCACAGAGAAGTGTATTGAAATTTGACACTAGAAACAAGTCAAGTTCAACCATAAATCCAAAAAGGCATACGTTTCATCTTTTCGATTTCCGTATATTTTCAAAAACTAGGTCAACAACTGTATGCATCTCAGACAGCTGAACTGACTTTCTTGGAGTACTTATTCTGTTTAGTCACTCTGGTGTTGTATTCCATCTCAGAAGTCTGAATCATAATAAAGTTGTTTTTCCCCTCTAATTTTCCACATTTTGTTGTCCTTACCCATACAAAAGAAATACGGACTTGGAGTTCCCATTGGAAATGAAGAATAAAACCCATTCCAGATGTCGGAAAGGCGTAAACGAGAAAAGTTATAATTCCTGAAACAAAAATACTTTTCTCTTGGAAAGCGTTAAATACAAAAAAAAACTGATTCTGGGTGAAAGTGTAGCAGGAGGTGAGAGTTTTCCGTATAAAATAAATTCGAAGTTATTAGTCTCGTTCGCAAGTTTCAATTGGATGTTTCAACTTCTCCATCGATAAAAGTTTGTATCAAGGGTAACCAGATGTCTTGGTGATGTACGAGTTGTCTGTTTCGACGACTTGCGCTTTATATCACGGCTCATAGGGGAACAGAGAGTAATTGGTGTTTGAATGGTATTTGCCTAACGTAGGAGATAATAGAGGAGCATTTCTCAAGACTCGATGTAATGATGGAACAGATCCAACATCTGAGCTTGCTATAATGGAATTCTCGACGGATTTTCGGACATTTTTAGCTTTGTAGGAAGACGAAGAGGATTTATTCGTGAAACAGACAGAAGACGAGGATCTTGGCACTGTATATTCACCGGTTCGAGAGACTTATATCATGGAAAATTCAAACGGAATAGATGTTAATCTTTTGGATCAGTTCAAATCTGGTTGATAATGATCCCTGTTGAATGGTAGTTGGTCTAACTTCCATTGTTTACACTACTGAAGTCTTAGAAAAGCGTTGGAGAGGAGCAGTGCAATTGAAACGTCGTGATGACATTAAGGTTTTTTCAAGGGGGATTCTCCTCCGTGTGACATGTGAATGTTGGGTACTAATAGTAATAGCATCCCCAATATAACTATTGGAACAAAATAACCACAATCTTCCCCATTGAGGTCGGGTGACTTACATATTGTTACGATATTTACCTGGTATCGTTTATTAAAACTCTTTATCACAATACAATACAATCACTTAAACTGCTCAGCTAATCTATCTAATGCCGAATTGCCTCCTTATTAATACTTGCGTACCCCTATGGAGAATCTTCTGGGTGAATTTATTCATTCATGTCCTGATAACGTTTATCGAAATTTCTACGCGATTCACGATCCCGAAGGTAAAAAATCTTTCTTCGACTCCTCATATTACCATTTAACGACCGACAGAACGGGCTCTAGGAGATTTCGTAACAATATCCTCGGACCAGGCACTTGGCTTCTTGAGATTGTCGCCCTCACAGCAAAAACATCTACTCTAGGCTCGAACATAAATAACTATTTTCTACTACCACTATGTTAAACCGTTCATCACGTATTTGACAGCAGTAAAAATCAGTATTGATTTCAGTACGACTTTATTTCTTTCAAGTGTAAAAAACAAAAAAAATGCTGTTAAGGCAAAGTGAAGAATTAAATTATCATTAATTTTCTAAAGTAATGGCGGCAGCTTCCGGCATTGTTTTTTTAAAACAATGGGATACGTAACATTTGACCTGATAAATTTGCTCTCATGACTACAATTGAATTGAAAATGATATTTTTAGATGATTTATTGTTTTACAGTTCGTTGATTGGAACTGTATCTAGTTATTACCATGAAGCTAGCAATTCTTTCATCTACTTTATGTCATTCAGTGCCTCGTTGATTATCGAAAATGTGGGATAACAAAGACATTTTTGCTACACCAGTAGAAATCACCACACAAGCATGATGGGAGTAGAAAAAAACAGTACGCAACTCGAGGATAAGGATAACTAAGTGCACTCGTGAGTTGCAATTTTCGCTCATGCGTAATAGGCTCTTTATCCTCCTCGCTACGTAATATACTATTTCTGTCTAGAAAGGAGGAGTACTTTTTATCCTAATCACACAATATTTGTATCATTCCGAAGTAATTTCTATGAATTGTTGAAGACTTCTCTTTCTGAATAAACGGGATATTCAAAATTGCATGAATGATGGTTTCAAATGAATGGAATTTCCAGAAAGAATGGCTTGAATTATGAAAAATGCGAACAACCTGAATTTCGGAATAATTAAACTTCCTTCCTCGAATAATAAATCAAGACTAACACAATTTCATCAACCGTACCTTTGCGCGACTACTTTGGTCTAATTATAATTACCCCTTGTCCCTTTCACGTGAAATATGGAACAGGGTGGTGTCACTGTCCCCAATACGAGGGAGTAATAACAATTTTGACATATAAGGGTCGCTTATACAAATATTCGGCCAAGTGATATCTTTTTGGAAGAACACATTTTTTTTATGTCCGATAAGGGATTGTGGAACGAAAAAGATTTTTTCCTTCAACAATTCAATGTATAAAATGTCCCATGAGCCGCCGTGATTTTGTCATTATGACAGCGAAAAAACTTAGCCCTAAGTTTTTAAGCGACAAAACGGAACCTAACTCTTGAGAGCGTCTTTGTCAATTTTTCACTTGCGTTGTCAAAAGATTATATTATCTGATCTGTGAAAATGAAATATATGAATTGTGTTTTTAACAATTGTTCTTTTCCGTTGAATTGAATAAACCAAACTGTATTCATTAAATTTTCGTACCGAATTACACTCGAGCTTTTTTTTGTCGAAGAAAACTTGACATTTATGATTCGAGTTCAGTTGCCTTCCGGCAAATTAACTCAAAAAACTGCCAGAGGCAGTTTAATTCGTTGAGTTGCCAGGCAACAAAATTCTCATCGAAATGACAAGTTTACTTCGACAAAAAAAGCTCTCGTGTAATTAAAGGTGAAAAAAAATCCTTGTTCGTTTATGAATTTCAATATCCTGTATTGCTGAAACGTTGAATTTGCAGAAGATATTCGTGACAAGAGCTACTCTAATATCAATTTGGATAGCACTTTCGTGAACACCTTGTTTTCAAGTATCTATCTATATATTCATTTGTAAGAAAAACATTTCTCTAATTGTTAACACGCTCCTTCTTTCCAGTAGAAAATCTGCTTGAAGGAACTCTCATATAGCGAAGGACTGGCGGTTTTGAAAACCTTGCTCTGGTGAAAATCTTAGAGGAATACCATTATTATTTCGCAAAACATGTTTTAAAAAGCATTCAAATCACAGAATATACTTACATAGCATGAGAAAAATTTAATATTCATTTTTGGTCAATGAAAGTTCAATGTTTCCAGTGTTCAGTTTCAGAAATCGTGGAAAAATATTAAACATTTCAAGCGGACTATCAATACCATAATGAAACGATAAGAAGTGATTCTTGATGGTCTTGTCTTAGAGGAAATAAATTGTTCAGCTCGATATGTTTTTCCATATTGCCCTCTGATATCTTCAAGCACTCGCCTTCTACGTTTCACTGCATCAAATATACTCAACCAATTAAAAAACATTTTATTGTGTTATGGTACCAAAATTATGTATTGGTACAGATTCAGCCGAGTTTATCACAAAAACTGAATGGAATACAAATTCCTGTAGTTTCATTTTTGAACAAATTGCGAAAAAATAGTTGTTGGAAAAGTCAGATTTCCGGATTCCATGTTCCTTGTCTCTGCTCATGCCTGGACAAGCAATCTTTCCGTCATCCAGGAATGTAAGACTTTTCCTATTCGAAAACAATATACTATCGTTCACATCATATGCATTTCTAATTAAAATGTAGTGAAACTTCAGCAATTTCAGGTAATTTTTTTCTATACTCTTCATTTATCCTACATTTCCTATGAAGTTTCTGTATTACCCTCGATAAAAATCATTAGGTCCGCCTATTCTTCTATTCTGATTTTCTAAGGGCTTCGAGTTGAAATGGCTGCGCCACAATTTTTCCGGGTTTCTGTTGTGTATCGTTAATTTGATGGCGTCGTAAAAAATTATGTGTTTTGGCGTTATATTTTCCAGATTATGATGAACCCGGCTACTAAA
The DNA here is from genome assembly GCA_032362365.1 of Zygogramma bicolorata. Classification (NCBI taxonomy): domain Eukaryota; kingdom Metazoa; phylum Arthropoda; class Insecta; order Coleoptera; family Chrysomelidae; genus Zygogramma; species Zygogramma bicolorata. The sequence continues at coordinate 334,772 of JAVJAQ010001590.1, forward strand.
TTAATTATTGAATTACTATGGCTTATTTTTACGTCCGTCGACAGAAATATCAATACCGGAAAAACAGTTTAGGGAATTAATGCGTTAAATCATTTTATAGGCCTATCAATGATTAAGTTCCGTTGATGCTGAACGTAGTTAGTGGAGGAATGATTTAAACACCCTCTCCATAATAATACACATATGAATGTAATTCGATTCATAATAAGATAATTATTTTTCAATCAATCATGCTTTGATTCTGACCATAGATTAAAGAAAACAGGAGATGGAACATGAGTATACAAATCAATGTGCGCTGAGCCTGCCAAATATTCAGAGTTGAAGCCTAGGAGTGGGGAGCGGTACAGAGTAGTATTCAGGAAAAATATCATTTATTTTGCCCAAAGTCGTATTTGCATTGAAATGAAGATGGTTTTCCCAAATTTCATATACTTTGAATAGTTCATATAACCATAACCAGGAACATACACTTTCACAATGAATAGTTCTATACCCACGACAAGGGCGTGCAATTTCATAATGAATAGGATTCCATATAAGTCAAATAAAACTCACCTTAGGTTGCAAATTCATTTTCGAATCTACTGAAGATTCATTGGTACATTACAATTTTTCTAGGCATTGTATAATTATATGTTATAATCCTCTAGTATGCTACTGCCAGCAAATTCAAAAATATTACGAATGGAAGTAAAGAATGTTATATTTCTTCTTTCCAAAAACACTTTTTAAAAAACACTTTTATTTGGAAATAATATAAGTACAAGAACAGTTACTTGGTTGAAACGAATATATCTACTTTTATATATCGAGTGACTCTACTGAATGAAATTAACAGACAGAATAATAATTTGACCTCGCAGGGTCCTATTTATAAGCTATTTGTCGGCTTTGTCAGCAACAGACGTGTGAAACAAAGTATCTTCAAGGTTCTGCTGACTCGAACTCTGGGAAGCGGTTATCTCTGGTAATATGATACCTGTGAGACGTCTAACTCACGATATAACAACTCCCTTTATCGAGAAAAAGTTGGTGCTTTGCAGCAACTTTTGTTAAGCAACATTTTTATTGAAATTGGTCGTTAATTGAATGTCTTCTTCGATGGGGTCTTCTAGACGGACGGTAGGTCTTCTTCTAGGGATGAATCTAGCGAGGGTTCTTGCTGAAATTCTCGTTCTCGGCGGTCTCGGTGGTGGATCGTCGGTGGATGAAGCGATGCCAATTGCGATAGAGCTTCTGCGACGGCATTTGCAGAAAACATACAGGATCACTAGTAGGATGATGCATGTAATCGTGACATACGTGAACCACGATATGTGTTTGTTCACGAAAGGCTCGTTTATGAGTTTATCCAATTCTTCTGAGTACTGGTTGAGCTTATGTTCGGCGATGTTGAGATCCTCGGTATTTATTTTGCTTAATTTGATAGGCTTGAGTTCCGGGAGTTTTGATTTCTCCGGTAGATGATCACAACATTGGTACGGAATTTGAATGGCGTAGTTGCTATGCGTTATATTTGGATATCTCTCGACGAGATATTGTGAATGGACTCTTGTGTTTCCGATGAACGCGTTGCACTCGGGTTGGAGTTTTAGAACTGAATTCGTTTCGATGATTTTGGTAGTTACTTCGCGATTAGAACACTTCATTGTAACAGGTAAAGAGTTCGAAATCGAAATCAACCAGGTATTTTGTGAAATCACTTGAACGTTATAGTCTTTCGCGTAAATCACTGTTGATTGGCAGGATTTGGGTATAGTCATTTTTTGTTTGAGAAGTTGGGCTTCGCAAATCGCGTTACTGTCTATAGGATACGGAAGTATTCCGGAACAGATTTTCACATCGTGTCTGATTGGTTTACAATTATCAAGGTTTTGAAGGGAGATGTACAACATTGAATCATCATCTCGTGCAACGAATTTTTGAAACGTTAATAAAATGTGATGAAGTCCTGTTCGAACATCTGGTATTGGTATCGGATACAGATGATATAAAGTATATGTTTCAGGTTCCACAAGTGGAATTCTCAAAACGAATACTACTTGATGATCTGTCTGATATGCTTGCAATTCAATAATGTCCAAATACTGAGCGATATTGTTAAGGTTCGCTGATAATGGCAAATTGTTTTTATTTAGAGTTTGCGATACTTCCTGAAGTGAGTGAAGTAGATTTCTTGACGTTATGATTGAACTATGTATTATTTTCAATCGTGCAAAGGTAATTGAATTGATAATATCTTCAATGAAAGTTTCAAGGAACAAATAGCTTTCCATGAGTGATTCGCAAATTTCTAAAGTTTTTATTTGTGCTTCGTAGAATGACATCGTATCTGAAATTTCTACCAATGATTTTTCTATTTTCGTGATATCTTGGTTGAATGTTTCTTCATCGATTTGTAGCTTTTGGATGGTTGAATTGAAGTTTTTGATCACGGATGTTGTAACCGATATTTGATTCTTCAAAAGGTTTTCTAATTGATGTTCATCTTGATTTATTTTATTGATACAATCTGAAAAGTATTCACCGTCAAATGCATCGAGATTTCCCGTTATTGATTTCCAAAATGTACCTATGCCATTTATTAGTCCGCGTTTTGTTCGTTTATCGAAATGTTCAGTATCTGCGAAGATTTCTTTATATTTTATTTGGAGTGAGTCCGATATTTGACTAAGGAGGCTGATATGAGTTTTTACTTGGGCTTTGAAGGCGAAAATTCGAGGATCATTTTTGTCTAGAAAATAGATCAAGTTTTCCAAAATTCTATCATTATTATCTAGTGCATCTTTGATGGATGTCAGGTCTTTGTAGACTAGAAGCGTCCACTTTTCGTTTGATATTTTGAGGGTTCCTTCCTCGTTGAAGAAGACTCCAATTGAATTATTGATTGGTTCTATTATGTACTGAGTGTTGATTGTTGGTGACAGCAGGACTATCCTGAAAGAAGTTAATTTTCATGATATGGTTTCAAACGATCGAAATTGACTTTAGTTTTATTTCGAGTTTTCCAGTTTACTAACATTGCAGAATTTGGGTATATTTCAATTATTTCAAAGGGGCCATTAAACTTATTTTCGAGTTTATTACTTATTTGGGATTCTTTGACGTATACTTTGTCTCCAACTTTATATTCGGGGATATTTTCGGAAACGTTCCTGTCAAATTTGATTTTGGCTTTTTCTTTTTGTTTATCTGTTTTTGCTCTTGCTAATTTATAAAAATATGACATTCGATTGTTGAGATCTCTGACATATTTTGATATCAATTCTTTTTGGTTATATGTAATTTCGGGGGATCTGCTGGCCGTATGTCCGAATACTAGTTCGTATGGTGTGAAACCAGTTGTTTTATTCCGTGTATGATTGTAGCAAATAACTGCGTACGGTAAAACAGTTAAAGGATGTTCTTCGGGGTTTTCAGCCTGATGCGCTCGAATCATTTCAGCAAAAGTTGCATGAAATCGTTCGATGGATCCGTTGGATTGGGGATGATTAACGCTGGAATAACTGAGTTTAATATCATAGAGCGTACATAGGTCTTTCATTAATTGACTTGTGAATTCTCTACCATAGTCGCAATGTATTCTAAGTGGTGTGCCATAATGTTGAAAATAGAGTAAAAGAGTATTTACTACTGATCTGGAGGATTTATCTTCTATCGCGTATGCCTGGGTGAATTTCGTTAATTCGTCCCTTATTGTTAATGCGTAATATTTAGTGGGAATTTCGAAAATGTCTACGTTAATTCGTTCGAAACAGGTTTTGGGTGTTTCTGTAATTACAAGAGGTGAACTAAGGTTTTTTCGACAAACTTTAACTTTTTGACAAATTTCACAACTTTTCACGAAATTTTCTACATCTTTCACAAGACCTTGCCAATTGTATTTTTGTCTGATTCGTCTGACCGTTTCATTTATGCCACGATGTAAGTTGGTCTTTCCTCGATGATTATGGTCGAGAATCAAAGGGATCTGATCGGGGTCAGGGGTTTGAGTGATATTTTGACAGACTTTAAGTTTAATGTCTTTGTCGGCGAATACAAATGAAAATATTTCTAATATTGGTAATTCTAGATTATTTTCAATTGAATAGGTTTTCGTCAGATCAAACAAATTCTGATATTTGTATATAATGTAGAACAGGTGTTCTACTACTGCATCAGGGTCAAAGGGAAGAGGTACGATGAAGTATTTTCTATCTTTGACAGATTTACTGGATAAAATATTGATTTTATTACTGGAAAATTCGGAATGTTCTTCGAAAATATCTTCAATAATTGTATAATGCATTTGTTCTAATTTATTTTGCCAAAAGAATGTTATTATATTCTTATGGTGTTTATCGAGAAGTTGGGAATTGTCGAATTCTATTTTAGAGTAATCGATGATTGCTTTTGTCTTGTATAAATCCGCTAGTCTGTTGAATTCGTCTGCGATGGTTTCGACAGATATTTCTTCTTCAGGATTATCGTTATGGTTGTCGTCAGGGTTATCGTTAGGGTTGTCATCTGGATTTGAGTCTAGTGTATTTTCGTTTTCCTCATTTTCGTCTTGGTTGGATGCTAGTATGGAAATTTTATTTTGAAATGCTGCGCATTCTTTGAAGTGATTTATTTTAATCCGGGAAAGAGCATCGGCATTTTTATTTATTTTACCGGGTTTATATTCAATTTGGTAATCGTACTCTTCTAGTTTGAGTCGCCAGCGTGCCAGTCTACTTCCGGGGTCTTTAATGGAAAAGAGCCAGGTGAGAGGCCTGTGGTCTGTGATTAGTTTAAATCTACGTCCGAATAAATAGGGGCGGAAGTGTTTCACAGCCCAAACAATGGCAAGAAGTTCTCTCTCAATTGTAGAGTACTTCGATTCGGCGTTACAGAGGGTTCTAGATGCGTATGCTATCGGGAGATCTTTTCCGATGGGACCTTGTGACAAAATAGCACCAATTGCGAATGCACTGGCATCAGTGGTGAGCAAAAATGGTTCTTCGAAGTTAGGATATATAAGAATCGGGCTTGATATTAAAGCGTTTTTGAGTTGATCAAAAGATTGCCTACATTCGGTGTCAAAATTGAAAGTAACGTCCTTTTGCAATAACCTTGTTAATGGTTTAGACGTTTTTGCAAAATTATAAATAAATCGTCGATAATAACCGGCTAAACCTAAAAAGGATTTGATTTCTTTTTGGTTTTTTGGTTCTGGAAAATTCTTTATGCATTCGATTTTTGCGGGGTTTGGTTTGACTCCTTCTTGTGTGATGACATGTCCCAGATAAGCGACTTCTTTTCTCAAGAATTCGCACTTATCCGGTTGAATTTTTAGGTTAGCTTTTCGAAGTCTTTTGAATACTTCGGTCAGCCTTGCTATGTGCTCATGGATGGTTGGAGAATAAACGATAATATCGTCCATGTATACTAGACATCTTTCGTTTTGTATACCGAGAAGGATATTATCCATAACTCGTTGGAACGTGGATGGGGCGTTTTTCAATCCAAATGGCATTCGAACAAATTCGTAATGACCATTGTCGACGGAAAAAGCTGTTTTAGGAATGTCCTTAGGTTCGATTTCAATCTGGTGAAATCCTGATGCAAGATCAAGCGTGGTGAAATATTGACATTTGCCAAGCTGATCAAGAAGGTCTGATATATTTGGTAGTGGGTATTTATCGTCTACCGTTAGTTCGTTTAATTTCCTATAGTCAATCACGACTCTCCACTTCTGCTTTCAAGCATTTTAGAGATTTGTGTCTTTACTTCCTCTTTATGTACCTGTGGGTACCGGTAGGATTTGGTAAAGGCGGGTCGTGCATCTTTTGTTTCAATGCTATGCTTAATTTCGTTAGTAAATGTAAGGTTGTCGCCTTCTAGGTAGAAAATGTCCTTAAATTGAAGACATAGATTGGTAATCATTTCGTGTTCTTCATCATTCAAATGATCAATTCTCAGCTGATTTTTTATTTCTTCAGTTCGATCAATAGGCGGGTTATTCGGGTTACACGTCGCGTTAAAATTTAAAATTGTTTCGTTTTTCAGAAGAGGTTCTAGTTCTATGTCAGAAAAATCAATTTTTTTTGGAATGGCGTTGGTGTTCACGATGGAAGTGTAGAACATACCATTTTTGTCAATTTTTACTATCGCGTTGGGGATTCTTACTTTTTCTTTCTCTTTCGCTAACAGTATAGCGTCGGTGTTACTGAGATCGCATTTCAATTTGAAAACTCTTTCCATGCGCGGTTCTATTTCTATCTGGTTATATACTTCAGAGTTAGTGGGTTCTGAAACGTCTTCTGTGACTTTGAATAGGGGGACTGTCTTGAAGTTGGTTATTAGTTGTTTGTTTTTCAGATCAATAATGCAGTTGTAATGTTCTAAGAAATCTGATCCAAGCAAGCCATCAAAGTCAATGTCCAAGTTATAGATGTAAACTTTGTGGGGATCATTTTGTTTGAAATTTATCAGAGTGGATTCGTTCACAATGATTTTTTGATCAGTGATGCCCTGTATTGTGACATTTTCAGGAAACCTATGCGGATACTTTTTGCAAGTTTCTGGTTTGAAAATTGATATACCTGCGCCTGTGTCAATTAAAATTTTATAAGTGTTTGAAGAGTCTTTAATGTAATATAAATTTTTCGAGTTGACGGAGAGCAGAGAGCTCACATGAAGGTTTGTTCTGGGAAGTTGAGATTCGGATTGTAGTCTTGGATGTTCAAAGACTGGATTTGGGATTGAATCTCTAATGTGGGGTCTATCGATTGATTGTTCGGTGGGTGATTGGTATTTGGAAGTGAAAGAAAATCCTGATATGTTGAAGGATCTTCGGGGAATTGTGTTTGGTCTGATTGAGTGTTTTGATCATTAGTCGTATAGTGATCATAATCGTACTCGGATGGATAGTTATAGTCTGTTTGATTATAATAATAATCAGTATAGTAATCCTGATTATCAGTCGTATGACAATCTTGGGTTTCGTACGTCATAAAATGTGCTCTTTGTTGTTGGTTGAAGTTTATTGGGAAATTGGGGTTCCTTTGGATTACAGGTGGTCGGTATTGATTTTGGTTGTTTGTAAATTGGTTTCGAACTTGGTTTTGGTTAGGTTGCGGTCTATTATTTTGGGGATTTGATTGAGAGTTTGTTGGTCTTGAAATATTTTGGTTTGGTTGAGTACTCATTTGTCTCGGAAAGTTTTGATTGAAACTCTGAGAAGTGAATTGAGGTCTCAGTTGTCTCATTCTGCATTCATTTGACAAATGACCAATGCGACCACACGTATGACAAGTTTTTTGGTTAATGGGCTGATTTCTTCTCATTGTTTGTTGAGGACGAGGTTGATTGATTTTTTCATTTTTCTGGTTTTCGAAATAGGAAAGCTGCATTTCCCTTCTGATTCTAATATGTGCTTCAAGCAAATCCGCTGGATTAGAGGCACGGATTACTTGACCGATACGTGGTTCAAGTCCTGTTAGAAGTGAATTTAATGCCATAGTTTCTATTAATGAAGATTGTGCGTGTTTCTGTTCTGCAGTAAGAACAGACTTCTGTATGCAAGCATGCATTTTCGCGTTATGTACTTGAAGGCGGTTGAAAAATATTATAGGCGATTCGTTTGGAAGTTGTTTTATGCGCTGAAGATCATGAATTAATGATGTCAAGTCACGAGAGTCTCCAAAATATAAATTTAGTAAATGTTTTATTTCAGGATAAGTTGAAGGGTTTCTAGAACTTATCAGTTGCGCTGCCCTACCTCTAAGCTTGTTTTTAATGTGAATCACTAATAGAGCTCTTTGATCTTGTATTGACATATTGTATGCACAATCGCACGCATTTAAAAATGTGTTCAAAAATATTTGATCACCTTCAAATTCAGGCACTATCGAAAATATTTCTGATAATTTATAAGGTTCAATCGCTTCAGGTGCATTGTTTTCATTATTATTGTTCTCCATTTTGTATGGACTTTATCAAACAGTACAAACAATGGATAATCGAACAGTAATTTCACACACTTTCTGATAATTGATCGTACAATTATCGAATATTGTTTTTAGCTAGTAAATAATCACGCTGTATGATTATTGATTGATTGGAAGGATATGTTTGATATTCAGATGATTCAATATCGACTTACAATACTAGGATTTTCATTCCGATGTGATTCGTCTTGTTCTCGAAGTCGTTCAGCCAGGGGCTTCACCAGGTGTTCCTTCCGCTGCTTCTTCGAGTGATGACTCCTCTGGGTTTCTGGTTCGTTTTCTGTTGAGGGATTGGAATCCGCCGCCGCTAGTGAGGGTTGTCCGTGTTCTAGCAACGTTGTCAGATCCTACTACGACTGCGCCAATTGTTATATTTCTTCTTTTCAAAAACACTTTTTAAAAAACACTTTTATTTGGAAATAATATAAGTACAAGAACAGTTACTTGGTTGAAACGAATATATCTACTTTTATATATCGAGTGACTCTACTGAATGAAATTAACAGACAGAATAATAATTTGACCTCGCAGGGTCCTATTTATAAGCTATTTGTCGGCTTTGTCAGCAACAGACGTGTGAAACAAAGTATCTTCAAGGTTCTGCTAACTCTGCTGACTCGAACTCTGGGAAGCGGTTATCTCTGGTAATATGATACCTGTGAGACGTCTAACTCACGATATAACAAGAATATACACAAAATTGGATTATATACTTTATTTCATAATTCATAGTGACACTTGAAACTCCAAAGCTATTGACCTTTGCATAAGACAAGTTTATTAAACACCGACCTAACACTTTTAGATTTATCAAAAGAATGGTTATTGTGATGGTGTACTCTAGTATTTATATATATATATATATATATATATATATATATATATATATATATATATATTGAAGATATATAAGTTTTATCAAATTACTGAAATGGGAAGATGAAAACGTTTGTCGCCTGAAATGTACACGAAGTGATTCAAATAAATCACGACACAGCAACATATTCAATACTTGTATATTGAGGAATTCCACATTGCATGCGGGATTATTTTCATTCAAATAATTTTGCATGATCTTTCCTGCAGTTGTGCAAATGGTGATCACATCGTCAGAGGGATCTACCAACGAGGCACATCTATCGCAATATTTGAGATGGCTTGTGGAAAACAAAACCCAATATTCGAACGATATGGAATTACCAGCGCGATTTATCCCGTTGGTCTCATTCATCGGAGTATGGAACAAAACAAATTATTGTCAACTTCGACTGTGAAACAACTACGGTCCTGGTGTCCTGGCCACTCCCATCAAAACCATACCGCACTCATAACAGACTTAGGCCGGTTTTTCAATGCAAGATATCTGTCAGATTAAAATAACCATCAGTTTTCTTCCTTGTCACTGCCAAATATTATCCACGCACACCTCCTCTCTCCTTCCATCTATCTGTCAGATAACTCATTTATCCTTGTATTGAAAAACTGGCCCTTACTGGAATAGATGAACAGATTTCATATCCTTCTTATAATTTGAACTGAAGTAGTAGCTGCATCGCTTCACAACACACCGTGACATTTTTTACCGAAAAAGTTTACGAAACACATGACATTGACACTTAATAACAAACTTTGACAAGCGTGCACATCCTTCAAATCGGTACGTTGGTGGGGATATACGATTCGATTGGCGGATCTTAGGAGTGGGAATATTAGGGGATTTTGGCAGAGTGCGCAGTTGACCATGTTCTATCTCCTGTTTTCTTTAATCTATGATTCTGACGAATGTCAAAATGGAATTTTCGTAGAATATAGCTAAACTCCGATAATTATACCATAAGAATATCTCTGATATCAGCGATATAGAAGAATAACCATCGACTCTACACATATCGGAGGAAGCAGAAAATACAGTACAGAATATTTGACCACAAAAATCTGGGAAAGTGTACGAAAAACTATATCAACGCTATCTGATCTAAGTAAGGTAGCTCGTGGCCAGGTCCAGTTGGAGCGATTGATTCGAACCGGTCTTTATTATGAGACGCGGATTCGAAACTAGTCTCGGGCATTCGCTTTTTTTTCATGATCATTCTTTTTTTTCCTTCATTTCGTATTGTTGTTTCTTTCTTCATTACCTTTTTTTGGGATTTTTCAACGAGATAAAATTTATTACTATTATTGTGTTCAATACAAATATGAATATAATATTCATAGTTCTTCGTTATTTATCAGGTGTAGAAAAAATGGCGTATGTAACTCTCATGTGATGGTTAATAATACACTCGCATAAACCATACGAAGCTCACCTTTGGCTAGTTCAGTATCCTGGTTGAGGCTCTTCCTGAAGTAAATCATGATTTTTTGAAAATTCCCAAAACGCCAGTTAACTCCTTCGTATTGTTCCCCACCACCCCGAGGGAAGTAATGGAGAGTATTCAGTCTCTCAAGGACTCCAATTGTTCAGACTATTTTGAGCTCAACAGTGGTATCATCAAAAGTATTGCCAGTATGATTGCGTACCCATTAACCATATTAATAAATGAATGTTTTGCTAGTGGGGTTTTTCCAGCAATATTAAAGAACTCTGTAGTCTTACCTCTTTTGAAAAAAGGAGACCCTTACATTATTGACAACTTTCGACCTATTTCGATAATACCTATACTTGGGAAAGTTATTGAGGTAATTGTCAAGAGTAGATTAATAACATAATTAGAAGTTAATTCTCTTTTCTGCCCTGGACAATTCGCGTATCGAAAGGGTAAGTTACAATCAACTCTCTTTTGAACATCATATCCAATGTGGTGGTAGGTCTTGAGGAGGGCAAACATTCATTCATAACGTTGTGCGATTTGTCAAAGGCATTTGACTGTGTATCGCACAATATTCTGCTTGAGAAACTTCACTATTATGGCATCAGTGGGTTGTCCCTTAAATTTTTTGAATCCTATTTGAACGATAGATCACAGTGTGTTGCATTACATGGGATCAAATCAAATGTGAAATCTATCAAACATGGTGTGCCCCAAGGATCTGTACTGGGGCCAATTTTGTTTATTTTATATATAAATAACCTATATTACTATGTATTTCCTACAAAATGTTTTCTTTTTGCGGATGATACCACTCTGGTGGAGTGTCACAGTGATGTGAATGATTTGATTGTTTCTGCCAACGCCAGCATGAAGTCTGCTAGTAACTGGTTTGCTTCAAATAGACTTCTCCTTAATGAGGGTGAAAATCAAAATCTCATGATCTCCACAAACACTAATTTAATCTCTGGTAAAAGTGTTAAGCTACTTGGGATCCATATAGACGATAGATTGAACTGGTCATGTCACGTTGGCAAACTGGCCAAGAAATTATCTAGTGTAATATTTATGATTCGTAGAATCAAAGAATTTGCCGGTATCAGAGCAGTTAAATCTTCTTACTACGGACTCTTCCATACTCACATGGTATATGGCATAGTGTTGTGGGGGGATTCTTGTCATTCCAAAAAAATTTTTGTTTTGCAAAAAAATCTATTCGTCTTATATCTTATGTCAACTTTAGAGATCATTGTCGCCCACTTTTTAATCAACTTAAAATTATGCCGCTTCCTTCAGCTTTTATTTATGAAACTTTGATTGGAATTCATTAAAATAGATCAAACTACATTTTACAATCGCAACAACATGAATATCCAACGAGATCAGGAAATCTGATAAGAGCTGAGAGATTCAGACTAAGCACCTGACAGAAGAATTCACTGAATTTGAAATTCTATAAAAAATTACCATATCACATACGACAACTCAGTTTGTACTGTTTCAAGCAAAAAATGAAGTCATTTTTTTTGAATCATTGTTTTTATTCCACCGAAGAATATATGTTATACAACATAGATAACTCGTGTGACTTCAATTGAGTAACGATTGTTCTCATTTTTAACATTAGTTGCTTGATGTTGATTGTTTATTTATTTTTATTATTGTGATTGTTCGTTTAACAAACATTGTGATATTTATTGTTATATTTGTATATATGGCGATATATTTTATAACTTTTGTGTTCTGACTTGCTACAAATATTTGTAGAAATGTATCACGTAGCCAATAAAATATTCTATTCTATTCTAATGATGATCATCATTACAAGATCGTTGTATGACATACTATTTTATACATCCTTAATATAATAATACACTTATATGCCCATAATCCGTTTGATGATGAGATCCATCATGATATAGATTTTTCATAACAAGGTTTTTCGATCAATTGGATATCCAATTCAGTAGCGAAAGGCTAGCATTTCATTCAATATTGAACTCTATTGAGACTAGCAATAATGAAATAAATGTAAATATTCGTTCATTCAATTCAATACATACATAAAAATGGAGTTTATAGAAAAATATTGTCTCGAAAATAGCAAAGAAACACATGAAATATTCAAAATCAATAATAAAAATACAAACTTCAAAGTATCAAGAAAAATATAGCCGAAATGGAAGTTTCATCGACTAATTTGGTTTCTGATATTAGTTGCACTGTTCTTACAGATACCTGACAGTTTACATATCTGAACATTTATAGCAGAAAGGGATGATACAACATTGTATTCATTGAAGGTTCATTCTGTCAAAATCAAATGCGAATATCGATTTGAATATATTATTGAAGAATATGTGTATGAGTATTCTGAGAATGAGGATCGAACAAGATAAAAAATAAATTGCTATAGTCGTTTCAGCATTCTAACGATCACCGTTATCAGGTAACATACGTTTCAATAAAGAACCTCAGAATTATTTCGCCACTATTACTGGCAACCAAAATAATGGATTTCGTTTATTTGTGGGCGATTTCAATGTTGATCACCTCGAGGATGACAAGATTTTACTAGAGTCACTATACTGACTGAATACGGTTACATCCCAACAATAAACTCCCTAACAAAAGTACAGCGTGGTCAAATATAATTCTAGATCATATTTTTCTGAAGGCGAAATCAGATCATTCATATGACAACGTGCTGTTCTCTGGTCTGCTTGGGTGGTCTTGTTTTATATATTTTCATGTTTTTATGGGCATTGAAAGAAATCATACTATTACTCTGATAATCCCGAAGTCTGATTAGTGAAACTACGTGAAACACATTGCCATGAAGGTGTCTCTGCTTTCTTTCAACTCAAAAATACATTACACAACTCCAACTTCGTGTAATACAGATATTTGAGTTGATTCTGAAGTGCAAAACTCAAACCGATTCTCGAAGGAATAATTTTATTTCCAGGAGCTAGGAACCGTTTCATTGCCGTAAACTCACAAGTAGTGCTCATTTACATAATTCTTCGATCCTAGTTTTAATTAAACGGCTCTTTTGATGTGTACACCAACGATATTGGTGTAATGACGTTATATTTTCAAATAATTGTTTCTTGTTTATTCAGAGTTAGTCTTGGTAGAGTTTCTTTTTGCTGTTTTCGTGAGAGAAATGGGAAAGAGTAATACTTAGTTATATTCGTAGATGATCGAAATCATCAATCACTTTCTGATATATTCTACAAATGACAGGTTGACGCCATTGAATACAGGGCTATACCATAAAGTGAAAGGCATGTGCCATAAAATTACAGATCGTGCAATGAAGTTTTTCTATAAAAATGTCCTGGGAACTGTTTTTTATCAATTTGGCGAATGTGTCGATTCCTTTCTTGTATTTCCAGGTTATAAAATGGTATAGCATGGATTGAAGAACCACCTGTCCAATTCACCCACAGTGCAGCTCCAATGGACTAACACATGTCAGAAAGCAAGAAAGCAACTACTCTGAATAATACCACAAAGGGTGCTAAATTATACCCGAAAGGTGTCACTACACAATTTTTCATATAAGAAATTCCAGCATATGCTTTTGATGATAGAATATGGAATTAAAACCAAAACGAACTGATATTAATTGCACTCAATCCGCTTTTCGCAAACGGGGTTAACATTTTCTAATACTATCAGTATGATGTCAGGGTAATTGATCTCTACAAAAGGTTCCAATCTCATTTTTTATGCAATTAAACCTCAACAGCAAGCAACAACATATTTTTATTTCCAAACTCTCACAATTTTTGGGATACTTTCGATGTTTGTTGTGTTCAATAATATTTGTGATAATGACTACATTTCGATGTAGCGTTTATCCTCCACAAATAGTTCTCATTTAGGTATAGTAGATAGGTATAGGATAAATATAGAATAGGTATTGTGAATCTAGCAGATATGTTATTGATGCAAATGCATTGAAAAATATTACAGTTTCTTGCGGGATTTTCACTTCACAAGGTATATAAAACCGCCACCTGTAGTTTACCATTTGACCTATAAGAACATTGTAATTCCTGGAGATTTATGTTGATGGAGTCGATCGTCGAGTCGCAATAGAATCACCCTGTAGAAAATCCTCAGATCTTTATCGTTACATTGTAATGGTCACTAAATAATGGATGTGAATTCTTCGATTCTCCAATAATGTGTGTCGGACTATAATTAATATAGTTTCGGGGATGCAAGGAAAGACCTGTCTACTTTGGCGATATCCTTGATATGAAAAATTTAGGAAACAGCAAACAATGATGTTCAAAATTCCAAAGTGTGAACTCTTGTTCGAATGGAGTTTGTTCAGATTTTCAGGGTCGGGGAGAGTCGTTTCGAATTTTTAATTGAGAAATGGACATTCTGAGATTCGTTTCGAAATATGTAAAAAAAAGTTTTTGATTGCAAAAATTAATCAGAAATTAAAAAAAAATCGAAAAACAGATGCATGGGTATTGAGCCTGATTAGGTTTCGGGTTATTCGGTCTCTCGTCTGTCTGTAAAAGGTAGTTCACATCATCATCGACTTCATGATTCTTCACGAATAACGATTGATTTCGCTTATCGTTGCTTCATTCTTGCTCGATGATACTTTCGAAGGATTGATTTTATCTGAGAAATCATCGACTTCGAGCTGATACTGGAAATTACTTTGTATTGACGAGAGACCAAAGAGCCCGAAACCGGTATAAAAGTGTACCCGTCCCAATAACTGGAAATTAGTTCCAACAGTTGCATTTGCAGGAATTTCTTCTGTGGAGAAGCTTGCACTGGCACCGGTCTGATATAAGGCAACCCACTTCGTCGTATGAGCCAAGGAACTAGTTTACTGACAGATGATAGTTCATCAACCAACTATGCAGGTTGCCCTGAACGAATAGTTTTTCTCAATGATTTCAATTGTATTCTTGAATGAAGAATTTTTTGTATTGCAAAACAGGTATGGAAATTGATAAAGCATTTTTAATAATGATTCGTGAGTGATATGTCTCGTCGAGATTCCTGGTGAGAAGCGAGGCATATATTCTTTTTTATGAGCATGAAGGCACTGGCAGATTTTAGTTTATTTTTTCTTCATTTATATAAATTTATTACATTTCATTGAATTGTTATATTTTTAATTGATGATCCGATATGATTCAACACAATTGATGTCTTAAAGAAAACATGAAAGCACGGAGTACGTATATCGAACAAAAATATAAATTTAAGTTTCATAAACTGTCATGTGGATCATATCACAGGAACTGAAGAAATATTTCAAACACGCTTATAGAGAGAAAAGAAACATTTGTCATAACATTACGACGACACGATTATTCAAATTTTAGGTTTTCTTCTCAACCAACTGCCATTTTTCCACTAACGGCAACCCTCAGAATCTTCTGCGACCTGGGTATCAACGAGATCCTATCTTTCATCGTGCGATTCCTAGTATGACAGAGTTCTTCTCTGCCTTCTTGACTGAATGATTCATTTTCTAGTGGAAAGAGCGCGGCAATTCAAAAACCATTTTCAAGAGATGATTTTTAAAGAAATTGTAGTTTCATTTATGAATTATTGATATTGATCAAATCATCTTGGCCACTGATTACAGAAACAAGTTTAGGTAGGCAACGGCATACTTGTAACAACCAAAAAGTATTGAGCCATATTCATGTGGCCCCAACTATACAACAAAATTGAATGTATCACAGAAGACTGTACAGAATTAAAATACAGAATTTTGTAATATCGACAAGTGAGGACAGATTTTCCATACTTTGATCGATCGATAGAAACCAACAAAAGAAATATATCTCACCGCCTAATTCACAACATCTTATGTACAAGAAGCAGTTTTCTTCGGAAAATATCGTATCAGATATCTTTAGATGACACACATTATATGATGCAGTTGAAAAGAATTCACCATTTTCTCACTTTTCACCTGGTATTTTAAGCGAAACGAGAGCACTGTATACGTTTTTTTCAGTACAATCCAAGAAAAATACCCTTTGCGCACAAAATCTGAGTAAAAAATTTGGATCTGAGAGGGATTTTCATATTAAAGAAGTTTGATTCACTCGATCCAAGTATGGAAAATCTCTTGGTTATTCTTTGAAATAAACGATGATTTGAAAACATTTGGTCATCTACTTCCCAAATCAAATA
Source organism: Zygogramma bicolorata (assembly GCA_032362365.1). Taxonomy (NCBI): domain Eukaryota; kingdom Metazoa; phylum Arthropoda; class Insecta; order Coleoptera; family Chrysomelidae; genus Zygogramma; species Zygogramma bicolorata. The sequence goes on from JAVJAQ010001590.1 coordinate 351,252, forward strand.
CAGCTCATAACTCAAAGAAAACCATTTTGTCTGAATAAATTGGAATTTTATGTTTCGCACTAAGTATTCAAAATTTCAAAATCACATTTTTTGTGAGATAGACGTTGAAGTCAATTGGCACCATCATAAGAAGTTTGCGATTCAGTATATTCACTCCTAACTGGAACAAAATAACCACCATCAGCGCCTTCTGTGGTGGTTGACCCTATGCTCCTTTTCACCCGGGAAAGGACATTTGGTCGATTATATGAAAGCAGCTAACCTTCAAGTTATGCTTCCATTGCCACCTTGTTTGCAGCGACCATTATTGATTTTCATAATATAAAACTCTCGGATGATTTTCCGAACGACCTCCAGTATCTCAAGGGGAAAACATTTAAATATTCCCTCCACGAAAAATATTGCTTCATTGTTCCACGCAAAGAACAAAGGCCGTGGAAACGAATGGGCTCTGTAAAGCTCAAAAAATCATAATATAAATATCCCTAAAGCTCACAAAAGCCATTATTTCCCATGCACGCTTCACAAGGTCAACGGGATCGCGGAAAATTCCTTTAGTCCCGAACAAATTCAATTCAAATTTGCCTCACGAAAAATGTTTCAGACTCCATCAATAAGGACTGGGGAACACAGAGCAGCTGGTTGATTTTCTTTATTCGGGAGAGTTGTGAGTGCACAGAGAGTAGCTAACTTTGCTACCTCTGTACGTTTCTTGAAACCACAGTTCTGTTAACGACAGGTGATTGACATGTTTTCTATTCGGAATTGTGATATTTTTCGAAACGATTGAACTGTGTGCACATCCATGATTTTCGAGATTTTCCTTAGAAAATGACTTTAGTGTAATAATTTGATGGAATCACACTAGTCAAACAGAATTTCAGGTGTTTTTTGTCACACGAAAACTCATGTATCAAATTTTGAATCTACTAGGGCGACCAACCAATAATGTATCAATGAAAAAAAAGTAAAATTCAGATTTTCTTTCGACATCATCTATTGTCTAGGTTCTTGTTTAGCCCAACTGAATAGGAGCCTTACAGACGTTACACAACATTTTTTATGTGTGATCCAGGATTTATCTTGATGCTGCACAGGAAATCTAAAATAGTAGCACTGTTCAATTAATGGGGTGAAATTTCGACACTGAGATGTAAAAATTAATCCTTCACACATAACAAAAACTTTCGGGGTTATTAGAAAACTTCCGTGGCATATTTGCGATGTACCTCAGGAGAATATGATATAATATATAACCCTAACAACACAAGTACACCCTATGGACGTCCCTGGGACATCTCTGATTTGTTTTGGGGATGTCCCTAGTACAGTTGTTCTCAGTACATGGTACATACGAGGGACGTCCCTGGGAAATCTGCTTTCCGACAAAAAGGACATCCCAGGGTCATCCCTCTGGTAGGTCCTAGGGAAATACCATATTCTTATAAGTATGTCCCGAAGAAGTCCCTAGGCTGTACTATTATGACTAAAAGTGAATCCATTGGGCATTCTTGGGACATCCATTATAGGGACATGGTACGTACTAGGGATGCAATTGGGACATCAGATATCCAACGAAAAGGACATCCTTCTGGTTCCAGAAACATCCTTCAAATTCACTTTCAGAAGGAAACAAATACTAATGAAACATAAACATACAATTAAAAATATATTCAAACTATATGAAATAAATAAATATAATAAAAATTTGTAAACTCCCAAATAAATAAAAACTAAAATACCATTACTTTGGTCTACTTATATATTCATATTACTTTGATATACAAGTGACGTGAAACTAAAATATATTCTTGAAACAAAAATAATAGGATCTAGATATATCACATTACTTTGGTCTACAAATGGCGTGAAAATAAAATATACATTCTTGAAACAGGAATAATAGGATTTATATATATGAAACAAAAATAGGGCATGAAAAAATACATAAAATAGAAAACTTGATTCAAACACTAACTATTTCGGAATGGCTCCTCTATTTTGCCCCTCTGAAGGGCCTCTTCAATTTGTTTCCTGTTACCAAAAGCTTCAGAAGATCCTGTAACAGATATTTTTTTGTGTTATATATAGTATACTACTGGAAATGAGTTCGAGTGAGTGCAGAAAATATTTAATATTTTTCTAAATGGGCTGACTACCAGAACTCTTCGATAATGGCAATCCATCAATGTTGATGAATACAATATGCAATAGAGTTCAGGCAGTTGCAGGTAAACTAGGGAATGTACATTTTAATTTTTAATATTTGTAATAAATCTGATATTGCTGTATGTGTAATATTATGGTTCAGAGCCCATTCAGTTTACTTAGATCTAATATATTCACAGAGTCATCATTCGAATTTATATTGTTATTTAATCATTAATGAAGGGTCATTTTGAATGAGGTCCTCTGCAGAAATAGGACTCAATTCTTCAATAGAAGAAACATCAGAAAACTTCTAGGAACTTAAAATACAATCATTATCAACAGATAGGTCAGCATTTGTAGTGAACATTGTACTCGTTGTATGTGGAGTGAATGTCATCTTTACTGATTCTTCTTGAAGCAGAAGGTATTGATAGGATATGTGACAGATATCACTTTCAACTGAGGTTTCCACCTGTGATGTAAAACTTCTATCCACACTACTACTACAAATGATATAATATATCATTTTCTCTTCCAACAAGTTTTCATACCCTTTTATAATATTTACTAATCATTGTTTCTTTTTCCTTTAGGGAATACCTACTTGTCTCTTTTTATCCATAATATTGGATATGTACCTTTTCTGCTACACCTAGTAAAGAGTTGAAAGTATTTTAGGTAGGTTTAATAATAATTTTCCTACGAGGACTCAATATCTACAATAACCACTTACTTTTTAATGTCTGATGGCCAGTTTCACCGCTTTTCTTAAGTTGAGCTTTATCCGAGCCAGGCTTCATTGCAGATCACTCACAATACTACCAATTCTCACTATTATACAAAATTCATAGTGTTCAACAACGCTACAATATACCACAGCTTAATCAACACAACGCCGAATCGAACAAAACACCCCGCGAACCGTGAACTTTGGTAAAATGAGGTTAAGGATATGTTCTGTCATTTCGGTTTCGGTTACCCAGAGCGGTTCTCCCTCTCTGTCTCGCTTGAATGGACCAGGCCAAAGGCCAATATCATAAAGAGAGACGTTCTGGTCAACCGAAACGATATACGGAACAACCCGATTGATACGAAAGTTCGACATAATATGCGCTATGTTACGTTGTCAGTTTCCGTTAAGCTTATTTTTCGAATAAGAAAAGATACAATGATTCAAAAACAAAATGTTGAGGAGTATCAATAATTGTCATTATTTTCATCAATTTTGTTGCCATCTATGAGTCGACATGCGAACAAATGCCTCATCGGCGCGGTTGGCTCGTTTTCAACTATTTCGTCTTCCAAATTCGGTCAAATTACTGAAGCGGATCAGTGTAAACACGCATGTAATCATATAAGCAACTCAAATATAAGATACAATATTTTGTCATTCGAAGATAAAAATAAATATGTAGAGAAAAAATTGTACCATAGATATACAAATTTTCGAACTAAACGAATCATTTTAATTAATATTCATGTTTTTTATAACAGGGCGAATAACTGGGACATGAATGGGACAGTTTATGGATATACTCAATGGGACATCCATTGGGCATCCTGTGCGGGAGTGATTATGAATATACCTCATGGGACATCCTGGATGGGATATCCCATGGAAGTCCCGTTCACGTCTTTGTACCGCGGTACATAAAAAGGACGTACCCAGTATATCCATGTGTTGTTAGGGAAGTTGATGCAATAGTTATACAGCCGCCTAAATGACGTTATTGAAACAAAAACACATAATAAGGTCAGGAATGAATATATAGCTGTCACCAAAAAACTGGATGTGATTGAATAGTATATTGCTCACCAGGTAGGAAAAGTTTAACATTCCTGGACGACTGTAAAAATTGCTAAGTCGAGACGCAAGCCGAGACTTGGCAACACAGAGTCCAGAAATGTAGCTTTTCTCACGAGGTGAACATACCATTCTTCCGAAATTCAATAGATATTTAATAATTCAAAAAAAACTCGAATATTTTTTTTTTCACAAATAGATGGTGCTATGAGATTCAAAATAAAATTAGTTGGATTACTTTGGAATCGTATTAAGGTTGAATTGTCACTTGTGACTCAAATGAATTTAATTGCTGGTGTTCTTGAAAGTAAAACGATGAGTTATGATGAAATTTCTATTCTTGGGACTCCTCGAACGCGAGTGGACGGTCTTTCAAGGTTTGTCCCTTGCCAAAATTATAGGGGCGCGTTTCATTACGAGAATCTGATTTACGGTCAGATCATCATCATTACGGCCATCATTAATTTTATATCCGTTGTTCGAATCACGAGTTGAGGAATCTTTCTGATTCTCTCTGACATCGAGTAGTTATTGAGATGGGCCGTAGGGCGGCCTATAATATACATTTAGCCAGTAGGGCAAATTTAGAGGCATTTATAGATATAAGTACATCAAATTTTTTTGTACACATTTTTTTATCTGTGATATTTTCATTATTCTTATGCGTAGAGAAGATCACTGCCGGTCTCAGTTCATTTTTCAATATTTTGATTAAAATTAAATAGTACGGTAAATATCATTTTTTTTAATTGTTTTGTTATCAGAGGATTTCATTTCCTACAAGCCGCCCTATTTTCAGATTTCAGAGTGTACGAGGAAGCAGAAATTGAACCCTGAGTTTCTCACTAAAAACCCTTTCTTCGTGCAAAGGGCAGAATTCATGTCTCTTTCGGAAATAGCCTTAACATCCAAAATTTGACGTGGAATTACCCTCCTCTTCTAGTGACAGCAACTGCCTTAATGAATTCAAAAGCCTTAAGCCAATTATTCCATCTAGTAACGTGCAGAGGGATTGTAATCTGATATATGATTTTTTTGAGGAGAGCATAAAGAAATTGTTGATAAATGATTTACATAAAGAGAAATAAGATACTAGAAGCGTTCATGCAGAATTACAATAACTCTCGCAGCCGTTACATCTGATGATCTAGCGTTGGGGTTATTTTTTTGCTAAAGTGTGAACTAGTTGAGAAATGTTGATAAGCAAGTTTTAATGTTGAAATAATACGAAAATAATGCCCTTTCAGCAATTACCACACCAGTAACAGAGCGGTAGGATTGTAAATTGTAAAGTTGTCTATTCTGTAAACATAAACTGATACAGATAGGTTGAAATAGAGGTAGTGTTAGAAAGAAAATATTGAGGGATTATTGTGGGTACCTAGAAGAGCAATAAAAGTAAAACAACAATTACAAACCCCACCGTTCGTTACAGCATTGAGGAAAATAATCGAAAGAGAAGTGGATTTCTTTCACAGTCGTACTCAATGAGAGAATTCAGTATGTTCCCCGAGTACCTACTACTATTGAATTCAGAGATTACTATACGTTGTGATATCTTTTGAGAAAAATGTCCTATGGACAGTAGTTCAAAAATCCTTCATTCCAGATAGAAGGGTTGTTGAGAGTATATGGGAAGAGGTACGGTTTTTTAGATATCCCAGAATCTAGGAGTGGGGGTGGAAAAATATGAAATTTGAAATGTTTCCATGAAGTTTCAGCAATTTTCATGGTATCTGGATCTTTAGGAAGGCTATCGAGCCTATTCATTTGTAATAAAAAAAAAAATTTCGTTTCTTCTACTTGACTGACCGTTTCTGAGAAAAATAAACTAACCAAATTCAGTGCTCATAATCACTAATTTCTGAAATTTCAAATATCTAGTTGAAAAGGCAGGAAATATGACAAGGAATGAGAGAAGACGGAAAAAAATCATTGGTCTGGTATTGTATTCAATACGTTGAAATTCCGAAATATCTACAATTTTTTTTCACTCGTTTCTACACACCCTAATTTCAAAACTAGTTCAACATATGTTGTATGAGTACCTTCCTTCATAAGATATCACGAGGAATTGTCTCTTGAAATTTTCGGCAGTATTAAGATGGAATATGAAGATCAACTAGTTAATTTTGCAAAGTTGAATTCATAACTGCGGCTATGTAAAACCAATTTCTATAAAAATCTCAACCATTCTTGGTCAATATACTTCTACGTAAAAAAAAAATTCTTTTTTTTTTCAAAATTTGTCTACCAAGCTAACGTGAGTCGATCAGTTTCAACTTTTACACCAAAGTTTTCAATATCATCGTTCATTCGATCCATTAAACTCGTAATTGTCGACGGAAAAGCTATGTGAAATTTCACGCTGTTTCATATTCTCAAGAATAATCATTGATCTAACTCCGTCATCAAATTAAAATTGATGGATCCGAAAGCGATTTCAGATCACTCTTATGATCCAGTAAAAGAGCAATTCCGAAAAAAAAAAATGATCAAAATTTTCCGAACGAATACGATTCCGAAGAGAGATCGATTTGAGAATACTTAAAATATATTATTTTGGAGTTATGTCAAATCTCAGATCTTTGCCAGATTTCCGAAAACGGAAATGGAAGAGAGATATTTGTTGGTAAGTTTCGAAAATGAAAGATTATTTGGTTTTCGAAACGTTAACGAATAATTTTATGAATATTATTACTTGTATTTTCCTCATTGTCGATTCTGAGTTAAACCAAAAGTTGCTGATTAATAGGACGTGTTTAATTTAGAAGGAACTGTTTTCAATAACGCCAGCAACTTTTGGGGTTGATCAGTAATATTTCCATCCCACTTGTTCAGTTATAAAGTTAATAACTCAAAAAACTTGGAAGAAAATACTCAAAAGACCCGCTTCACAGTTCGCAATATCTATTGCGGCATTTCATTGCAGCAAGTTTTATTGCCGACAATTACATTTCCAGGTCTGCTTTCCACTTGAAAATATAAATTAGAGCGGGCGCTGCGAAACATTCCGTTTGGAAAAACCGATGGCCTCATTCTGATTGATGATTTGAGTTGAGAAGGACTCAATTAATGATATTGTGGAGGTTGCCAGACGGAATTATGGTCCAGTTTTTTTTTTCGGCCCTATAATAGGAGTTTTCGATTCCATCGCTGTAGTTGTTGAAAAAAAATGTTGTATAGAATGCAAAAACCATTGACCACTATTTCTCGACTGGAATGTTTTTGCAAGATCCTTCCAAACCTGGAACTGGAAGTTGCCAGAAAAGCCCGTTGTCAGTTTTATTATAAATCTCCTTCCCAGCGTCACATACCTTCTCTCGAGTTTTGGAGCGGGCCGCGCTTTTCTCAACAGTTTTTGTGACTTCAGTTATAGCTGAACTTCATCCATTATTATAACAGATACATTTTCCAATATTTAAAATAGCAGTGCTTCGAATTTTGGAATAACTTTCTTTAAAGTGAATAAATATCGCTACAATTATTAGATTAAAAAAAGGCGAACGAAAAATCATGCTGAACTGGTGAATAAACCGAAAGAAACTATTCAAATGCAGCAAGACGACGCAAAGACGAAATATCAGACAAATTTGAGAAGTTGTTTGATCCGAATGCTGATGAAGAACACTTCTCGTGGTATAAAAGTTGCATGGCCAGCTATATCAGTGAAAAAAAAATCGTCGTCGTCACTACATAGGAAGCTGGAAGAAAGAGCTTTTTCAACAACACAGGGCGTAGCTGGATCATCAACTGACCTGCGAATCGAAAAGAAGCAACAGCGATTCGTCGAGTGACTCATGATGTTCCATTTGTGGTATACGACGAAAACCAAAATGAAAAAAGTCATCTTTCAACTGAAATTCCAGCAGTTTTGCTATTTTTCAATGCGTTGATGATACTATGAAATTTTTACAAAAATTTGTTATACGAAACACCAGAAGATTTGTTTGCAGAAACTTCCAATATCATACGTCGTGTTAAAGAAATTACGTTTCATTACCAATATCTTCTAGTAACGAAAGAGGTCGACCAACAACAAATATCACAAATACAGTTACTGGCTGCTTTTGACAAATTAATGGCGGATATAAAAGACGGTGTTTCGACGACCGCTTTTGAATTGACATACTTGGCTCAACGCATGACTGTACTCGCTGAAGTAGAGGATGTAGTTCTAATCGTGATCTCGAAGTGATGCTGATCGATAAATTTGGTGACAAGGTTTTATTCTCATATCTTACTGAGGGGAAGCAATCTTCTTTGGTTTTCATTGCAGTAAGTTCATTGAGGAAATAGCTGAACGTGTACGTCGGCTAGACTGTAGCAAAATCGTCATGTGTGCTAAGGAATTACGGAAGGAACTATCCACTACTGAACTTATACCAGAGGAAAAGTTGTGTGATGAAATTCTTATAGAAGATGCCGCGGAGAAATGCACATTCACGCCGAAATGGAAGACTTTCATACAAGCCTCATTAAGCAGTCAAAATCTAAAATTGTCAGGCAATACACTCCATGAAGCATTAGCGGTGTTTAGTGATATATATTAGTGAAACGAACAGAAAGACACCGCAACATACAGCTCTAGCCGAATTCATTCACCACCTACCTAACTAAATGGAAACATATGTTTGTTGAAAAATCTTAGACACTGTGACAATGACTTTCAAGGGGACATTAAGTGGCGAAGATTTAATGACCGTTACAACCATGACAGAAGAATACCTCACGGGCATGGCCTAGCTCTCCATGTTGATTAGTCATTCCGATATTTGGAGCTAAGCAGCAGGGAAAGACCGCGTCGAAACCTCATAAAACTGCAGCAAAGTATTATATCATAGCTCACAGGCAATATATCAATGAACACAAGACATATTGAGGAATTGCTGTCCTTCGGAGGAGACGTAAAACCGGCGGTCCCGAGTCCATGGTTGTTGGACTCGTAAAGGATCCCTACCTCTGGTTGGAATACCAGAGTGTTCGTCAAAATTTCCGGTTGGGGGAAAAGTGGTCACCGGAGTCGATGATTGCCGACGTTGAATAAATCATTTAAAAAAAAGAACACCTCAGACACTACTAAACTGAAACTAACTGAAACTGACTACAAATATTTATATCAAGTCCTTCAACCAAAATCCCAGCTGGCCATTACAGGTGGATATGAAGACTCCAAAAAATCTTCAAGCTCCAAGGTAATAGGTCTTCTGAATTGTTAGATTCATATTATTCTGCGTTTACGAGCGACAAGGCCGGCGCTAGAAAATTTCGTAACATTATTAATGAACTATTACATTAATAATTAAAAAAAAATGAAACCTTTTTCCGTCGAAATATGTTCATTCATCTCTCCAGAAGCAGATTGAAGGATTTTTTTGCCATACTTTTGTTGCTGTTCGTGAAGGAATTGAACAAGTTTTTATAAATTGTGCAGATTCCGATGTTTCCGTACTCAACATCCACTTTTAGCTTAAGCTATCGAATAGTAGTTTTTGAGGGATTTGGTTTGAAGGATCAGCCAAAAAATATCTTTTAAGCTGGGATTCAATTCAAATGTATCTGAGATCATTAGAATTTTTGATGTTTTGTATTTACATTGCTTTACGGCTGCAATATATGGGCCTCCGAACTTACTCCAATTCGGTTATGAAAGACGAGATGGAAAGTTGTACCCGGTGCAAATGGCAACACCACCTATGACAAATTCTTTGATCAGGCTTTGCAAATATAATGCTGAATGCCTGACAATGTTTTGCACTTTTAGAAAAAGCGAAATCAATTGTATTTTCCTTTGCAAATGCATCGGCAATAATTGTCAAAACTTACCTGAATTAATTTTTCACTACTTATTAATAGGTAAACCACTTTTTTTATTGAATTTGTATTGAATCAGATCATGCCGCTTTGCTCCATACCTTACCTAAACCAGGTGTTAATAGTCAATAACAATTTTTTTTCGCAGCTACAGCGATGGAAGCGAAAACTATTATAGGACCGAAAAAAAAAAGCTGGACCATAATTCCGTCCGGCAACCTCCACAATATCATTAATTAAGCCTTTCTTAACTCAAATCATCAATCAGAATGAGGTCATCGGTTTTTTCAAACGGAATGTTTCGCAGCGCTTGCACTAAATCCTTTCTATCAAAAACGTTCTCACTTCAATCAGGCCTACCAATTTCTCATCTTAACAGGAAATTATAATTGGAAATTGTACCTACATCTTCGAATGTTGTAAGTGAAATCGGCTTGATTTCCTGTTGAGAAATGAAAAAAGAACCCAAACTAGAGGCAACATGGGAGGACTATATTCATTTTTCTGGAATTGTTAGTCATGTGACTATCTAGTAACATTCAATGGAGTTGGCAATATCAAAAGCTACCAAAATATCACTAGAATTTCACCGGCAATAAGTCATAAATCATAGGTCCGAACCCATTTTCTGCAACTGCAATAGTCATTCCAACAGCTGATCGAAGTGTTCCTACAGCGCATGTAAGCAAGAAAAATTGCAGAAATACTTTCAAGACTTGCGAACTGTAAAGCGGCCCTAATGTACTTCTCTATTTATAGTTGATACAATTTAAAAACTGTTGCACATCATTATGGGCGTGGTTGAATCTTGAAGTACACTTCAGCCAGATTGTAATAGAATTATGGAATTTCAGATATGAATCAAAGTGTTGATTTTTTTTTTTTGTTAATAATAGGTACGTGTATAGCATTAGCATCTAATCTTCCGAGAAATCGCACTGGAAGTATACATACTTGTCTTCAACGGCCGTTAAGGGAAGCGAAGGGACATTATTATCTCGCTCTCTTTGGAATAACTAATCGAAGATGTCACCAACTCTTGGCAGCGATAGTTTTCAACTCTATTGGTATTTTTACGAAGAGCCCGAGACTGAAAATTTCTATAGAAGCATCGAAATAAACAGTTATCGATCACAAATTTGAAGTATCGAACGACTGAAACCCAGAACTGTCACTTTGGAATGACAATTGTCATTTGGAGGATAATAGACCTCAAACGAATTGAGGCAACATCGAGAGTGGTGCCAACCAAATTCCAAAGAAACCGCCAAATTTGGAATTCAATACAAACGTTCCATTGTATTTCTATCGACGGATTGTTTCCACTGCGTTGATTTGATGTCGTTATGGGTGACGTGCAAAAGTTTTGGAATTGTGTGCACTATAAAACGTTCTATTCCAGGAATGACTACTCGAATAAAAAATAAATTCCAGGCAACGTAGAGCCTCTCTATGCTCCTTCCATCCCTAATGAACTGGGAACGTGAAACAACGGCTATTGTTCCAGAATCACTACGTTCCATTTTTCTACTTCGTGACAATTTTCGTTCGCAACTTCCGACACAATGCATAGGAATAGCGAATGAAAAATCGTCGCATGGATATTGTTCAGAAAATTACCCTCGTTCCACAAAGGACTTTGTGAATTACCTCCATGGATTCGAGATTGTGCGATAAATACGACGCCTAATTTAAATGCTGGAAGTAACATATTTTTTGCCGTCGATATGAATTCCCAACAATGAATATTCATTGTTGGGGAAAATAATAATGTTCACACGCGAAGGCGGTATTTTGAAAGTTATATCGGTAAATAGCCGTTTTAGTCTAGGAAAAGAGATCAAAAAAATATGTATTTGTGTTGAATTTCAAAATGTAGAGAAAAATAGGATATCAGTAGGTTTCACATAACTGATTTTTCTTCAATTCGCTTCGTCTTCGTTGTTCTCTCATTGATCATGATTATTTGAACGGGGTAACCAAAAATTTTCAAATTTCGAGAATATACATAGATTATTATTATTCAGATAGTTAAAACTTTTCAATATTTCAACCCGTTTCCCAAAAAACACTACTGATTTATAAAATATCTCAGACTAGTAACAACGAAATATATTATTTGAGAAAACACTTCGAAACTCTTGAAGAAATGAGAACTAAAAATATATAAAATCATTGTTGTGAACCACTACTTTCTTTTCGTATTCACACCGTCAAAGAATTTATTTTTTAGCTCCTCACGATATATATGCCTTTCCGATAGAGCTGTTGCAAATAGCTGTATCTCCACTGGTGGCTAGTCAGTGTTTTCAAAACTTATTTCGTAATTTCTCCACTATGATTCAGAAAATAACGTTATGCTTTCAAAAAAATAACCAATCCATAAGCAAGGAGGCATATTATATATTCATCTAATCGATTCGTCAAATTATAACAACAAATTATAACAAATTATAACTTGAAACAACAAACAAATAATTATCTCTATCAATCCAGATTATTCACGTTACTCATTGAACATACTATAATAATTCGATTTACTATAACTGACTGCAAAAGAATATCTCATCATTTATCTGTACTTGATTTTAATTTTATCGATTCTCGAACTGAAAACTTCTTGAAATGTTTTTGCAACTTCAATAAAATTCGATTATAGTCCATACTGTCATGAAAGAGGCCTGTACAGTCAAAAGCTGCAATCAAATTCAAATATCATACAAACTCATTCATACCAAGCTGTTCACGCTACTTAAAGTCATTCAAGCTGAGTCAAATCATTCAGGACATAAAATATTTATCAATCAGTATACTTTACAATCAAGAATGTTATAAAAAGCTGGAATTTTCAGCCAATAACGACCTACTCAAAGATGAATGAAATCTATGGTTGAAAAAATGGTAACTCCCATGTAGATCTCAAAAAGAAAGAAGAAAACACACGTACATTATAAAAATATCAACAACACAAATCATACCAAAAATGACCAAAATAATGAAGTAGAATCACACATCTCGTACAGACACATTCTAAACATAACTGTTCATGTGGTTATCAAACGATTCCAGTGAAAAACTTTACATAAAGAAATTTCACTAGGGTACTTCATTGAGATTTATTATGGAGAGTGACTCTTCGAAATCGAAGCCAGGCGACTTCCACCATGTCGGGAAGGAAGAACGGTTTGGTCAGATACTCTTCGTGATAACCAGGATGAACTCAGTTGGTGAAAACAAAGAGAATAACCTCACTCCAAAACAACAATCATTCATTATTAAAAAAAATCAACACCTAACAACACTGAATTTATTACGTTACCGAAGGCAGAATGGCTTTACTGACTAGATTCTCGTTAAGCTGTTGATTTCTCAATCGTTCAAAAGCTTATTTGTTACTTCCCTCAATCAGAGTCCCGACACTTCTTATATAAAACATTCGAAATGCTGGATATGATGTTTGCCCAAAAAATTGAACGTGCATCAACTCATAGCAATGAATGTGTATATGTGTGCCGATGTTGCGATTTGACCAGGAAAGTTTTTCATTAAGGCCTATATACGACAATATCGAATCTAAAGAAACCAAGTGTAGCAACTCTTCTGATCAGCTAGTCAGTGATGCAATAGCCTCTTCATATGCCATTTCTACTGTCTTCAATCTGATCGTAATCTCGCTTTTGCCAAGCTCATAAAACTAGACTATAACCGTTTGTATGTGACTGTGCGTGCCACAAAAATGAACCAGTTACGTTGATTTTCACAAATGCCTTTCTAATTGAAGAGATAAGGAAAGTATCGTGCCGATTTCCTGGATGCTTTACTGGTCGTGAAAGGGTATCGTAAACTTTTTGTAGCTAACATCGTATGAACAGCTTCTAACAGCGTTATGTGTTTGTGAGTTGAAAGCAAACTTTCAAGTGGGCACTAGGAAATGTATGTGGATTGTATTTGGAATATTACATGTGTTTGTAAGCCAGGAATAGTTTCGTGATAGTTGTTTTCACTTGTTGCTGAGAAGATTACGTTTCTGACACTCCAAAAACAATGCCAAATGAATTTTCGTAAAGATCAATTAGTGTAACAACAAACTGATCTTATTTGCAATCGACGCGCGTTTCGCTAACAAGGCTAGCATCTCCAGTTATCAATTATCTTCTCCTAAAGATGTTACCCTTTGCAATTTTTTTCCTTCGCAAGGATCCTTTACTGTTTTCGCTATATATTTTCAATTTTTCTTCTTTTTTATCATGTTCTCGCCATTTCTATGCTGATGACACCCAAATGTATTCATCATTCTACTTAGATGAAGCTTCTCAGGCAGCCGCCGCAATAAATTATGATCTGCAAACTATTTCTGAAATATCAAAGCACCACTGTTTGTTGCCGAATCCTAAAAAGTCAATTATGATTATCTCTGGCAAGGTTAAAGATAGAATTGCTCTGAATCAAAATGATAAATTGAATGTTTCAATTAACAACCAAGCTATACCTAAACATAACTGTGTGAAAAATCTCGGTCTCCTAATGGACGAGGATCTAAGATTCACTCAGCATATATCCAACAAACTACAGAAAGCATATTTCTCTCTTAGAACTATATATCAAAACAGAATGTATCTGAACAGGGATACGAAGATAGCATTATGTGAAAGCTTAGTGCTATCTCCGCTCAACTGTTGTGACGTTGTGTATAACGCGTGTTTGAGAATCTTCGACAAAATGCGCATTCAAAAACTGCAGAATAGCTGCCTTGGATTGATATTTGGGATAAGGAAATACCAACATATTAACCAAACCTTCAAATTAATCGACTGGATCAATACGGAAAAAAGGCGGTATCTACACTCTGTCTGCTTGTATCAATCGATATTGATTCATAAGAGCCCTTCTATGCAAAAATTCGGTATCGGTCCGATGTTCATACCTTAAACATTCGCTTTGAGGGTACACTCACCCCTCCTCTTCACAACTCTGAACATTTCAAGCGATCGTTTTCTTAAATTATTGCCAAATGTATGAACGATATATCAATTTCTCTCAGGAAACTGACAATCATAAGAATATTCAAGGCCAAGTTTACAGAAATGTTACTGAAAAAATAGGTATTCCGTATCATACATCAGATATCAGACATAATAATTCCAACACTCATGTTCATTCAATTCTCAGCCTCACTGTATTTTAAATTCTAATTTTCCACTCGTATATCGCAATCTTGTATTCCTTTTTTGGGGTTAGGTGGAAGAGCAGACCTCTGACTGTTATTTATAACATTCGGTGGTACTGAATCTCGCCCTAAACTGTAAAAACACTATTTTGTTGGTTATCAATATAATTAATTTATTATTATTATTATTATTATACATATTATCGAAATCCGTACCACTTTTATACACATTATTCCGTCCTCTCCTTTTTTCGAAAATATTTCTTATATATTAAAACAGGATCCGAAATTTTGTGAGTTTGAAAGCTAAAAATCAACTGTCTATCTAACTTTGCGGCATTTTATATCTTCAAAAATGGTATTAATTAATGGAATTGGCATATACTCGAAAATTAATGATAACATAATTGAAAACCACTCTATTGTGTGATTTCACGGTTCGTGAACTGTCTAGTGGAAATCACGTTAATTACGTAAAAATGGAAACATTTGCCAAATGAATTATCAGAGAAGGCGTTATAATGTGTGTTAAAGGAGTATGTGTATACCATAGATATTACAACTGATAGACTGGCCTTAAGAGAGAGAGAGAAAACACTGCGGAATGAGCAATATAGAATAATTCAAGTATAACCTCTATGCGCCTTCCATCTTCGAAGAAGCAGAGAAAGTGAGGTTATGATGTATAGAGTAATTTATGTATAAAATTGTCATTCTTTACAATATCTGTTCAATGTGCATATCCTTTCTCTCCATTAGATGTAATGTCTATGATGCATCCCGAGTTCCTGGTGTAATCAAAAAGGTGGATTTTAATTCATTTATGACCTTCAGAGTACCATAGCCTATGGAAGAAAGTAGATGCCGTGGTTTGAAAGTTTTATTATAAATTGAATTTCAAGGCAGTTTGTGTCCATTTTTTCAAGCAACCAAATAGTAATAATTGCAATACCATTGGCCATTCATTCATATTAGTTTTCAATTAAGAAGGAAAACTTGAAATGAATAGATGGATAAGTTACTGAAATGATAGTGACATATTCGACAATACAAGCGATACAGAAAAATGTCCACTACGGCAAGTTAATGTATCATATACTTCGAAAAATGGACTGGCTACTAGCCCTGAGCGAGGAAGACCGATGTCGAAAAAAGCCAGCTAGATGCTGTGTTTGACAAAATGGCTGATAAATCGGTAACATCTTATTACTGGGTACTGTTGTGAAGTCGTAGTTATTGAGGAAGACGGCGGTTTTTAAGAAAGAAACTGGAGTACCTTGTTATTTTCCGCCTATTTGGTGATGATTCAGTGTGTGATATGGTGTCTATGTTACCTTATTTTGTATATCTACATCGGTGGGTACATGTCAAGAGGCCGTAAAAGTCCAATGAGAGATCATCAAAGTAATACCGCTCTCCTCTTCTGCTCGATGAGCAATTTGATTGCGTTCTAACCTCTTGAAGTTCTTTGGAAATGAACGCATATTTGAATCTTTGTGAATTGAATCCTCATACACAGTGGTCCATCAAAAATTAGGCACCTTGCTTTCCTCTTTCGTTTGTAATTCAAAGCAAAAATGCTAGGACACGTAGAGTATGATTATGAGAGGAACACTTTTTGGACATCTTCTTCAACATATACATTTAACCCCCTAGCCAGGAGGTGTAACAACCCTATTATTCCTAAATGAAAGTGGGGTAGAGCGAAACATCATATGAAAAGGCACAACATTATATTTCTAATGACACCCTTTTTATTCAAATTTACTTGAACAATCGATACGAAAACGGCGTCAAGAATAACAACCCAATAATATTATTATTGATGAAAAATACAAATGAGTTTTGGGTATGTTTCAATGTTTGCTATTTGTAACGGTCCATTTGCTTCCATACAATATCATACCACTTTGGTTCTCGAAAGTAGTTTAAGGATAGTTAATATGTAGTTTGTCAATTTTGATCTCCCAACTTTCCCTTTTTGTACCTAACTGAAGATGAACATATATATGTTCGAAACATGTCTTATTAACTAGGACATAGTTCCTTTAGGAATTGAATTTGTTGTGGAGATGACTTCGTGTTTCCTCTTCCAATCAACAATATGTAGTTATTCTGATTCCTAGATTTGAAAACTTATTGGTATTTTTTATCAGTACCAAACTTATCCGTTTGTATTCGGTACGTTCTTAACGACAATTTTGCATTAAATGTTTGGGTTGAAATCAAATAATAGAGTATTATCATAAAAAGGATTTTGTACATTTTCACATGAATATTATCCTAGTTCCCATTAAAAATTATAGGGTGGTGACATCCCCTTGTTAGGGTTTAAGGCAGAGGTTGAAACATATGTGTGAAATGTATCCCCTTAGAAAGCCAATTTTTTTGTCTGGGCCTTTCAGCTTCACATTCCAAATGAAGGAGAAAAGCTAGGTGCATACTTCTCGTTGGACTACTCTGTATATGGTCAATACAATCCTGTAACTTTGCCCCTCGAATCATCTCTCCTACCCTTCGCAAAGGCAGATATTTGAATTCATCTAGCTCTGAAAATTCAATTTAGCGCATCACGAAACGAGTCACAAGAAAGCAATTCCGAAATAAATTTTATTTTAAAAGAAGAGACGCTGAAGATTCAGATTCTAACCCGGACCAGCTCACAACTGCATTAAAACAATTGAAACATCCGACCAGACTCCTCAGTTTTTCCCGGATTGCCAAACACCATTCCTTCTTTCACCCTTCTCCGGTTCAGAACACTTCAAAGTAGATCATTAGGGAATGATTAAGAGAGGAAACGGGTTTATAGACGTAGAATTCAAAGGAGTCGTGAAAGATAACTCACCTTCAGTTCGATTGGATGGCGAAGTTACTTCTCCGTTCTGGTGTCGACGATTCCAGCCTCTCGTCTCCATACCAGTGGCGTGGAAAACGCAATTTCGCGGCAATTGGGTTGTGTCATAATATTTCTACATGTTATAAAACGTTATATTGCGGTGAGTTTCACTTCAGTCTTCAGTTTTCATTGCTTTCTTAACGTTCAAAAGATAAAATCTGTAAAATGGAATTGACTAAATATAAGAAAATAATTATCAATATTTTTGTGTTACCTCAGAGTTCACGTCAGCAACCGAAACATGAAATCAACATGCTTTCTTTATTTATATAATGTACTGTTGTACTGAAATTGGAGGTCTAACAAATGTTTATAATGAATACGAAAACCGAACAAAAAACGGAAGTGTACTGTCGTAGCTGAGTTATGAAAGGTGCTGCTTACCAGCTGAACAACCTGGGTTCAGAATTTGATAGTTCGGTATTTGATAATCCTCATAAGTCTATACTTATACAACCTGAGTATCAACAAGATCTTACCTTTCAATGTGTGATTCTTAGCGAGAGCAAGATTAAGGAGTAAGCATCTGCCCAAATAAAACTGTCACCCATCCAGATCATAGCCACTATGTTCATTGGTTCGCCTCAGATATGTGAGGGAACTTGATTTAACCTTCTAGCCCTCTAAAAATGATAATTTGTATGAGAGATGATAAATGAATGAAAAATGCCCACTACATTACTTTCGGAAGCAGTTTTCAGCGAATAAAAGCCACTCAGATCCAATTTTTGTGTTATGAAAGCTTTGGGTTTAGTATATTTTTTGAAATCACCAAAGAATTACGTACCCATGTTTCGAGTTTTCAAATTGGAGTTGAAAATTCAACTTCGCTTTGTTCGAAGTAAGTTTCTGATCATTCTTTTTGCAGCTTACGTTGTTGTTAGAAAGCCGAGTATCTCAAACGAGAAAGAAGATGATGATCACTTTACGAATAACAATTCCTGAGAAACCTACCGAAATTATCCTTAAAAAATTTTGCGATCGAAAAGTTTCGTAGTTTTCTTGGATTGTTAGCCTACCACAATCTGAAAAATTGAAGTATTCTGATTGGAACCCATACAAGTATAGGAGGGCAGATTGAAAAAAACTGTTCTTTGATTGAAGAAGCAGCTTTTGGGGATAGATAAAAAATCTGCCCTTCTACACTTGTTTCGATTACAATATCATGTCTTAATTTTTTCATGTGATAAGTTAACAAACCTAAAAACTACGAAGAAAGGATTCATCCACCACAAAATAATAACTTTCAAAGAGTAAACATG
The DNA here is from genome assembly GCA_032362365.1 of Zygogramma bicolorata. Lineage (NCBI taxonomy): Eukaryota > Metazoa > Arthropoda > Insecta > Coleoptera > Chrysomelidae > Zygogramma > Zygogramma bicolorata. Next base: position 370,349 of record JAVJAQ010001590.1, read on the forward strand.
GAAAAAATACTGATACTGTGATTCTCTACCCAACTGAAATATTTTAGACAATGCGGTGTTGCCACTTCTATTAGAAAGTAGTAGCAACTTTGATTTTTCAAATGGAACAACCTGTATATAATCTCATTTTTGAAATTTATAACAATAACCTTTTCCTTGTTATTTCCCTATACCTATCTGTTACCGTTAAACCCAGTTTTAACAATATAATTTGGTATTTAAACTTCAAATCCACAAAACGTAAATATTCCAACAAGAAAAACGGCATATTTCATACCCGAATTCCTACTGAATCCCATTCAGCGTCATAAAATAGACACGGGAACGGATAAATTGGATACTGAATAGTGAAAGTTCTGACGAGACGCTATACAAACAGAAATTCGCTTCGACAAAAGGCCTCGCGAAATGGAAACAAACTGGATGTGAGTGTTTTTGTTGGTGTTTCAATCACATGAATGACTTGATTATTCGTATAGTATCAGCTCTCCCGAACGAACTGCAGACAAATCAGAAATTACTTCGTTCGGTTCGTTTCGTAGCTAGCAGAAAGTTTCCAATGAAACTCCTGATGGGGCCGACGCTGCTCCGATTAATAGGAGGTAAAACTTCGAAAAAATAAAACGAATATCTCATCTTCCCGCTTTCGGAAACCTGAGATTAAGCGAGATGAAAGCTTTGCGCTTCTAAGAATATAAGTATATCTATATAACTGGATAGGTTCTTGGAAATCTGGGGTCTTCAGCCCATTTAGATAATTTGAATCGATACCGAGATATTGATGTATAGGGTGTCATAGAATTTCGTCAATAGGGGACTTCTTTGTTACTAAAACAAAAAGTCATTGGCTTTTTCGAAAAGCGCTATCGTAGACAGTTTCACAATCTCCTTGATATATTATTTTGAATTACACTTGATTTTTACCATTCCATTATATTCTATTCACAACGAAATAGTGTGAATCTTGACGAGAGCTATTCGAAAGTATTTAGAAGAGTTGCGCTTCAAATTGTGACATTCTGGTAACAAGAAGTAACTAAAAATGAATCATTTATGTTAAATATTCCGTACTCGCTCTGAATTCCAGTTATACCAGAAGATGACAATAATTTTCTCAGGGGACAACCTGTTAACGGTTTTTGGGCTCTGTTTCTAATTCTGACATCAGTTCATTCAGAATATTCCATTTTCATTTTGTAGGGTTTGCGGAATATCCATATTCTTTAGTGAAAACGAGTATTAATGCAGAAATTTCAACAGTAAGTATGCATAAAACATTTTTGTCAGTATCAAAATTAATCCATTGGAAGTAATAATATCTACTTGAATATACAATCTCAAATAGAGTGTGAATAATAAAAATGAAAACAAATAAAACTAAATTAACAGCATTTTTGCTCGTAACGGAGAATATCTATCTCCTTCCACGAAGTATATTGATGTGCTCGCATAACGATGTCCACAGTAAGCTGTGTAGTGTCCGCTATAGGTATATCCGCTATGATTAGACAATGCATATTTCTGTCTGAGAATACCGTTTCAAATGTCATTTGTATCACTAAATGTTTCGAGAATTTATTTACAAACTAATAGGGATTTCTTGCATTTCCTTCTCTTTTTGCACTTTGTGCAAGTTTGCCTCTCTGCACCGTCCAATATATTTTTCCTTTTGAATGGATCTCAACAATGTGATAGACTTAGATGGCCTTTTCCTTGTGGATTTCAAGTGGCCAATGAAATATATATATATATATGTGTATATATATATATATATATATATATATATATATATATATATATATATATATATATATATATAGAGAAGTCGAGTTCGGAGGTCGAAACTCAATCATCACCTAGAATGGTAAATGAGACTTTGCCGAAACGTTGTGAAAATTATCCTTCACAGGATCAAAACCACAGAACACGGAATGAAACTCGAAAACACAATTCATCAATTCATCATATATGTATATATATATATATATATATGATGAGTTGTTTATATGATGAGTTGTTTTTTCGGGTTTCATTCCGTGTTCTGTGGTTTTGATCCCCTGAAGGATAATTGTCACAACGTTTCGGCAAAGTCTCATTTGCCATCTTCTAGGTGATGATTGAGTTTCGTCCTCCGAACCGAAGTCGAGTTCGGATGAGTTGAGATGAAAACCATCTTAAATAGCGGAGGTCTGTGCCATTCAAACCTACACCTAACCTTCGAAATAATTTTTGAAATGTTTCGCTTGTACCGAAATAAACATTCAACGTTTTCATGAAATCCCACTCCTGAGTGAACACCACCGATGCCCCCTTTTTGAAAAGATTGATACCACTGCCACTGGATTATCGACATGGCAATCAACTTTTGCGGTAATCGCATTAATTAATTTCATTCGAGAGGGGATTCACCGAACGACTCATCCAAAATCGGGATATTAAATTTGATATTGCAGCGACGACGTCACAAATAAGACAATTTCATTTCCAGTCACCGATCCGTTACACGAAAATTAATCTTCAATTACTGATAGTTGATATCGATTAGCTGCTAAGACTTTATCGGCCATTTCGTGTATTATTGAAGCATTAATTAGAGGCGGTGGATCGGGGATTGCAAAGACATGATCGTTAAAGTGGATCTGGGGATGACGTTGATGGGTTTGTGGGAGAAATAGATTAGCAAAATTGAAAAAAGAAAATGAAAACTTCTGTGAAAAAAGTGAAATCTCTGTTGATAGATTAGTGTATATCATCCATTGACCTTTGATCCATCCACAAAGAAGAAAGAGTTTATCTAAAATAGCTACTCCCCTGCCTATACGGCGCGACGGGCACCGAATCACATGGTGAATTTGTCTTGCTCAATTTGTATACCAAGCACTCGAAGCTCGAAACTTGAATCAAATAGATACCACTTTTTCCCCGTTTTTGCACTACTCACGAGCAACATAGTTAATGGTGTCATATATTTGCCTTAATTGCATAATTCAATTCAATCGAATAAGTTTGCCACAGATGTTGTTACATGTAGGATGTATATTAAAAATGCAATTGACAAAAATGGATCTTTTCTCGACCATATATGTGGACTTTTGCAAAAAAAACTGAAAGGAAAACGAGACACCTGAAGTTTTGAAACGAACAGAATTGTACGAAAAAAAGAAGGAATATCAAAAGTCACATGAGAGAATGAAATGTGCTTCAGATTTTCGATATGCAACTAGGATTTCTTCAATCACTACAAGTACAATATGAAAAATGAGAAATAAAACTTCCTATATGCTCATACCACTTATGCGAACTGCCTTTTTTTTCTGTTTCAGTTTATAGTATTCGTTTGTTGAAATAAATTTTTCAAGAAATGCTTGGCGCATACTTATCTTTATTAAGTTTTTAGGAACAAAATCTGGTTCCATTCTGTTATCTTAGTTGATTTCTCGTATGTCAGTATGGAACGTAAAGACTATTTGTTGTCTTAGATGTTGTTCTAACATTATACCTATCCAGGTCTTGTCTTGGTCTTGATACCAAGACCGAGGGCACAACCAAGACTAAATAAATCTTCTCAAGACCAAGATAAATACTTGACTTTTGAAACCAAGACTTTCTCCCAAGAGTGTTGCAGTTTCACAGTTTGCAACAAATTGGTGTATGTGGTGAGGTCGCAGTGTTCCATACCTCCCACTATTGAAAAAAAATCAATACAAAAGTTATTTGGTTTGAATTTGAAAATTTTGGAAATATTTTTGATACTGCTTAGTTGTCACTTCCGGCTGAACTTGGCAACAATTTCCCAATTTTAATGAATCATTCTGTGTATTGATGCATACCTATTTGAATTTCAGGTTAAATATTTCATTAATATTCTATTATTCAATCTTCAACTGTTTCTGAAATTATGACAGGTAGAAAGTGAGATTTTGCAATTTTCGAGAGCCTATTGCTGCAGCTTTATCAACTCACCCTGTTTGTGGGTTATAGGAATATATAAAAATGCCACATAGAAGGTAGATAATATATTCATTCATTGAAAAAGATAGAAAGAGATTGGTATAATTTGCTCCGGTGCATCATTAAAAATTATATTCTTATGGTGAAGTGAGAAATTTATTTCGCTTACTTTACCCGTACAAATTGACAATTGTTGAAGACTCAGAAATGCGAAACACCTATTATATGCAGATAAATTATTTGACAATTGAATTGAATAGTTCGAGTTTCTTGACGCATTTTGATCCATGACCAAGACTATGAAGATCAAGACTTACAAGACCAAGTCCACGACTGAGCCAGTCTCGTCTTGGTCTTGAAACAACAAGACCAATACGAAGACCAAGACTAAATTTATTTTTTGGGACCAAGGCCAAGATTGATTGGTCTTGGTCTCGCGAAGCCCTACACCTAATGCAGATCCCTTTCATTTTTTCAGCAACTGTTCACACCTTTCGCTTCACCTGACAGGTTGTGCTCTTCAGAAACGCCTGTCAACTACACAATGGATGAACGAAATCGTATAAAAATTTCAAGCTTGCAGCAAGATTTTTTTATTTTCTCGCACACTTTCAAAAATATAGGAGTTGATGACGTGCAAGGTTGATGTGTGCCAGATGATGGTTACCATGTTTATTATGCTATGATTGAGATAGCCGATTCATATAACTATAGTTTTGTCAATTGGATTATATGATGTTTTCTTCCAGTATTCTGGAAGTGGTTCGGAAAATATTTGATATGATTTTAGGAGGATGAGATTTTTCTATATAATACTATAATGGAGAGTTATAACACCTAGTTGTTCGAAAATAAGTTTGTGAGAGTCGTCGTATTAGGCTATCACAATTGATCGCTGAGCTGCGATTTGGACAGTAAATAGCCTTTGTAGGTAGGTGGAAGCGGCATTACCCTCGCTGAAGATTCCTTATGATAGAGATTTGTCTATAAATTCTTGATAATGACCCCAGCTTGGGAGACGAAACGTCAAATTCCAAAACGTACTCTGAATTATTTCTCGAGAGGACAATTTTCTACGATAGAAATGAGATCGTCCAAGAATATCAATCCTTTCGAACCCACGACAGGCTGGAAAGTTTCCATATTGTAGGAAATATCACGGAAAAATACCAACAGCGAATTTAATCTCGACTATATATCGTACCACTTCCGTTCAATCTTTCCCGAATATTTCCCTTCCATATTAACGTCAATTCAAATCCAATTCCCAATAATTCCGCGAAATTGCTCCAGTCGATAGTCATATTTTATATTTTGCATTGACAGCGTTGGGAATTCGATTCGATTTTTATTGCACGAACTTTGCGTCTGAGGCCAAAGGGACTATTTCCATATTTAATAAAACATAAGAATCACATATTCACGAGTGGTGGTCTGAAGTCTGAGCTGAAGCTAGCACCCAGGACGGATGGGCCATTCCCATAGCTCTTCGGAGCTCTCGTGAAGCTTTTGTCGCCCCACGAGAGAACTTTTAGTGTTTACCCGAAGTTCACTGGGAGGTTTGAAGATGAACGAAACTACCAGCAGAATGAGATAGAACAGAGTATTCATTATTTAGCTTTTCGAAATTGACAAAAATATCATAATCAGTAATATTACGGATTATTTCATATCATTCAGTTATGGAAAGTGAAATAAAAGCATTCACTCTAACAATAAAATCCACATGTAATAATTCATCTGCTCATTGAAATGAAGGCTCCCTCATTTTAGACATCCATTTGCTGTTAGAGGCTCACAATAGTTGTATCATACAAATTTCATAATCTGAACATTTCCAAACCTACAATATTCTTATTATTACGATGATTGTCTCTATTCCTCTATTGTATCTTCTTTTCAGAGCAGAGTCCCGAGAATACCGAAATGATCTCAAATGTCCACAGTTTTCTCGTTATATTTTCCTTTCAAAAATATTGTGGAATTCTCATCTTGAATCAGTTCATTGAGTATTCCATCATAATCATCGATTGAGGATGCTACTTCTTGTTACATGTTACAGAAACCTCAGTGACTCTTGATTGGCCAAAATAAAATCATTTTTTTAGGGACTGGAACAAACTCTCATGATTCATTGATTCTCATTCTGTTCCAGTTGACTTCGTGTTTTTTACCAATTGAATAACGAGTTGCAGTACAATTCAAGATTATGTCACAAAGATTGAAATCTTCGAATACTGAAATAACTGCAGGAAAACATTCGAACGCCAGAATGTATTTGAATTATAGACAAATATGTTTCGATAATACAGATGCAAAAAAACACCTCTAATGAAAAGAAAATCTATATTTTTGAAATCCTCCAGCTCCAAGGCTGTCATTTCGTTGTCTCTATTCACTGCAATTATATCTGCTCCTCATCCTCAAGCTCACTGAAAGTGAAGCTAATTTATGCCAAAAGCATGCTTAATATAGCTCTACAAGGTGATCTTTCCGGAGGTGCTCCATATAATAACGATCCAACTTTTCAAGTGAGTTCGTTTGATGGTATAAATGATGTGGATTTTGTAGACTGAATTGAGGTAATTTGTTGAGGTGATTTGTAATTCCACTCTTCCATACTATGGTCATCCTAGTCGCTCAACAAAAAACATGGCATTTTATGGGTCAGTACCATATCGAATGTTTGAGACAATTCCAGGATAATTTCGGTTGTAGTACGTGACTGAGATGATACCATCGGTTGATATCAATAAAAATTGTTAATTTGCAAGCAGCTTTGTCATAGGAAGCAAATTCAATGATCTATTATAGCGTTATCACAGAGAGCCAGAAGACAGCCAGAGAGTATGTTTCGCAGATTCTAGTGGAGTTGCATTTGATTCTTCCTTTTTTATAATAACAAGGATGCTAACCTCTATATTATGTGAAGTTGGGAAGATTGAAAGAGTGAAACTAATCTTGAGAGTTTTTGAAAAGGAAGTCTGTGACAAAGTTCGTCTTTTTTCCCATTTTGATGTTCTATTATTCGTTATCGAGTATTCTGATGAATTTTGAGAATATAGCCTCTTCATTCTTTTAATAGAACGAAAATGCATACATTACACAGGTGATGGGAGGCTTTGAAATATCACCCCACACAAAAACGAAAACATAACGTGAATAACTATTTTTGATCGTCGCTTAAACCTTTGTCCCTTTGAAATATCATCGCCAAACTGACGTTTGCCCAAATTGTTTCATTTTACGCTTTGGCTTTGATGCAATCGACTGTACTGGTAACTTCGTCATGTAACGTGTCAGGTTATGCGTTGTTGAAATTGATAAAGAGGTGCAATTTTTTCGATGGTACATACTCGAATATGATTACATTAAAAAAAACTTTTCTGTAGACTCCATCTCTCTTGATTACTTACGATATCTGTTGTCGAAACGGTAAGTCTTGTTTACTGGTTGATAGGCCAAAGGCATCGGTAAGTTATTCCCTGAATCACTCACCGCCAATCCTCATCATAATGATATGAAATGTTGAATTCAATAACTGATTATGTTGGTCAACAAAGCCAAATAATGTCATGGAACCATTTCCGAGAGTCACATAGATTTTTGATGATATATGCAATTTTCAAAGAGAAAAATGGTTGCTTGAATCGCACATCAAAACAGTCGATGGAACAAGCTAGCCTGCAATTTAGTACACGGTTCTGACCGGACACTGTGGTTCTTGTGCGGGGCTCTCACATCTCCATTTTCGTATCTTTCCACAATCGATTTATCACACTGGATTCAGTTCTAAAGACCTCCGCAACATTTTGAGTATGGCCAGCTTCGAGCATTCCAACTGCTCTTAACTGCTCCTCACGAGTCGTTGCGGCATTTTTTTAAGCAGTGACTGAATGGAACTAACCAAGTATATCATTAATTTGTATTCTCGAACCGAAATTCAATAATGTGCATTTCAATCGACACTACATCGACATTACTTTTTTTTGTTTTTTACGTCGAATTTTTCCCGCGAGCTCAAGTACATTGAGGTTGTGGTTGAAAAGAATATTTGTATGAATTTTCGGGAATATACCTGGTTTTCCTGGAGAGTTACATGGATTTGAATCGTTATTCCCAAGACTCTCTTGATGAGCACATAAATATCACTTGTAACTTTACAATTATTAGGTGGTAATCAATTCATTTGAAATCAATTCATTCGAGAGAGCACCAGACGAAAAAAGTTGGGAGACGTCGCTACTTTTCTCCAAACAATTGTAATCAATCGGTACCGTTCATGATACTCAATGTACTGCCGTCCTAAGCCCAAAGGGCGTATGTCAATATTAACTAGTTTTGAGATATTCGGTATTTTGTGATAATTGAATCAGCACACATTTCCTCTCGCCAAAAAAAAAGATTTGGAGTTTAAGTCTTCATAGGGTAAAGATATTCGAAGTTTATTAGATGTATTAAATATTTTGATATTCAGTTGAAAAACTGAGATAAGCCTATGCCGCTGAGGATTTTGATGCAACTACAATGAGATACGCCGACAAATGAGAAATGAACGTTAATTATGGTTGGAAAGAAAATGTATTTCTCAATTTTACATAACAGACATTACTAAAGGGCACTTAATGGAACAGGAACATAACTTTACTGTAAACGTGTAAACAAAAAGACTAACGGCTAACATTCACGGTCATGTACTCTGCACGATGATATCCGGCCAACTTTCTCATTAAAATAATAAATAGCTTATAGGAGGAGTCTAAGCAAGTAAAATCTAAAATTCGTTAAATATTTTTGAAATGAAACAAGACAGTGACATAGACGGAAAACTTGGGTCTGAATGACCTAGAATATTATTATGACGTATGGACAACATCGATAGGCCAAGTGTATTTCCTGAACCTTAACATTCACAAAAGAATGACTTCAACACCCTTTTAGTGAATGAACACTTATTTGAAAGAATTTTTTACCAGTGAATGAATCAAATCTCTCTGTCGCCAATACGAGCGTGGAATTGATTTATATTCTCCTGCCTACATCGGAGACATTGATCGAGCATCGTCCGAAGCAGAAAATAGCAAAAATCGATCGGAAATAGTTATCGGAGCAGCAGGATATGAAATATATTTCCTCCGCATGAATGATAGCTTTCTATCGCCAGCAAATATCGGTGATTTCGTAGCAGAGGCGTTGGTTGTTTTCATCGCCTCAAAAGAAAAATGATATTGCTGGAAGTGTTGCGTATTTTTTTACTATCAAAGTATACCTTGGCCATACAGTAGAGACACTTAAATGTCAAATTTCTGTGCTCGGGGTGGGTCATGCCATATAGGGGAAAAATTTGAATTTATGGGATCAGTATGTTATTTCGAATGTTTAAAGGAATATTTTGTATACAATAAGGTTTGAAAGAGATGTGAAAGTACCTATAATATAGCCAAACATTAATATTATTTGCTTACAAAGTAAAAAGTTTGAGGAAAAATACGAAAAGGCGCTGAAAAAAATTGCAAAAGATAAAAACAAATTGAGGTTCGTTTTTTTGAATATCTCAAAAAGATCATCAAATCTGCTGAAGAAAGTTCCAACTCCCGGAGCTGTACTTCTATTATTTATAATTTTTACAGAGCCCTAGCTCTATTTTTCTTTGTCCTAAATCTCAAAGAATAATAGATTACTTCTTTTTCAATATTCAATGGAAAATCAATATTTGGTAATCTATTCATTAGCCTGTTGAGAATAACTTCACAAGTTGACAAGTTGACGATGTATTCAGGCAATTTTTGAATGTTCTGCCATTTTGTAGTAGTTGAAGATATTGACTCAATATTCCAGGATTTTACAGTATTCGTCAGCAGCTTCAGGGGGATTCATCACAAGACCCTCCATTCCACCATTTTTTTTCCAGATTAAGCACAGTTGTCATCTTGTATACAATAAGGTTTGAAAGAAATGTGAAAGTATTTATAATAATGCCAAACATAAATATTATTTGCTCACAAAGTAAAAACTTTAATGAAAAATACGAAAAGGCGCTGAAAAAAAAATGCAAAAGATAAAAACGAATTGAGGTTCGTTTTTTTGAATATCTCGAAAAGTATTCGAAATATTCGAATTTCAAAAAGAGCTGCAAAAAGAACATCAAATCTGCTGAAAAAAAGTTCCAACTCCCGGAGCTCTACTTCTATAATTTATAATTTTTACAGAGCCCTAGCTCTATCATCTTCCCAAATTTCAATTTTTTGGGTTGACCCTTTCAAAAAAATTGAAGGAGAAAGGACAAAGAAAGCCAGCGTATATAGTTTATGATAATAATTTCTTCTGCTGTAACTGTTTTTTGCGAAATATGGATGAATTAATATTAAAGTTACTAAGCAAATATTATTCTCTGCTTCGAACATTTTTTTTCTTCTCCGTCTCATTTTTTAGTAAATCGTTGTTAAAATTATTCTAATTGAGATCGCACATTTTTCAGCAAATTTTATTTGAGCTCTCAACAATGCAGTACAACAGTATTTATGAAGATTCATTGGCCTGCCTCAAATTCCGAAATTTAACAATTTTCCGCCTTACTGCACTTCACTACTAGTCGAAATCAACTTCAATGAACCTTCACTTCACATACCTAACTCATTTCCAATTGAACGAAATTTTGGGTATCATTCCCGAGGGCAAATAACTTCCCCAACTAACCGTATTCCGCATCGAAATCGAATCGATTTATACTATTGCGAACCTCCAGGATGCCAAAGGCGCAATTTCCATTTTTAATAAGAGTCCAATGGATTAGCAATTCGCACTCTGATGATTCTTGAGCGGTAAATTATGGCATTGATACATTGACGCACGAGGACATGGCTAGAAGCTATGCCAGGATGTTACAAGTAGTCCGCAACTTATAGAGCAACCGTCTATGTGGGCCTGTGACATATTTTCAGTCTACCTCTGAAAGACTAAATACTTGCAGTTGAAACAAATCACAATCTAGAGAAGAATTCACATGCTGCGTGTTACTTTATGATGAACCCAGATTTCACGTTTGTTGGAGAACACTGTATATTTCTGATGAGTATGTCCAATAAATTTTCGTCAATCTCACGATTGAAATAGTTCAAGTTGTAATGGACATACTATGGAAGGTTGGTTTTCATTAAATTTTCTCGCAATACATTCGTAAAAGTTTTATGTCACCCTGTGTCATCTGGAACAGTATGCCTTCATGCTTCTTGTACTTTGAATGATATTCCTGTGTGTAAAAAATGTAAGACGCTCATTATTCTTGAACTCAACGAACGCAAGTGCGTGGTTCTACATAAGGTATCACGCATGGCTTAACTTTTTTTCAAATTTGGATTTGTTTTACCTTCAATAACTTTTCCAATTTGAAAGCAGTGTAAAAAAACTGGGACGAAATATCTGTCTGTGTCGCCCGGTCTAAAATTGCAATGGGTTTTTTCCAAAGCTTTCGATTCTTCGAGCATCAGGTATTCACTAGTTCCATTCCAGAAACCGTGTTCCGGATGCATTACTTTTATGAATTTGGAGACGCTTATTTTTACAATTCGTAACGTAACTGAAGAATTCATTAGTTTCGGGCCAAACCCTCAATATATCACATTGAAAATTTTAACAGTTGTTAGAATGATTTGTCTGACCTGAAATCTTTTGTGTATCCACTAATAGGTGTTAAATTCTGAGATGAACTTGGCAAAACCGATTGCTCGATTTCTAAGATCATTAATATTTTAGAATGGTATTGAAGACAACGCTTCATCATACATCATATGAAGCTTAACTTCCCCGCGGCGTACATATCGTGGACCAATCTGTAAACTGCTAGTTTTCATTTCCGTGTGAAAAACTTGTAACTTCATCAACTCGATAGAAGCATCAAAAATAAAAAAAAGCTAACTTTCTTAGCGAAACGCGCGTCGAGTGCAAATAATATCATCTTGGTGTTAAGGTTATTGATCTGTAAAAAATGTTTCAACTTTTTTGTCAAAGGTTCCAATTCATCGTTCATAATGTACCTAAATTAACAAAGTAAAAATCACCATGTCGAGAATTTAATATAAAAGCAGATTTACGTTTTTCGTTTCAACATGATTACAGAAATGAATACGACAAAAAGATTCAATTTCCAACAAATTCTCAACTGGTTGTACCAGTTTCTATCAAATATTCTGTGGATTTCAGATGTGGTGTATCAGTACCACATAATGAAATGAAAAGCTATATTAATGTTTGAATTTAATTATCCCATTCCTACCGAAAAATAAACGATTCGAGATTATCCGTGATAATTAAAAAAAAATATTGCGATAAGTTCTTGTGGGTTGAGTGAGGGTCAAAAGTGCACTCGAAGAATAGAAAGTTGTGTACTACCATATTTTTTGTAAGAAAATGACATTGGATCTGCACTCTTCCTGACCTTTCAAGGACAATAACTTTGAACAAAACCTAGCAAGAAAAATCGCAAAGCAAACCACCGTAGCCTGCCTATGTCGTTTCAACAAATGAATTGTTCACTACATAGCTTTCAGTACAGTGGCCAACAAATTCCAACAGCATTTGAAATTTGAGACTCGGCTTGCTTTAATGGTTTGCGCTGTTATTCGCAACAATCCAGAGTACAAGCAAAATATTTCTTACCATCGAGTCCGAGAATGTTCGATGGAACATCAAATAATAATGATGAATTTGTTCAAATGGTTAAAAAGCTATAAATGAGATTATCGACTAAAATCAAATGAATTATGAGAATCAATCATTCACGTGGAATATAAAATGAATACTGTTTGGATGTCATTATTTGGTGGTGGATCAATATTTGTTCCGTTATTCTCTGGGTTTGTAACCTACCACAATATGAAAAAATTAGATTAAATATTGGAATCTATACAAGTGTAGAAAGGTAGAAGGGAAACAACAAAATACATTCACAATGAACTGTATTTGTGTCAGTTTATTCATTATTATTATGTTCATTTAGAACCACTCTCAAAGCCTTGTTCTGGAAACTCCATCCAGCTAGTCAATTTCTACTAGTCTTCGCCTTAGTTTCCATAAAAAAAAACTCATGAAACATTCCTGACGCCCTTTGGCATACAGATTATCAAAGGATAACCCAGCATTGTCAGGTCGCATATTTTCCGAGAACTGAGATTCAATTCTATTTCATTAGCGAAGACTCGGAAAAGCCACAGCCAACGAATCCATTTACATACCTAATAAAATTTCTGAATTACGAATTCACAAACGGAGTCGGATGTATCTTCAGAGTAAACATTCTTAATTAGATACATCGGGAAAGCCAATTGGAAATTAGAGGGATTAATTTCAGAGACAAACAATATAATTGAATTTCCCCTCATCGAGCTCTTGCTTTGCCTTATTAATAATGTAACACCGGAGATAGGATAGGATGAAAGGAGATGGAAATGTAATATACCCCTCGATAAATAACCTCGATTGATCTAGAATTGAAACGGTTATCAGGTCGAATGTATTTACCGATTGAAATATCACCTTGTAGTGATATCACTGCGTCGAAATATTGTGACTTTTTCATTGGTAATTCGCTAGAGGGCTCAAACATATTTTCGGAAAAGTAAATATGAGAGTTACTGATAAATTACAATAACTCCTAGGTTTTCCAGATGCACATGACAAAAGGCTTCTCGAAGTTCTCACAAGTTCAGGAATGCTAAGTGGAGAAATACTATCAATATAAAAATGGGGCTTATTCCATTCAGCTCGCTATTTCATCCATTATCAAAAAATCAATTGTGGTAATGTGAAAATGAGTTTCTTTATAGGACCGATAAAGTAAGATAGGTAGGCCTCAATATTCCATTCAGGAAAAAGATTCTAGATAGTACAGCTCATCCAATCCATCTTGGCACAAACTCAGATACTTTTCCAGTTGCACACTGGTAGTGTAGACCGTGAGGAAAAAAACCTAGGAATAAATTCCAACACAGTTAACACATATATAGGTGTTTTTGTCGTATTATGCTTCAAAGAGATTGCTGGGCATATACGTTATTAGTTCTGTGCCAAGATGGATTGGATAAGCTGTACCTAATCAATATATCTGATGCTGAAATGTATGTCTAACCCTCGTATTGAATTTCAGTGACGAGTTTCTTCTTCTGACCTTTGTAGCAAAACGCACGTCAAATACTAGTGATCATCTTGGATTTAGGATAGTTGATTTCTATGAATAACAATTTACTCTTCTATTGGGATATCATTACGGTAACATACAGAGTGGTACAACGAAAAGTATGCACCTAGCGTTTCTGCTTTATTTGGAATTTGAAGCAAAAAGGTTCGGGCACATACAGTTTGATTGTGATGGAGGGGGGTGACATATTCTTTGATATGCAATTAACCCCGTAGCGAGGAGGTGCCACAACCCTATAATTTCGAATGGAAAGTGGGGTCGAGTGATACATCACGTGAAAGGCACAAAATTTTTTTTTTAATGATACCTTATTTATTGTAATTCACCTGAAGCATTGATGAGAAAACGGCGTTAAGTACAATGACCTGATAGTTTTAGTATTGAAGAAAAATACAAATAAGATTCGGGTATAAGGCATCAAAACCTTTACAATTAGTGATGGGTGTCAATGTTTGTTTTTTTGTGACGGTGTTTTGTAAAAGGAAGTGAACAAGTTGTTGAATTGATTTACTGAAACGTTTAAACAAGAGTTGAAGATTTTAACCATTTGTTTTCATACAATATTGATTTTGTTGAAATTCAATTATGAAATATCGTTCTGATGAGATATCGAGAAACTCCCTATCTTTTCAATATACGAATTATTCAATAAGGATGAATGTCCACAAACAAGCGATCAGTGATGAGACTGATATGAACATTAAACTGAATTATTTTTCCATACTCATCTCCACTTTTGGAAAAAATTTCAAACGATGAATGGGGAATTTCATTGCAACGATAAATTTCAACATTCCCTATTCCCAAAATTCATTTGTATTTCTCAGTACCATAGAGTTGATGTTTTTATTACCGAATGAATAGGGTATCATTGAAAAAAAAAATTACTTTTTCACATGATATATCATTCGACCCCACTTTAAATTTTGAGGTAGTGACACCTCGCTACGGACATAAAGGCAGAGGTTGAAAAATTTGTGTCAGGTGTCTTCCCTTCGAAAGCGAACTCTACGTATCAGAGTCTTTCTGTTTCGAATTCCAAATGAAGAAGGAAAGCTAGGTGCATACTTTTCGTTGGAACACTATTTATTTTCCTTTCCAATAAAATCCACCTTTAGATTGATTATGGGATATCCCAGTTGAAATATTGCTGTATCTTTTGATAGAGGCATTGCTTTACGTTAGTTATTCTTTTGTGATGAAATATTTCCTTTTTGTTTTGGTGATGTGATCCGTCAGTTCATCCTTACTCTCAATAACAAGAGATCCTTAGAAACAGTACACTGCCATAGGACGTCTCTAAACAGGTGAATATTGAAATCTCATTCCAACTTCAACCAACTGAACCTACAACATGAGTGACGTATGCAACCACACTGGTTCTAAAGAACCAGGACTCTTATTTCAGAATAGCAATCAAAGATAAATTTCGATACATTCCCAGACACCATTTCCTTCCCTACATCTATGTCAGTTTCGTCACATAGCTCAGGCAACTTCAAATAAAATTCCAGCAAAGATGCAGCATCAGTCAGTACCTTCATCTCGCAAAAGTTCATGTTCAAAAGGAATTCCCAAGAAGTGAGCCAGTATATATCAGCGGTACATTCGGTAGAAATTGAAGATAATTTATTATTATCCCTGCCCTCCATGGCATCTGTTTTCATAACCATAAATATAACGATTTCAATCGCTCAGGCATCCGAGACACCTTTGTATTTATGTCAATCAAATGGTTTAGAATTGAATTAATAAATCTGTTCCAATTGGAACATAAATATAGCTATTGTCAACGCTAACACGTCGTATTTGGAATTTAGATTTAATAGCGCCCATGCGTGAAATGAAATTGCTCATCCATTATTTCAATTTGACGCTATATGCATCAATTCTGTGGGTAGTACGCGTCTGTGACGCAATTGTGAACCGGAACAAGCTGGACCATAGTTCGTCCGAATTTTTCTCTGAGTACTTGGGAAGAACATATAGACAGGGTACTCGCAATAAAAACATTTTATGGAATGAAAAAGCTATTGTTTCGAGAGTAAATTGCATTACTGTAATTATTGAAAATGCATTGCTTTCTATCATTCTCAAAGTTATGGAAGAAAACAATCAATATGAAGCTTATGAAATATCTTGAGAAATGAATGATCGACAAATTCAAAATCGAAGAATTCAAAAGAAAACGTTAGCTGGTACACTCGACATTTTAAAAGGGTTTAATCGAGTTTGGCATCGAGTTTTTCTTTTTAAACTGCTGTCTTATGGTTTATTCTCCTCAATTGTGTGCTCTGATGGGGAGTTTCTTGTCTGATAGGTATCGTCTGACAGTCTTTCAATAAATGGAAGTATTCCACAGGGTTGAATTCAGACGCTCACTTTGTTTCTGTATTATATCAATGATTTGCTGGGGAAAAGCATCTTATTCAGGTCATAGTTTTGCGGAAGGCAGTACTCTTCAAACCGATTTCTCTTCTAGAGTTTCCATATCAGCACGAAAAACAAAAATTCAGAGAGGCTTTGGCGTCAATAGCGTTAACGATAACTCGGCAAAAGTTATAGAATTGGGTAACATCGACTTAGTGGAATTTAAAATGGGAAAACCTAGGCATGTCTTTTCTCATAGCAGGCCGATCTTTCTTCATCTCGTATTCAGATGTCAGGAGTAGCTATTCCTACAAAGTCAAGTACCTCGAATTACGATCAGTAATAATCGCTCATGGGAAAACGATGTGATATCGACTGCAAAAAGTGCATCCAAGAAGCTCTGAAATACTCGAAATTCTCGTTAGCTTCCAATGATCTACAAGACAAAGAAACGAATATAGTTGTCGTGTTCATTGGAACTTATTATTTCCATTAAAAAAAACAATCCGTCTTGTTGTTGATCCTTCGCTCACGGATCCGCCCACTTCGTTGACACGGTGTTCTTTGAACATAGGGCTTCCCTTTGGTATCAATCTGCATATGAAAAAATTGAGTTTATCTATTGCATCTGAGCTAGAGTTATCTCAGTCAAATATTTGTTGACGTACCGATGTTTCATAATTTTACTTGGCACTGATGAAGCTCATGAGATCACTTACTGTAAGCATGAACCAACTTGTTTGGGTTTCATAAGAGGCGATAATAGTTTTTACTTTATTTCACAGATAGACGGACAGGTAGACAAGCAAAGCAAAGTACTTATAGAATGGAAAAATTCATAACAATTTCTGTATCTAAATATACAGTAATAAATTTTGTTGTGAAAAATAATCAGAGATGATCTCCTCTTCAAGAGGTGGATACGGCTGCCACTGGTGTCAATCATTCCTTGTTCGATTAGTCCATCACATTGGCTTGAAAATCGAAAAGCAACAAAGTGCAACTTTGTTGCGAACAATTTTATAACCGAGATGTACTTTTTATCTCTTTTACGGTATTACATGTCTTCAATATGGTCCCTAACAGACTACAACCGTATACACGAGAATGAAATCCCGTGGAGCAGACTAGTAAAAAGGGTTCATATATCCGGAAAAGTTTCCCCGGATTCCTAACACGGTAACTCTGTTGACAACGGGATAGATCCATTAGGAAGTTTTTCATCTCTAATCCCCTCTCTATACCATTTCACTCAAGAACCCATAAAGTGATTGAATTTCGTGAGGGACCTTTACGTAACCGTTGAGTGGCTGTTACGGGATTTTTGGAGGAACGTGTCTATTTAATATCTCACAGGACTCCGCTTCTGGAGAAGGAGACGACAAATTGCTTTTGTCGGATTTGGTTAGGTAGAGAGTACACTGCAAAAAAGGCAACCTTGCCCGAACTGGAAATCAAAATACGGACATTCTTTATTGTTTTCAATAGTTTACGTAACGAGGGAGATTAGCAGCTTTTTACGCATGGGCAAAAAATTGTGAGCACAAGGCGCTATCCGATTATGGTAATTCACGGGTGCACGTGATTGGCCTCATTCTCGAGTTGAGTACTGTATTTTTTCTACCCCCACGATGCTTGTGCTGTGATTTGTGATGTTTCAGAAATTTGTTCGTTATCACCCATTCTCAATGATCGACGAGACTCTGAATGACAGCAAGTAGGTAAAGTAATTGCTTATCAGTTCATGGAAATAACTAGAATCAGTACCAATTCACAAACTGTTGAACAATCCATTTCCTGAAAATAGGATCGTCAATTGAATTGTTCAAAGAATTAGGAAAAAAATTGTCTGAATTTGTTTTTTGTGAAATTGAATAGAGTCATGAGATGAAGTTTATCGGGTATGATGGTACATATTCCATTATTAAAAAAACGGAAGCGGCCACCATTAATGTAGCGTACACTCGTATTCTGGATGAGCCATTACCGAACAGCTGTCAGATCTAACTACTTTTCTTCGAGCTTAAAGGCCGTCGTTCTTTGGAATTTCTTCCTAACGTTTTGCTAGCGCGAGTGACCAGCTCCTCCAGAGGCTTACTCATTTCCAATGACTGAACGTTTCGATTTCTCAAGGCGTATTTATATTGATGCAGGTAGTCTGGAATCCCATTTTAGGAAATCAAGAATAACAGTATCACTACTTTTATTCGGGTTTGAAGGCCGTCGTTTTTTGGAATTTCTTCCTGACGTTTCGCTGGCTCGAGTGGCTAGCTTCTTCAGAGGTTCATTCATCTTGGAATTCACTCCGATGACTGATGAATGATGCATCAATATAAATGAGTAAGCCTCTGAAGAAGCTGGCCACTCGAGCTAGCGAAACGTTAGGAAGAAATTCCAAAGAACGACGGCCTTCAAGCCCGTAGAAAAGTAGTTATACTAATAATCTCGGCCGCGAAAGCCATTTTGTCAGCTGTCAGATACGTAACGAACGGTTTGAAATAAAGTAGCAAAAAGTATATTGCATACCAAGTCTTCACTTTGTCAAGATGAGAGTGGGGGTAAGGAGACTTAGACCTCGGCACCAAGTCGCAAAAGAGTCTTTATAATGGCTCCAAAGTAAGAGCTGAAACAGAAGAAGAACGATTCCAGACGAGGTGGATCTGGGGGTAGGAATAGATCCAGAGAACCATTCAAAGCCAACAAACCCGCTTCTCGCATCCCAAACCATCGAAAGACCCGGCTGAACGCCAGAAAGCTTTCCTTCCTTCAGTCACCTAAAGATATAATACCCAAAGAATCACAAGTAATATATGAAATTCCTTGTCACGGTTGCCCGAGAACATACATTGGACAGACGAACTGACGAGTATCAAACAGATCCTACGAGCACAAACTAGCAGAATGTAATTCGGACATGACCTCATCGCCTCAACAAACGAGACGACTCACAAAGGCTTCCCAATTCCTGGAAACCATGACTATCCCATCGAACAAATACCTTAATTGATACTTTTCAAACCAAACCTACATGGGTTCCGACAGTTTCAACAACGTCGGATGCTCATATAGCCATATCCCTCTATCCACAAAACCACAGTCTTTACTTTGTCAAGATGAGAGCTGGGGGTATATATATTTTCAATTCATTATTCGTTCTGAATGCCGTGTTGTGGGACCAATGAAATGCGGGTTGAAAGTCAGGCATTTGTTACAGGGGACGTCGGAGCTACGATAGTTTGAATATTCATCATAGGATAGTTATTTATTCATCATAGTCGAGGAAGCTATTGTATAGCGAAACACGTGCCGCGGTTCTGTAATCGCATTGATAGTGAGGACCTTACAGGAACTGTGCTATTTTATGTCGAACATGGATTTTCATCAAGTATCGGACAGTTCAATTCAATGTTTGACAATTCACCCTCGTTCATTGGATATGTTTGGCATTCCAATTATTCTTGAAGGATTCTGTGGCTTCCATCTTCTCCGAATAAAATGATTAAAAATTACTTTTATGAAAGAAGTTAAATCGAACAAAATAACAGACACTCTCTATTGATAGGACCTGTATATCATTCAAAGACGTTCGACTCATTCACAAAAAGGAAGAAAGAGTCTATCTAAAACAGATAGTCTCCTGCCTATATGGCACGACAGGCACTGGGTTACATAGAAATAACGAACGAATTGTTTGAAAGATGATTTAAAAAAGAGAGCTATTTGTAGAAAAAAAAATTGTGTGTAATTTTTTTTTATTTGACTTCATTCATAAAAGTAGTAAGTCCTATTTTTCGATTCGGAGAAGGAAAAAACCAAAAAATTATTCATCGAACCTCATTCTCTTCACAAAAATACCCTAGGAACTTGGCTATTGGAGAGGTTTGTGGTTTCTGCCTGTTTGCTGGTGTAATGGTGTATAATAACTGTGATATAATGTCAGGGATTGCTCGTTCCGTATAACTGCGTTGGTGTATACACGTTAGCTGGAATCTTAGCACTTCTTAAATTCCGATGTGCAGAACGACGTTTCGGTAAAAAGAAGACGATCCCAGCGTAGAGATCCGGAATGTGTGGAAACCACTTATTCAAAGGATGGACCAACTTCGGCTCATTGGACGAGAATCTCGCGCCAATGCATCCATTTCTCGCTGAAAACCGATCAGCGCACCCTTTTAGTAGCCCCTCTGATTTTATTTCTGGACCAAAAATTCATTTCAACCTTTTTTGTTTGGATTCGATTGCCTCATTCGATTTGTGTTTTTATATAAGTTCTTTGTCCTTTTTGCTTAGTAACAGGTTCGATTAGAGTTAATAATGTAGACAATGGAAGTCCAAACTGGAAGTAACTAAATTTCTATTCATGTCTGATGTGCATTTTTACTATTTTTTCAATATAGATTCACATGAAAAGGAAGCCCTGTAATGTTCAAAGAACACCGCGTGAATCGAGGAAAAGGAGATACGAATTAACATTCACTTCGAATTTTCGAAGGTTGTAAGCCTCAGGAAAAACCTCTTTTGGCAAGGAATTCCAAAGCTCAGGTGTTCTATTGAAAAAAATATCCCTTAGTAATAGAGGTTCGACAGGTCTTCAAATTCACAACAAAGGGGTGGGAATTATGTACTCGTCGAGTCATCCGTGTAGATATTGCCAAGGGTGGTGAAAGTATCTCTAGAAGAGAGACAAGTCACCGACCCGTCTACGATGTTCCAATGAAGTGAGCGAGTCTGTGAGCGAATAATCACCAACAAGACGAATTGCCTTTCTCTGAATAGAATCTCATGGTTTTCCCATGAGAGATTATCACTGATCGTAATTTATAGTTACTTCATAATCATTTCGATATGAAAACATGATAAGTTACTTGTTATTCAAGTTAAATGTACATGAGAAGATTCATGTTAGAAATTGCACAATGAAAAGTGAGATCTCGTTTATTTTAGCTTGCAAAATTCTAGATATTTCTTCATATTCCGACATTTTTTATCAAACGACCGTTTTTTAGTTACAAAGGAGGCAATTTCTCGTAGGAACGCCCTGTAGCACAGCTATTAGTGAGACAGGGTTATCGTTTCATTTTCCACCCCTCGATTTATCGTTTCCGTTTATACAAGATTGGATATCCTGTATCAAAGGACAGGTAAACTGACGAATATCGATTGCCATGGAAGAGCTCGTTAGAAAGTCATCAGAAAGTACAAGATTAACGAAACTTTTGTAATTTGTGGTATACCGATAATGGCGTTCAAATACAATTTCTATAATAATTCACGTTCGCTTTGATGCGTGATATCTGATCATGATTTCGATAATGGATGTACAAAGAGGACTTTTGATGTTTTCCTAGATGGCCTGTTTTCCCGACTTCGCTGGAAATTTCACAAGTTATGTCGTTGTTGATCGATCACAATGGGATTCAAATCCCTCTGCGATTCGGGAATTGTATCCCGCATCACAAAGGGGATTCTGAGAATCAGTTTGGGATGCGTGATATATTGTTTTTTATTCGGGGCTGTTTCCCAGCTTTCTCTGCTTCGAAACAACATTATGCATGAAGATCTCTGTTGAGTTGATAATATACAATGATATACCTAAGGCATGTACCATATAAAAGCTTTCTTATGATTGAAAATCATCTTTGCAGTTGAATATTTGTTTGTCAATTAGTTGAAACGAGCTAGGCTTTTCCGTGATATTCTGGTTCTGAAACATTGAAAACACTCAGAATATGGCTTTTCAACGTCGCAGATAACAATATCGAATTGTCAGTATTCTTGCCATATGTTTATTCATTGGGAAATGATATATAATATAATACGAACATGTTACCAAACACCATTGACAATTTCAATTTATGTGCTTAGCATGTGCCCTAGGAGGTATATACTCAGGAGACACAATATAAAGAATATGAGCTGAAAATTTGAAAAAAGGAGTCATTTGTTCATCGGATCAAATTATCTCAAGTCCCCCTTCATTAAGGCTGATGAGATATATTTTCTATAAGAGTTTTTCACGGTTTCATGTGAAAATCAAGCAAATGCGTTCTCAAACTCTTCAGTTTCAGTCGTATATGGAAGATCTTTTATTAGCTTGAGTTTTCAAGAATATTATGAGAATATTGCAACGTATATACTCAGCACGTTCCTTGTTCCAGCAAGGATATTTTTCAGTTATTCATGAGATATTCCTAAAAAGAATATGCATAGAACTTGTTATGTATATTGGTGTCAAGGCTCACTGTGAAAAAAAATAAATGGAATTCAAGAAACTATTATTTGGTTTTTTCTTCACCAGATTTCCTGAAGATATGAGATAATGCTGTGGAGTATGAATTGAAAAGAAAGTCACATTCAGTTCCATTATTGTTTGCCCGTAGGTTGAAACAGTGGCAAATGATTATTTTCAGGTACAAGTATACACATGTATGCATAAAGAATAGACCAAAATATATTTCATGGGTAGATTAGGTGAACATGAATAGGACTCACAGAAAAATACTAAAAATAGAGCATAACACTTTCGGAAAATATGCAAGAGAACAACATCATCGATTCAATTTTGACGATGCAAAATTTCAGGTACAGAAAATCTATATGAAAGGTGAACACGAGATATTGAATTGAGAAATGTAAAACAGTAATGAGTGATCATTACATGTGAATTTGAAGGATACGAGAACTACAGAAAATACCCTCCAATGATCTGAGTCGAAAAAAAAACGTACACCTAGAAATTCATTTTTTATGGTGCCAGTTCTTACCTCATAATTTGAAGAAAAACTGGCTGGGTTTCATGTTCTCAGAACTAAAATAATGTCTCGGGAGAGTAAAGTAGAATCCAAGTCAGCTTCCATAGAGCAACCTTCAAAAGGACTCAAACAACAAAGTGAGTGTACTTCGTGTTCTCGGTTCCCGTACACGCAGGTATACGAATAAATGAAAAACAAAATCAAATGAAAAAAGATGCATTCCAAAAGTTTCAAGTTCAATGACTTTGGAACAGCAGCTGAAGTAGAAGGCAAATTTTCTCAAACAAAAACCAACCGCAACCAAATTGGGTATCCCTACAGTCGAAAGAGCAAATGTGATTCTGAAAAAAGTCAGTCGCCCCAGACCTTAATGACACTCAAAACATTAGCCATCCCTTGCCCTCGCAAGGCTTCTTTCGGGCGCAATTGTAAGAGTGTTTAACAAGACGGAATATGGGATTAGAAAAGTATTCACAATCATCTGAAAATGTGTTGTCTGACTCGACGCGAAAACATTAATTGAAACGTCTTGATTTTATTCAGAGAAAAGCAACTCATTTTGTTGGTGATTCTTCGCTCACAGACTCAATTGTTCTTCCTTTTGCAAATCAACACGGATGACCCGATGAATGCAGAATTCCCACCCCTTTGTTGTGAAACCTGTCGAACCTCCCTTGCTCAGGGACCTTTTTTCAATAGAACAGCTGAACTGTGGAACTCCTTACCGATAGACGTATTTCTGAGGGTTATGAACGTCAAAAATTCGAAGTGAATGTTAATTCGTATCTCCTGTCCCTTTATTCACGCGGTGTTATTTGAACATTACAGGGAAAATGGAAGTCCGAACCAATGCAACTCAGCAAGGAACATTGTCAACCACATTTAAGCAAACATCTAAGAGTAAGTATCGAATTTGAAATTCAAAGGGATAGACATCCCGTAATGTTCATGAAAAATCATCCAGACTCATATTTGGAAACAACCCTTTTGTGGGATAGCGAGAGTATGCAAAAAGACACCCATCAATTCACGGATGCAAGCCGAATCGATAGATTGATTGAACTAGCTCCCAGGATTGAGGCAGACGAAAGAGTTCATGAAGGAACCATCATCCTGATTCAAGGAAGATCTGCTAAAAACCAACAAGGTTGTAGGGGTTGTGGTGGGTCTACTGACGGGGCACAGCCGGCTCAAAAAACATATGAGCAACTTGGGTCTAACAGAATAAATCAAGAGAAGGTTCTGTCAAGAAGAGGAAGAAACCACACTTTGGTGCTCAGTGAATGCGAAGCGATAGTGAGGCTGAGACACGAGAGATGCAGAGAAGGGAAACCGAAGACTACTAGATATGAAGGGGGCGGTGTCAAGGGTATGGAGTCTCATCAATGTGATCAAGCTAGACAATGAGCTGTAATGACCAAAAAGTATCAGAAAAGATCTGAAGAGGCCTCAGTAAATCAGGTCATGGGAAGGCTTCCCGACAATATAATCGGATATTTGGAAAAATAAGTAGGAGATTGGATTGTGAAAACAAACAAAGATATTAGTTAGTCGGTCATAGTTTCGAAAGCCATTTGAAGGTAAAAGCTAGTGCTCTGCGTTTGTCAGATTAAGCTTTTTTCCATTTTTTGAAAGGATATGTATTTCTCTAGGTTTTCTTTCATTTCGTATTTTTTTGCTCCAGAGTTCCGACTTATTGATTTTCTGGTAGTGCTTTTGCTGTTTCAACTATTTATTCAAAACATACTCACACAGAAGGGAAGCCCTGTAATTTTCAAAGAACACCGCGTTAATCAAGGGACAGGAGAGTCGAAGATTGAAATTGAAAATGAAATATCATTGTTTACCTGAGAAGGTCCACCAGAATCGCATCTACAGTTTCAATATCAACTCGCTCACATTCAACGAACAGAAAAACAATCCGCAGAACGAATTATTTGAAGAAAATTTTGGTTATGATCATATAAGAGAGTTAAAAGTTTGTCAACTCTCACTTGTTACTTGTTAATTGATAGTTGATAATTTGGTTGCATTAATCCTTCACAGTAGATTATATTATTGATAATTGTTACTTGCTACTCATTATTTCTTCAGTGATAATTGAAGCTGCATGAATCCACCTCTATGTGACTACTTTCAACTGAATTGTATTCGGTAATAAGATGAGACATGTTCCTTCTATTCCACTCAACTTTACAAACTGCTAATGTTTATCAAATTATTTGCATAATTGTATTCACAGGTGTTATTGAAGTTTAAATATGAAATCGAAGCATGTACCTGCACCACAGAACAGTTTGTTTGTCATCATATAGCTTGTGTGCTATTACATGTTACTCCAATATATTTCAATATACTCCAATATTGTAGAACTGTCTTGTATGTGGGTTCCTCGAGCAACAGAAGTCGCAGAACCAAATAAAATAACAACAAGGAATTCATTTGATCCATTGGAAGGAGCAATACCCAGCAAGAAACAGCTTGATGAAATCAAAAATAATTTATAGACAATGAACAGCAGTTGTGGCTTATGTAGGAAAACCCAAATGTTGGAGCAGACATATGCTTTTAGGCACTCCACATTGGCAGATACCTAGGAGAAAAGTGACATCTTATTGACTATGTTGTCAATTAAGATCATAATGATTATGATCAAACTCAGGGGCAGCTACTCCGTCTATTGTTACCAAGTTTTATAGACCACTGCTGATGTTGCCATTGAGAGAATTGAAAAGAATAAGAGTTGGGAAAAATATTCATAAACTGAGAGTTTCATTTAAATGAATATCTCATGTATATAAGCTCATGATGTATTGTATACATTATTTTTTAATATATCTAAATCAATTTTGAAATTGTTTACTGAGATTGGAAAATGTGATATTTCTTTATACTAAAAATAAACCATTGTTTACAATCATGATAATAATACAAGTACCTACTTCAGCGGTGAATACTAAAAGGCTATCAGCTGAATCTTTCAGCCAGCACTGTCATATCATCAAAGAAAAAAATCAACTAGGATAATATGTAAATATCAATATACCTTCAACAAATTTGTTATTCATTCACTTGAAGCAGTCATTGCTCTTGTTCACATTTTTTTGGATTCTGATATGAATGATGGAACATGTTAAGAATTAATCTACTTATCAGTTATATTCAAATTCTTCACAGACAAATGTTTTATCCATATTTTCGCTTCTATTTCATTTGTTGAAATTGCAAACATTTTGCAATTGCTTGGATGCCTATGGTTACAACCAGGAGCAGAACACTGCACCATAAGCACGTTAATTTTAAATATCCCGCTAACTTTGTTTCCCCACCAGTAATCCACCACTCATCAATCTCAGACATGCGCGCCATAAATTTTGCAATCCATTGTTATATTTACATATTCATAGAAAATATACCTTTTATCAACTCTATTCAATCTTTTTCATGCAAAAGCAGTGGAATGAGATTAAATACGCCAAAGTCGAAGAATTTTTAGTCCCATAAGATTTACATTGGAAATTAAATGACAGGTTTCCGTGATGGACCTGAGTTCTAATTTCGCGCTCGAAAAATCCTAACCTAACTAATATGGTCTATACCCAGATCTCATTTTTGAACCTGGTTATTGGTGATAGTCTTAGAGCAGCTTCCATTGAACTAGGGATTACCAGACTGATTTATTCCAACGATTCGGAATGAACGTCTCCATTCCCAGAATGATGGTTCCAGAAATTTCTTGAGCACATATAGTGGGATCACCAGATTGGAATTCGGCCCTTCTCCAAGGAAAATCATAAAAAACATTGCAGAGTCGGTTGAACTATCCGATACACAAAAATAAATAACAAGAACCGAAACGAATCAGCAGTTGGAAGTGTGAACCGCCTTCAATTGAGTATTTTACATGATTAACCTACCCACCGAAGCACACCATCCTTCGAAAACCCCGATAATGAGATTTCCGAATGACAATTCTCAAAGAATAGGTACACTCTGTGGAGATCATGCAGTTTAAAAATTGACAATTCAAAACTATGGAAAATTTTGGAAACCCCTTTGAAAGTTTTTTTACGCCACTGGTGACGACAAGCGCAATTATTCATTGAAAAGTTTTCAGAAATGAAGTGCTTAATTCTGGATTTCCATGCGAAATACGTCATTAGACGAAGCGATTCTTTCAAGTGGTCATTATAAAGATCATTATTTCTATAAATAACACGAGTAAACTTCTCGGGACTACTAGAATAGAAATAACATTGTAACTGTTTTCCATTACAACTGTTAGATGGACAGAGAATCATAATATAATTTTTATTCAATGAATTTATTCGAGATCGATATAAAGGTAATCACTTAAATTTTTTCGCAACCGTGAAATGCTTATGAATAAATCGGAACAAGAAAACTGGTGAAAAGACCCAGATGGTGGCAGAAAGATGATAAAATCATTGATTTTTTTCGTGAATAATTAAAATATCGATGATGTGCATCACGATCTGCAAACCGAAAAAACTGACATTTTTATTCTAACTGAAACTAAGATCAATTCTTATACGATTGATGTTAATATGCTTTGTCCAGGTTATGAATTCTATTCTCACTTTCGTTTCAAAGGTGGTGTTCGTCTACACTCTAGGAATGACTTATAGTGCCAACGCGAAGAAGGTCTGGAACCAAAATATTTTGACGAGATGTAATTATGTCGCCAACGCAAGAAATGGGTGTAGTTCAAAAAATGAAGCTGCTGATGGACCACATAATCATAAAACTTGTTCAAGACTTATTAAATGTCCAAAGGGTTCTCGCTCGTTATGGTCATTTGCTGAAGCTGTCGCTACAAACTTCACTGTTAGTTAATTTTCCCACTTAACCGAAGAGGATGGATCACAAGCCCCCACTGCCCAACAAAAGGCGAAAATATTTGCTGATATGTTTGGTGGAAATTCCAATTTGGACTCATCGAGAAAAGATCCTTCGAATATCACGCCTGTAGACAGTCAGATGCCTTTTAGTGGACCTGAATACAAACGAAGCTTGCGGAACTGATGGAATTTCAGCAATTGTTCTTAAATTGTGCCTCCGAATTGACACCAGTGCCTTGCTAACTATTCAACCTTTCGTATAACTTTTCGAAGTTTCGAAAGACAGCAAGAGTTCAGCCAGTTCCTAAAAAAGGAAACTTACCTTGTAATTATAGACAAATTGCATTGCTTTCTATCATTTCTAAAGACATGGAAAAAGCAATCAATATGAAGCTTATCAAATATCTGAAGAAATCAGGGATGATTAATGATCGACAATACGGATTTCGACATCAAAGATCAACCAGTGACAGACTCCCGCACTTCATTGGATCATCGTAAAAGGGCCGGAGACTTGTCTTCATTTTATAAAATTTTTTACGACCAGTGCTCTTCTAAATTGTCGTCAATTTGACTAGTACAGAATTTCCACCCAGGATTTGTCTCGCAGAAGATATCGCCATCTCGGGTAATATGATATCACATTTTCTTTCATCACAAACATCAAAACTACCATTTTTGTTCTTGTCTTTCAATTGTAGTTTGAACTGAACGACAATTACACATTAGAAGCCTGCAGGAAACATCTAATAAAAGTTGGATATATTCTTGTCACGTTACATTGAATCAGAAAAACCATTTCATAGTAATACATGCATATTTAGACGGGCTTTTTGCCACAAGAGCTTCACGGAAATGTATGTTATGCTTTGACCGGTGGACAGTCAGTTCCTCTGGACTCTAGAGCATTCCGATGTGGTAGTTTAAAAACATGCAAATTCAACGAATGGAATTACTTCGATATGAAGCCCATCTAATATCAACTTTGCCCTTTCTGTAATCATGTGGACATGCAATCTGAAGTTTCATCAAATTTTGTATGCTAGCTCGAATGAGTCGCGAGTTTTCCCATTTAGTCTTTGACAGACATATTTTGCATAACATTTGCTGCAAATTTTGCAGTCAAGTCGATAGTAGAGTGAATACAAATGAAAAATCACAGTGATTCTTAGGCGGTTGATTTTTGAATGACAGGAATTGTTTTGGGAGGTTGGCCTGTTAATGATCTATAATGCCTGCTAGTCAGAAGAATATATGAAAATTAACATTACAATTTCTATTCATCGCTTACTATATATTTGATATTATTTTATTATTCAATGACTGTGAATGGAACCTTTTGACAGGTTGTAATTTCTCATTCCTGTCAATGAAAGCCATTATTACTATCATTATTGTTATTCATCTTTCGAGAAAGGTAAGCTTTATTTGTATATATCATCACATGTCACACACCTATCAATAATGTCCATGAAATTAATCATTACACCTACTGAGAAAATGTATACAGAGAAAAAATAAAGAAAGGCAGATGTCTCATAGTTGGTTTTTAGAAATAAATATTTCTCGAAACTAGGGGAGCAATACCTCTTTTAAAATGTCAATTTATATTTCCATTGCCTTGTGAATTCATAAAGAAAGAAAATTCTCCGAAATCGAATGCTACCCTATTTTTTCACTTCGAAGACTAATTGTGCAGGGTGTTTTTCACAAGTTGCTAACCTGTCAGAAAACTTCGAAATGTCGAAATGGGAGGTTATCGTACTTGAGGACTAGCAAGAATCAAATCACGTTTTGAACTATTCGTTCGGAGTTCAGGCTCAACTACCCACACAATAGGTTTATGGGCTGACACCTGTCAGAAAGCGACTTCTTTCCTGGCCAATAGCGCAAAGGGTGTTGAAATGGCCAGCGGTGTCAGTCCAGGGGATTCAACAGAAGAAATACTCGCATATTTTTGTTTCGGTTATTCAAAGGCCATTATTGATTTCCATTCATGGCGATGACCACACACTGCCAGCCGGTTTGGGGCTCATTGGTCACTTGTCAGTGCGAGCTAGTTTCCACCAACGCAACAGCTGACAAATCGAGGCCAGGTGTGCCCGTCCCAATAATTGAAAATAAATTCCATTACTTCAATCTTCAGTAACGTATGCAGAAATTTTTCCTGTGAAGAGCCATGCACTGGCAACAGTTGGATATAAGGCCCTTTGTGGTATCTGCCATGGCAGCAGGTGAATTCTGACATGTACCAGCCCATGAGTCTACCGTGTAGGTAGTTGAGACTGGCCTGAACAAATAGTTCAAAACTGTATTAGTTCTTTAAGTGTGATGAACACCGTGCTAGCTACACAATGCAAAATTAGCCATAAATGTGAAAATAAAGGTAACATTCGTTTTTGGAAGTTTCACTTCATGTTTTTCGGACAGCTTACAAGTGACGGCATAGTGCTGAATCTTATTATTTTATGCTCTTATATCGTCCTATATACGTCACCTGGTGGTTCATATGACCAATCCATTTTTTGGATGGGCCTGTAGTCTATAACCTCTCAAGCGAAATATCGCTTGTTTCGTTTTCACTGGCCCACCAGTGGTCTTATATTAATGTATCTTCAATGATTGATTTCATGGATAATCATGAGAAATTTCTATACTTCACTAGATTTTCATGTATTGTCTTGAAACCCGCTGAATATCTGAGACAATATTAGATCAACACCAATTTTTATATTTTTCCCTGACTGTTCATGACTCTCGATGTTTTTTTCAGGAAGGTGGGTACAGTGTTGAGTTTAATTTTGGGCTTTTTCTTTCCTGAAAATGGAAACGAATTTGAATTTTTTTCATACTCCTCTGGTTCTATATGTTCCAGAACATAAGAGAATATTCATTTTCGTGTAATCTCAATGTAAATGAGTGTAACAGAAGAGACATTTGTAATTCGCTTCTCTTATCGTCTGTCAATCATGTAATGATTTTTCTGATTTTCATTTTCGTCAAATTTCCACCTCTTTCATGACCTCTCTCAACTCTTTTCTTTTTTGGCATTCAATTTGTTGACGGGTTTGAATAGAGTAAGATTTCGATAATTTGAACTTATACTATTACCACTCAGTGGAGAACCTTGTTAATATTCAAGAAAAAGCAATTCATTTTGTACTGCTTCACCCACAATCTCGGCGACTCATTTGGAAGGGAAGTACCTAATTCTTTCCATCGTTGCTCTTCTGAAATATAATCGATCGTTCATTTCGCAATTCCATCGCGGTTGACCCGACAAGTAAACACTCCCCAACCATTCAATGTAGGGAATGGAAACCTGTGTGAACCTCTCTCCTAGAAGTTGTTTTTCAACAAAATCACCAAGCTGTGAAATTCCTTGTGTGTATTTGCTTTCACGAAACTCATTTCTTCCACTTTCAACCCAATGAATACAAATCGAATATTCTAGGAGAAAACGGCGTTGTAGAGAGCATATTGAATCTAGCGCTCAGCGAGATCTACAACGCGTTTTATCAGCAGTTATGATATTGCACATTATGGTAGGGTACGTTTGGGTTTATCATCCCAGCTTATGATCATAAATTGTTGCAAAGCCCGTGTCGGATTACCTCGGAATAAGGTGGAAAGTTCGGAACAACGAAATCGAGTGTGGGTAAGCCGTTTCATTCTTTATTAATGATAAACTTTGATAAACGCTCGTTCTCGATGGTGTCGTACGTGTTTCGTAGGAAATCCGGTTGATCCTCATTTATGCATGTCTAGGTGGAATGGATTGATAACGGATTTCGTGTACGACTAAGTACTTTGGGAATGGAGATATTCAGGAATCTCCAACGGAAACTTTCTTCAAATGGGTTTTTCCTTTAAACAGTTGATGCCTCCCCTAGGGACATCAACCCTCAGAAGTCGAAACTCATGTGCAAGCAATGGATTAAAGACGTCTTAGCATTGAAAATGTCTGGAATCCGTTACCTAAGATTTGTAGTAAGTCATATTTTCATGCATGACCTGGGTATCCCAACACGTCTTGTGACAGCTGACGAAGACACATCTGGTAGGTAACTTTCATGTAGATATCTGATCCTGGGTTTCAACGCATTATTAGACTCTAGAAAGCCACATGAAGAGGAATTTATTTAATGAGAATATCATCAATCGAAATTTTCCAGGAAAAACGTAGCACGACAGAGATTCAAAAAAGGTTAGTTAGCCTGAAGCCAAAGAGAGGTGAACATCGTCTAGGGTTGAAGAAAAATGCATTGGAGTGGCACTGGGACTACTCACAGGACTTCATCGACTGAGATACCAATTCACTTGAGTGAATAAAACAGTGAACATTACCTCCGTAATCAAAGTAAAATTCCTTAGAAACTAAATGATTCCAAAGAAAGTATTGTTATCTATAGCTTTCGAATGAACTGGAGTCTTAAACAAAGGATCTGAATGCTTGTAGTATGATGAGGCTGAGGTTTTCATTCGCTTCTCTACAAATTGTAAAATCCACAATCGATGCAGTTAACTAATATTTACACTAGTTGGGATTGTTATTGAGATAGTCTTTGTGAAAATGTTGAGTCTCAAAGTCTTCAAAGTCTCCTCGAGACCCCAAAATGTTGCCATAGCTTTCAATGGTATTTTTCGAATACTAGCTAAAGAAAAATATTCTTGGAGCTATAAGCAAGCTGCTTGAAAATAGCATGATTGAACTCAAAATGGTCATGAATGGAAAATTCATCAAAATGTGTCAACTAACCAAAACCCATCGCAATTTTACAACTGAATAAATTTGAAGAAGTTATGTTTGAATCAATATCCCATTTTGATGATAAAGCTTCTAAGATGATTCTCTCGAAGCAGAATTGAATTTGTGTTGAATCAGCTGTTAATATGTGATCCGGGGGAATTAAACTTTCTAACTCTCATTCTTGGTTTACGAATGGAATCACGAAGAATACTCATTAGGAGCAATTCTTTGGCTAGGCTGTTTCCTTTTGTTATTAAAAAACACCTATTTTATTTTTCTACCTGCTTATCATATTTCTATATTGCTAATGATTAATGATGTTTTTTATATATATTTTCCCTCAGATACAGCAACAACCATTCACGATACAAACAATCCCTCTTTCACATTAATATTGAGTGGCTGTCATGCCACGGAAATTGGTTGATAGTTACTAAACATGAAGTGCACTTATCGAAACTTCGGCAGCCCTGCCTCAACTTACGAACAGTTCTTTTCCATAACAATTTTGAACTCCGAACAATCCGCGTCTTACAGTTACAAGAAGCTAAGATTTTTATTGAACTAGTACTTATAAAAAATGTTTAGTATCGTCTTTAAAGTAATATGTAAAGCCCGGGCACACTTACCAATTCATTTCCTAATTTTTCTTAATTCTTCGTGAGAATTATATGACTGTAGAATCTTTGTGAAGTATATTTCAGATGGAAACATCGTTGAAATCAGTGTTGAAACTCGTTGCGAACAGACTTCTTTCTATTTTCTATGAAGATTTTGTGTAATGAACATATATAATGCAGCTACGAATAATAATTAGGTAACTATTGAGGAACCAAAATCTATGGCTGGCTATAATGGAATCGGATTTGAAACAGTCATAAATCATATATAAGTCAACAAACCCAAACCAATTGTCTTCTCACAACTGATGAATTTGACAAAGTTATGTTTGTATGCACAGCTGTTGGAGCTTAAAGATGTTTCACTAGAAGTTGAGTTGGCTTGATACGGAATTGGGCTATTACTAGTTGAACGTCGAGGAAGTTAATACTCATAAGAACTACATCTGAACATGAAAGCACTGAGTTTAAAATTATATTATGAATATTCAGATATTCAGGAATTATGGAATACCACACCAAGAACAATATATGTTGCCTTATAAATACGATAAACAACAAGAACAACTCATGTTTCTACCCATATGGACTATTTAAAAATGGATAAATTTTTCAATTTTCCTCCTTTTTATTATACAGCGATGCCAAGAGTTATCATAATTAAAGATATTTCAGACGACATTCAACAGTTTGAGGAATAACTTTTTTTTGGCTTCCTTCTCCTGCGAATAAAGAATAGTAATCACAACTCCCATGAAAGAAAAAAAATCAAATGAAGATACATACACCCTGTTGATGAGTACGTGTATATCATTCAATGACGTTTGATTCATTCCCAAAAACGCAGCTACTTCCCTATCTATATAGCACGACGGGTACTGGGCTACATAGATATCACTTTTTCTTTCTCAATTTTTATATCAAGCATATCGAAATTGAATCAAATATAGCTACACATATATATCAACATTGACTTTTTTTTCACATTTATCATAGAAGTTGTAATTTTTTAGATTTGATTGTAAAGTATTCGTCAGGAACTTCAAAATGTTGTATCGCAAGATTCCCCTTTCCATTTGTTTCTCCAGGTGGCGCCCATTCGCCATCTTGAAATTTCCATCTGTTATTCCAAAATATAGTATGTGAGCATCAAATTCATTATCCCAAGTTTTAACTTTTTGAGTTGACCCGTTCAAAAAAGGGACATTAAAGGGAAGCACTGTGTATCACGACATACACTGGAGGGTGGATTAACTACATGCCATAAAATTTGAAGGGGATAGAGATTGTCGTGATAAATGTAGTCATGGATTTCCCTCACGTATGTACCACGAACCACGACCATTCGCAATACAAACACTCCCTCCTTCACATCAATATAAAGTGGCTGCCAAGCCACTGAAATGAGGTCGACAGATAATCGAGATAAAGTGCATTTTATCGAAACTTTGACATTCCCGGTCTGATTTACGAATTAATCATTTCCACAACGAACTTGAACTCTGAACTTTCCGCCACGTCCCTGTCTCATCCAGCGCTTTTATCCAGTTATCTAACATTCGCCGTGGGCGAAATTGATAGTTACCCGATATCTCATGGTTTGGGTCTATCCTCTCTCCCCCGATATCCTTTCCTCCAACCGCCGAATGGAAGGAGCTTTAATTACCTCTCGAACCGCTGTGTTGGTGAAGCTCGGAGCACCCGAAATTTGATTATTATCAACCGGTTCCAATCTCAGTAAACACACTCATGTTCTCATACACAAGCTGGGGCTCAAAGGAATTGGAAATTTGTCGTGGGGAAGAGCCTTTTCATTTTGCGAAAAAAGTTCACCTCGCTTCGCTGAAAGATAAAAATGGTCCAGGAATATTGGCATGCGTGTCTACTGAACACGCAAGAATTGCGGAATATGAGATCTCACATCGTAACAAGGAATTTTTTGACTGAAACACACTCGATAGGGAAACCTTGAGACATCGACATCGCTAAAGGTGCTTCCCAGAAGCTTGCATTTCTATTTCTTGCGAAAAATGTTATACTTCTCGCTAGCGTCTAATAATCTACAAGGCATAGATACGGCTTGTCTTGGAGTATAGTTCTCATGTGTGGGGCTTGGCACCAGAACATTCATTGAAATAGATCAATCCGCAATAAGTGTAGTTCTGATTATAATTAAGAGCCTCAATATACCTGCAGCAATAATGAATACCTCAATATAAACATTATTAAAAATGTTGATAGCAAGTTCTTTCTACAGATTGTTAGGTTGCCGCGAATGATGTGGATTCCTGGAATTTGAATTATTTTAACTTTGCTACATCAACTTAAAAATCATCAGAATTAGTGCAATACAGGGTAAATTGAAGCATCCCGAATGAAACATCCACTGGGACACCATTATTTTTATATAAGTGTTCTTACAGTTTTCTTTTTCTATAATAGTTATTGATGATATAAGTGTTAAAAGTACATTTTAAAGGCACGCATGTGAAGGTTTGCAGAATTCGCTTCGCTCATTCTGCAATTCACATGAGTGCCTTAAAAGGTACTTTTAACACGTATATTATACAATATTTTTTCTACAAACGTTCAAATAAAGTAATTATACAGTTCGAATTAAATTTTAAAAACCTGTATCAATACATTCAAAGGAGATAATTTTAAATTGCATCGTATATTACGGACCTTAGCAACCATTGTTGATTTAATTATTTACGAATGTTTTGATGCATCTGTCAGACGTTTGTTAGTTTTATTTAAAACGCAGTTAAGGTTGTAGATTTTTCTTAAAATGGAAGAAAGTAATGGAAATGATCCATTTGAAGACATAGAGGCGGCAGCCAATAGAGCAACCCTCGATTTGTTGCCGAGAAAATCCAGGGTTCAATACGATATAGCCTATAATAAGTTTCAGAAATGGTGTGAAGCGAAAGGCGTTTCTGGAAAATATACTGAAAATGTATTCCTGGCCTATTTTGAGGAGGAAGCAAAGGTATGGAAGGCATCATCTCTGTGGTCAAATTATTCGATGATCAAATCTATGCTACGTATAAATAGCGACGTAGATATCAGCAAATATTTTAAGCTTATCGCGTATTTGAAGCGTCAAGCAGAAGGGTACCGGCCAAAGAAATCGAAAATCTTGACTAGAGTCCAAATTGACCAGTTTTTGAAGTCTGCATTAGACGATGAGTATCTTCTAATGAAAGTAGTTTTGATTGTGGGAATATTTGGGGCTTGCCGCAGGGAGGAGCTTTGTCAATTGACTGTTGATGATGTGGAAGATATGGGTACTTCATTAATTATTGAAATACCAGATACTAAAACCAATGTTTCACGAAGTTTTACTAGTATTGAAAAAAATTATTTGGTTCTTCATCGAAAATATGTGGCTCTTCGACCAGCAAATGTCGGACACAGGCGATTTCTCTTGAAATACGTGAAAGCTAAATGTACCAGGAATCCGGTTGGAATAAATTCGTTTGGAAAAATTCCTGCTGCTATAGCGAGATTTCTGGAACTTCCAAATCCGAAACTTCATACGGGACATTGTTTTCGCCGGTCTTCAGCGACCTTACTTGCAGATGCTGGCGCAAATTTGACGACAATTAAGCGTCATGGGGAGTGGAGATCTTTTACCGTTGCTGAGGGGTACATCGAGGATTCTTTGGAAAATGAGAATTTGATTGCCCAAAAACTGCTGACGGTGCAGCGAACATTACCAACAACATCAATCCAACAACAAACATCCGAAGAAATTGTGGCCTCAACTTCGACTGGAAATTCAATTATTTCTACGCATCATTCTTCCTTAGCCATGGAAAATGGTAAAACGCCAGTGCAAGAAATTAATTTGTCAAATTGCACAAATTGTATGTACTATTGATATTAATAGCCTAAGAGCCGGCGATCGTCAGACTTTCGTTATTTTATAAAAGCTGAAAGTTCATCTGCGCGTGTCCCCAACAAAGGTGAAAACAATCAGCGACTGTGGAGTTTGGATCTTGGTTGTTTGGCCAGGAAAGAGACAGCAAAGATTCTTATCCAAGTCATGTGTTTTCTTATATATTCCTTACGAATGTCGTAGCTTCAAGCGCACATTTTCTTGATTACATGTGAAATAATTTCATCAATATCTCAAATCATTCATATTTTTATAAGTACTTTCAGGATTGAACTATCATTTTCCGTATAAACTTCTTTTGTTAACACTCCTGTGAAGCTTCATCATCTTTCTGCCAATATTTCAGTCAAACCATTTTATCGAACTGACAAATAGATATCTGCACCTACTTCACCCTTCAGAAAAGATAAATTTCTCTTACATTGACAAGTAAACAGGAATATCGACATTATAGGCAAGATGGCGTCACAAAAACCCTTCAAATATTGTCAAACGTAAGTATAATTATAATTTAATGAAGTTGAGGGGTGTCTGGCAGGGGGTTGAAACCAGAGTAAGTGTCTGGCAATGGATGATGTGATTTCTAATATCATTCCGAAGAAAATATGAAAAAGCTGAGCTTTATACTTTGGACGAAAGTGAGGTACTATTTTATACGCCTTTGCTACCTGGTATCTGAAGAAGTAACTATCATCCAAACTTCATAGTCGCTGATCGTTCTCACCTGTGTTAGGAGAATACGCAGAGAAACTTTCAGCTTTTATAAAATAACGAAGGTCTGGCAGACGCGGGCTCTTGCTCTATAATGTTAATAAATAAATATCTAAATATTTCGACGTTTGCTTTCAAAATCTGACAATTCACTTTTGACAGCAGTGCCATAAACATCTTAAGGCACTCACTGCTAAAAATGGCATTTTTAACACGTTTGTAGAAAAAATAATATATCAGTGCAGATTTCCTGGAGTTTTTCTCTCGTTTGAAATTTTTTAATGAGCTACATAATATTATCATTTTATCGCGAAAACGTTCAACTATGGACTCTTGAACTAGTTTGATGGTTTGAGTTGAAGTATAGACACAGAATAATCAAACCACTATACAGATGCGAATCGGTAACCTAACAATTGTCTCAAAAATATTTCAAATTGATCGAACTTTGGCACTTTCATCGACACTGAGAAATCTGACAATGAATACCAAAAATAGAAAACTACACTGAGTAGTTATTCTGTGGTATCGTGTGGTATAGACCCAACTCTTCTGTCAAATGGATCTGTAATTGTTTCACGATCATTCTTTCAACATTGGCAACCATTTTTATGAGAAAATTCGGAACAACTTTCACATTTCTGAATTATAAGATAACGGCAAATTTATATAATGAATGAGACTCACTGTCTGTAGCAGTATGAAAGAAATACAAAAGAAAATAAATTAGCTTTCAGAAATTGCTCGCGTTTCTCCGAAAACGAAATGGCCACATTTCATTTCGAGGTATCATATTGTAAACGTTGAAATGCTAAACTTTCTCCCGGTCCAAGCAGTTCGAGAAAACTGCAAAAGATGGAGGATTCTTTTGTCGTCTCCAGAATCCTAGTGAATAAACTCGAATTTGAATACATATATTAAAGGAAACAGAATGAATCACGACTTTTTGAGAAGTTTCGTGGGATGTGGAATGAATATATCCACAGGGATCCAAGACAATACTGACGAATATACATGGAGATATATTTTCGGCGATTTATATTCCACATAAGCTGGGAACTTGAGGAAAAAATATTTTATCGAAAACACCCATCTCCTATTTCTGATCACTTCTTCATGATCCAGAAAATGTATTTTACTCAACAATAAGAAAACAATAATCATTATGGAACGAACATCGCATTTCAATCGTGAAATGGTGAGAAAAGTTTCCATTGTATCATTTTATGAAATTGCTCTCCTCAGACTTACAGCCTTTAAAATTGAAGGTGTACCATCAAAAATAACAAGAGAACGATTTATATTGGGAATTGATCCACTGGCGTGATAGAATACTGAATCAGCATGCTGTCAGATATAAACTCGGATATAAAGCAGTAGCGGGAGTTCAAAGAGATTGAATTTTGTTGTTTTTCATGTACACATTTTTACACCTGTTTTCTAAACTTTGTATTTGGCAGAGACTGTATTCGATTAGAATGATTTTTCATCAATTATAGTTTTTCAAATATCGAAATTCCGTTTTAGACATTTTTTTGAATCCTCAGACCAGACAGACCTCAGAACGAATGCTGGAATGAAATTCAAAGTTTCTTTGAAAAATATTCCTTAAACTTTTTATACCAAAATCAGTTCTTGTGATTTCACTGAAAAATTCAGTTGAAACGGAGTTTGAGGCACTCCGAATATAAAATATTGTTTTCAAATCAACACCAAACTATGGAGTTTGGGAGCTATGATAATTAGTGAACAATTACGATGCTGATAGTTTGTATGGCGAAACACGTGTCGCAGTTTTGTAAACCCATTATCAATGAGAATCGTAAAGGAAACTGTGATATTTTTCAAAATTTGACCCCTTTGACGGTTCTATACTTCGTCGATAGATCCTCCGCTGATAATATGAGTTGACTCCATCTAGACAGAGTCTTCGAAGGCATTTGATAAAGTCAATAATGACCTTCTAATTGCAAATCTAACAGCATTGCGCATTGGCAGTAATTTCTTGAACTGGATCGGATCTTACTTGAGAAATGGAACCCAATGTGTCGTAACGTCTGAGGTTCCAAAGAGATTACATATAGAAAATTCAGTCTTTTAATTTTCAATCAAGTATATATCAGAAGAAATATAACATAACTGTTATTTGATGTTTGCAGATGCTTTCAAGCTCTATACGATCATTCACAATGTCTTTGACTTCGAAACGGTTTGAGCAATGTGTCGCATTGGTGAGATATAAATATGCTCCATCTGAATATAAACAAATGAGAAACCAATATGTCCCACGGATGTGCACGAGATTTCATCGATTCATAAGTTTCTCAGGATATTGGTGAGTCACCCAGAACGGTTTTCCCAAAACATATCAACAATTTCCTTTTTAAATCATTCAAGTTATTTGGCTTCATAACAAGATTTTCAGACATGTTCATCCTGAACATATCCTAACTATCACATTGCTCGATCAGTTATTGAATATTATTGTATGATATCGTGTCCGTTTCAAACGGGTATCATTGAAATAAATTATTGAGGTCGAATGCATTCAAATTTGGATACCAGAGGAGAGACTAGTAATATTCTGATATGTGAAATATCATATTCATGAAGCTTGGAATATCAAAGACCTAATATGGATTCGAGCTTCCTGCACAATGTTATAATTGGAGCTATATGAGTTGTCCACATTCAATTGAGCTAATAGTGCATCATCATCGATCGAGTCATCGATTCATTTGACACATCTACATATTCATTCAGAAATGGAATGAGGCACATTCATTATTGTAATTCGGTTTCAGTCGATTATGATTATATTTGTAGATATCATAATGAAAATATTCTCCCTTTGATATCTATGTTCATTCTAAATTGGAATTTCCGTGATTGCTAGAATAAATGATGTAGTTTGTATTTTGTTTTTTATCAACTGATTTCCTCCTGATTACCACGAACATTTTCTACCCCGAAGGAAGGAGATCGAAACTATCTTCTCTCCCGACAATATGAGGAAATTCTCATGTTTGGGAATGATGAATTCTCTCTGTGACATCCAGGCACAATAAACGTATAATTTTCCTGTAATGTTTTTCGGTCTTTAGTGCTGTTGCTAATTTATTTTCCTCGCGTGCCTCATATGAGTTTATGTAAGGTTTT
Organism: Zygogramma bicolorata; assembly: GCA_032362365.1. Classification (NCBI taxonomy): domain Eukaryota; kingdom Metazoa; phylum Arthropoda; class Insecta; order Coleoptera; family Chrysomelidae; genus Zygogramma; species Zygogramma bicolorata. The sequence goes on from JAVJAQ010001590.1 coordinate 411,620, forward strand.
AATAATAGTATTTTGGATTGCATGTTTTCTCGTCACGCTTTTCAAAGCAAAGCAGTCTGTCACCTAGTATTTGTGTTCCTTTCTTAATACATGTTTTCGATCGAACATTGTTGGAGTTTTTTGGAAAATACGTATATTACTGGACATTTCTAACAAATCATAATGAAAAAGTGTAGTAGTGATGCAAAGATGTGGATAGAAGCAAAATACAGTATTTTCATTTGAAAAACATCATAATATGTTATCACCTTACTTATATTCTCACGATGTCAAAATAAATTCTCAATGATGAACACTTTTCTACATGTAGTTTCCTTACAAAATAGTCATCCACAAAAGAATATTCTATATTCGAATATTGGAAAACTACCAGGTTTTTATTCCTGTAGTTGTTTGGGAATTTCAACTTTCTGCAGTGTAAGAGGGAACACGTCTGATCTACCCAACAAGTTACAGCATTGTGGCTAAAACTCTCCTTCAAGTATCACATTGACAATCAATTTTAGATATAGAGTATTTTTTCGATATTCATGAAAAACTCTAAAGAAAAACTTCATCAAATTCAATATTGAACGATACAAATCAAATTCGTAATGTCAAATTGAAAACAGTACAAGGAAAAATTCGGTTTTGGTGGGACTCGAACCAACGACTATAAAGTGGATCAACTCAAAGTGGGCATGCCTCAATGAACTAGGCCATTTGGACACTACAATTTCAGTGAATTATTGGTGTAAAGAGTAAATGTGAGTTCTTCGATTGCAAAAAAAACATCAATGGTGACAATTCAAACTTGACTCAATAAACCTGAGAATGTAAGTAGACTGATTCATGCTTAAATGAATCAACATATCAGAATAGGGAAGAATATCGACCGATGAGGGCGCTGGTGGTGGTTAAACTATATCCACCATTTTGAAAAAGTTACCTTGTTTACATTTTTGAAATAACGCGCCAAACTGAAATCCAGGCATCAGTTGCCCTCGCTAGACATGATTTTGGTGTTTTTTTTTGCTATATTTTCATTGTACGAAATTTTTCTCGTGAAGGTTAATATAACTCTGTTCATGATGCTTTGAATAGCCGCACAATACCATTAATTGGAGGTGAATATAGATGCATTGTGTTTTGAAATCTAATGATATTTGTTCCAGGACATTTTTTAGTTTTAGTGTAGTGTTAGTGAACCAAAGAGGCTTTTATTACATGGATGATGAAATGCACCATAACTTCGCCTAAAACTCACCAGGTAACAAGAAATCATCTCTCTATAAATGCAAGTAACACACTGAAGCCACTCTAGGTGGTGATTTATGCAATTTCAGTTTAATTTTCCAAGCCTTGTACCTGTCTATTTTCTCTTTCAATCCACTCTCCGTAATGTTTTCCACCAAAGATGTAATTCTCTTTGGAAACGTGTGGAAAGACAACTTTGGATTTCGGTTCATACAGTTGCGGCAACTTGGCACCAAACACTTTATACGGCTCACTGAGCGATCTGCATCCATGATTGTTATTATTAATCAAAAAAATTACAACTTCAGATGAGATTTCCTAAATCAACACCAAAGAACTCAATTAATTCACACACATAAAATGGAAGCCGTTTGTTTGTGAAATTATGGCAGTGCGTTATATTTCCGCCAGACGTCGTATAAAATTATGAACTTCCCAATAACGTTTTTACAGGGTTTTTCCTGGTAACCAAGTATTTTGTTGTACAGACAACAAAATACTTGGTTGTTGTCTGTAATTCGTGAAATTAATATCCTACTTTGTGTGGATATGAAATCATAACGATTCAGTTGACTGGAATCGCATACTTATCCCTTTAATAAACTATAAAGAAATGAGCATATTCATGGGTGAGAGTAGAAAAAACATGTTATTGTGTGATTTTCCTAGATAGTTAACAAATGTTATTATGAATCAGGGAAAGTCGTATTTCGTGTAAAGTTAAAGTGTTGTGAGTATTAACCGTATATTCAGCTTTTTATTTTGTTTGTTGACCATGTTCTCTGTTCGACTATGTTCTCTGAATGTTATGCTGACTTATTGTCCTCTTTTGTTTATAGTTTATAGTACATTTACCTTGACTTACCACATATACCAAGTGTATCAAAAATGGTTAATAAATATTATTATTATTATTAATAAATTTATTTAAAAATCGCAGAGCGCTTTTGGCTATTAAGCCATCTTCAGTGCTATACCTGCAAGTAAGTAATAGTCGAGAATTGGATAAAAGGTTAGAATTGAATTACTTACTCGTCTAGGTATTTTCAGGAAGATCTTCACAATCACAAATAATCGTGAGACATTACGTTGAATAAACATCAAAGTTAGAATCAGTGCCCTTTTGTTGACAATTGAAATTTTTCTATTAAAACATTGTTAAAAGATTAAAATTTGGATTCCCAACGTGCTGCATGCTGAGCAGGAGGGGTGACAGGAAGTGAAATTTGACATTGACTTAGGTCCTAAATGATTCTGGAACATAAACTTTGTGACAAATGACGTATGAGTGACTACAGTACATCAAAACTTTTCAAGGTGAGCACAGAATTATTCAATTGAGATTATTTGAAATGGGTAGGGTACGTTCACGGATAATAGAGTATACGGTCGTTCAATGCCACGTCATTGACTTGTACATGTCACTGGATAACCAATCAGAAAACATGATTGTCAGCCGGTGTCATTTTTAAACTTCAGCCCTGCTCAAATCATGTTTTCTGATTGGTTACCCAGTGACATGTACAAGTCAATGACGTGGCATTGAACGACCGTATACTCTATTATCCGTGGGGTACGTTCTCGGTCCATCTCCCAACAGTAACTCCACTATGAAAATGCTGAAAGTGTACCAGCCGTTTGAGTCTAATGGGAACCCAACTTACGGTCACTGACAGAAGAGTGACTAATTTGGAATAGTCCGAGGTACGTTCTGAAGTTAACTATTGTGGTTATGAATTATACTTGAAGTAGAACTGAAAGATTCAAGAGTGCGTTCCGAAAACCAACTTTCAAGGAAAAACAATTCCACCAGCAGGGGGGAGTGGAAGTGAAATTAGGGTCTAATGAGAACCCAACTTTCCAATCCAGAAACCGGAGCCAGGTATGAAGTGAGTTTCTCGGGAAGGCCTGTGAGGTGCACTCAGAAACATTAGAGAACTGTTGTTCCTCAGTACATCTTCAGGACAACGTCAGACTCAACCAGCGGCAAACCGTAGGTGAACACGAAGTTTGGGTCTAATGGGGACCGCATTCGTTGTTCACAAGGGGTAGTCAGCTGGAAATGTTATTATACCATAAATATAGTAAAACGCCTGAAGAAGCTATCGTATAGTGAAACACGTATAGCAGTTTTTAACACTGTCTATTGGAAGTCACACTAATTCTTTTTGGATAACATAAGTTAGTATTTTTCCCTCTTTTTCAGTGCTAATGTTCAATAAGTCGAATATTCTTCAATATATTTTTTTCAAATTCATTTTACCAAGTTGAGCATCAGAAATCAAATTGATGATTCACAACTAATTTCATATTTTCAGATAGCTCTGGAACAAAATTTGTATAGCGACTCTACCCTGAGTTTGGAATAGACTTCCGGAAATTATTTTTCAATTGCGAACTTTCAAAATAAATCTTGAGGCATTATAAAAGAGAATATAACAGGATATTGCATTTTAGTGTCCATGAAAACGGTGATATATCAATAAAACGAACGTGAATGCTTGGCCACCTTGAAACAAATTTTCCCCAATACGAAATGGTGGTGAGAAACCAAGCACCATTACACCTTTTCCAATTGTAATTCAGAAAATATCAATTGTAATTCAGATAAGTAACATGTAATTCAGAAGATAGCAGTTGTAATTCCGAATTGTCAACTGTAATTCAGAAGATATCAATTATAATTCAGAATAGTAAATTGTAATTCAGAAGATATCAATTGTAATTCAGAATAGTCAACTGTTATTCAGATCTTGTTAATTGTAATTCAGAATTTGTTAATTGTAATTCAGAAAATATCAAATGTAATTCAGATTATATATTCAATGGAGACAATCAGACCGTTAGATAGCGACATATTTTGGTGCCCCATTTTCGCATACAAGCCTCGACTAGGGTTGAAAAGGACATCGATTCTAAGCATAATGAAGAAAAATTAACGCGTGGCTCCTGGGGAGAACATATGAAAAAATCGATTTTCCGAAAATGAAATGTTCACTGAAATACAATTACTGTGTTCTTGCTTGGGGCAGCCGCAGTGTATCAGTTATTTTCTCTACATATATGTCCATTATAATTTTGAATTTTCTGTATATTCTTTGTGTTGTATGAATAAATATCATTAATTTATATTATTAAATCGAATAGTAGCAAAAAATACCAAAATACCTATTATATATTCAAACTTATTGAAGATATAATATACCTAAGTAGAAATGATAACCGAATGAAGATATCATTATTAACAAGTTAATGATAACACTGCATATAATATAAATATTTCTATATTTTGCAGCTATCCCATGCATAAGTAATATGGTCATGTGTGACACTCAAACACACTCTGTAATATGCAGAATGACTGGTGTGGGAAAATAGTAAATATCAATTTTTTTGCCTATTGGTGTTTTCGCAGTGTTCTCAGAATTGTAGTGCCAGTACTGAATGTTGTGTTCTTGATCAAACGTATACGTCTGCATATCGTTCATTTTCTGAATTACCATTGATATCTTTTGAATAACAATTGACAGATCTGAATTACAATTGATATCTTCTGAATTGCATTTAATCAATCTGAATAACAATTGATATTTTCTGAATAACAGTTGATTATTCTGAATTACAATTGATATCTTCCGAATTGAATTTGACTAATCGGAATTACAATTGATATTTTCTGAATAACATCTTATATTATCTGAATTACAATTGGAAAAGGTGTAGTACTTGCCCACCTCGCGATGGTAAATTTTCAAACCCTGCATCGAGATTTTCACACCCAACGTCAATCATAAATCACGCGAATTTCTAACTCCGTCGGGTCATGCCATATTACCCACCGCAAATTATGACAATTTGCCGTGAAACATACGCTACACGCCGGTGCCAACGTACTCTGAGGTAAACAAAAGAGGAACTACTCTAAAACTCACAGCCTACCTAGAAAAACATCCATCTTTCCGTTCCGAACGCCGAATCGCAAACGAAAGTGATTGTCGTAGCTGAACTAGTACGAAATATTCGCGGAAATACACGCGGCCGTCTATAGTCGCTAACCGTTGCCGAGGTCTTTAACACTGGTCCTCTCTCAGAACTCAAGCGTGCAGGAGACATTGGTCCTGCGCCCTACAGCGGGATAGTTACGGCAGGAATGGCTGAATGAAAGGGGAAAGGACAGGTGAGGAGGTAATGGTTGTACCCCTCGAGGGAATTTATTGCCAATGAATTAGGTATTATGGTTTGCTACTTTTCCTGCTATTTTCGACTTCCGGGAACAGGCGAACGTGACGAGCATATGCTCCTTTTTCTTGCAGGACTCTTGTGGGAAATGGGATATCAAGTTGGTTGATTTTCGATTTTGGGTTACTCTAGAACTGGTGCATTATACTGTGACATGATGTTCCATAATGGAGAACATTTGTAAGAATTTTTTTACAAATAACTCTCTATTTTGCTTTGTGTAGATATTTCTTTGATTGCTATTTATTTGATTCAATTTTCCTATTATTGGTATACAAATTGAGCAAGAAAAAGTGATTTTTTTATATCTAAGTGGCCGTCGTCGCTTTATAGGAAGGGGAATAGCTGTTTCAGGTAGGCTTTCTCTTCCTGATAGTTATTGTGATTTTTTGTATTTCGCTTCATTCATAGAAGTTGTGATTTCTATTTTTTGATTCGGCCAAGCCAAAAAATAATTCATGAAAGGATCACACCCTGATCAGCATGTGGACAACCTCACAATAGGGGCATTATTGACTTGTATCCCAAATACAAATGAAATGAAATAAGCATCAATGAATCAATAATGAAGCAAACTAACAGAAGTCGCTCTAGGGTACCACACAAGAAACTACTGAGATCGTTTTCATGTGTTCAGGTTCCGTTACTAACATGCGATTAGAAGATCAAAGATGTAACGACTCTGATTTATAATCAACAATGTTTTCTGCGAGAGTTTCACTTGAGGCCATGGAGAAAATATAACAAGAATATTGTTTGCTCTCACCTCGTGCAGTACTCAATTTTCCAGTATTTCAAGGGGGATTCACATGGTTTGCCTTCAACAAGATTTCATTTCTCGCACAAGGAAACATTGTCATACGAACACGGTATGGTTGAACAGGTCAGCAAACGATTGGTTACACGCGGCCCCTCAATAAGCGGTGAAACTAAGGTCTTCAACACCAATTCTCTTCCACAAAATCAGGCGTGTAAAACCAATTGTTTATAATCCTTGCAAGTTACTAAGGGAAGAAATGGCTAGATGGAAGGAGAAAAGGACATGCTTTGCCAATAAATCAGGTTTTATGTTTTGTGATACTTTTCCTGTTTTTTTCACTTCAAGAAACAGGTGTATGTACGAAATGTCATGCTCCTTTGGTCGCATGTCTCTTCCTAGAAGAGAAAGCCTGAGTTAGCCGAACGAATCTGAATGCATTCGTTTGATCAAGTTATGAGATAATAATTGAGTGAATTGCATAACCAATTATGAAAAAAGTGATAATAGTGATGGAACTACTGCGAATATCGAAATGAAAATCTGTTGAAAAAACTGTGGAGTTATTATATCCTGAGGTCTAGTATATGCCTCTTTCACGTGAATTTCTTTCTTATCCGGTAAAAACATATCATGTCTTCAACATTAATCTCTTCGTGAAATTTCAAACTTGAAACGTTCGTATCTCTTTTATTTCTGACGTTATTCCATAAGTAATCTCACTGTCGTATGGAATTTTAATGAAAGAATGTAGGCTTTCATGGCCGGTGTTGATACACAGTAAGTTTTACAGGCTTGAGGGCCATGTTCTGGAATTTTGAGTTCCGGATCTTTCGGCTGCATCTGCGGCAGCCATCTTCAGCGGTGTGGTCGTAGTTGAACTCCTCTCTGTGAGTCTACTATGACTAATGCTTCAAACTTCAACTTTCTTCAAGCATTTAGTTTACTAGGTGATGAATGAGTTTGAACTACGATTATTTATAAACAATGAATTATTCTCCGCTGTAATCTTTGCTTTTTTGATTCCCAATCAATTGATACTCAAATTTATAAATGATCTGCCTATGCATAAAATTGTGATCCAACCCAACCCATGTAATGAGAATCATTATTCTTCAATCTATCAATCTTAATGCAATTAAAAAATGCCAATTTCCTAATGCTGAGACCATGTTCATTGATATAACTACTTCTCTTCGGGCTTGAAGGCCGTCGTTCAAGCCCGAAGAGAAGTAGTTATACTATAATAACCTCGGCCGCGGAAGCCTCAACCATTTTGTCATGTTCATTGAATTTTTAAAACATTTTTTTCTCCTGGAGGTGCTAACCTTGCCAACGAAACGCGCATCGAGTTCAAATAATATCAGTTTTCAACTTGTACACCAAATGTTCCATCTCATCGTTTATATCTTGTATATATGAACGATTAAACAACAATCAAAAATTTCACAGGACACCTCGTTTCCTACATAGCCCTAATTTCCACAGGGGAAAACTGGAATAATGTCGGAATATCGGCTGAATCAGACTTGAAAAAGTTCAGTCATGGTTGAATCACAATTCACTTACTCTCAATGTGAATAAAACTAAATATATTACGTTTTCAGCCTCCAAAGTCGATAAACCTGTCAATTTCTCACTGAAATTGCATTCAACCACATGTGACAACCGCACTTGTTCTTGTTCATAAATAGAGAAAACTCCATCCATACAATATCTAGGGGTTATTTTAGATCAAAATATAAGATGGTCAGAACATATTATCCATGTTATTAAAAGATTGAGAGCACTTATTCACAAATTTTATGTATTAAGAGATATCCTCTCACGAAAAAATATGATTATATTGTATAACAGCCTAGCAGAATAAATCATAAGGTATTGCATAACTGTATGGGGGGTACATTCAATACAACCATTAAATCACTAGAAACCGTGCAAAACACCTTAAAATAATATTCAGGAAAAACAAACGCTTTCCAACAAATATTTTATATAATGAAACAAAACTGTTGAATATCAAATATTTATTCGCTTACCAATGTATCATGCAAGTGTATGTTACTCAACATAAATTCACCTCAAAAAGTGAAAGAATCACCAGATCCACCGAAAATAAAAATGTACACGTAGATTATTTTAGAAAATCTGTGACCCAAAAGTCGTTCAGATACATTGGCCCAAAATATTTCAACCTCCTACCAATTCACCTGAAACAGATATAATTCCTTAAAAAATTCAAACAAAAAGTTGAAAAATATTTAATCGAAAATCCCACTGCAATTGATTTAAAATGAAAATGTATATTACATTTGCATTACCTACCGGGTTGATGCAAGAAAAGATACCGTTACTTCATCTAACTCGCTTGTTTTCTTTCCTTCTCTTCATAACTCTTCCTCTCATATAAAACACCGGGACGCAGTATTGCAAAACATTCACCCTTATCTAGACACATACTGCTCCTCAACTTAGAACCTAATATGCATGTATACATTTATAATTATATATAAATACTATGAGTATGTGATAATTCGTGATGAATTTGTTAACTGGTGTTTGAATAAATTGAATTGAATTGAAATTGAATATACAGAGAATAGTCTAAAAGAATCTGTTATTATTTGTTATTCAAAAACACGCATCCTATCGTCGAAATCATCACTACACGCATCCTATCGTCGAAATCATCACTTTATGAAATTTCAATATACAAAATTCAGCCTTTCTAGACCGGGCAGCACTGACACAGTTTTCGGACCAATTTTCTACAGTCTGCCTTTGGAAAAGGAAGTTACTGAAGATAAAACGAATCGTAATCCGCAAAAAAATTACGCGCTGCGTGGTAATTCTTGTGAAACCCATAATTTGCGATCGTTAAGTGATCAAAAATAATTTGGATGGAAGCCTTTGCGAAAAAATTTAATGAAAACCAACTTTTTCCAGTGAGCCTTTCACAACTGAAACTAGTGACATCGTGAGAATAACGAAAATTTATGAGGCATACTCTTTGGTAGTATTCAGTGTGTTCCATCACGATCAAATTCTGGGTTGCCATGAAGTACCACGCAGCGCAAATTTTTTTTGCAGATTATGATACGTTTCAGATTCAAGTATTTCCTATTCAAAAGGCAGACTGTGAAAAATTGGTCCAAAAAATCTGTCACTGCCGCCAGGTCTATTTCCCTATTTCCCTATTTTCCTACCTATCCCTAACTTAGTCTGATTCCAGCCCTGAATTTGGACCTAAATATCTGCGGAGAACATATTGATTGAAGGGGAATCATTCATTTACGTTATTCGGTAACAATTTAATTTCCTCCAACTTTTTCATTTCCAGTCGGAAAAGTTATAGGAGGAAGGACTCGAGGGAATCCATTGTCAGTGTTGGTATATTGTTCGGCGCTAATTTTTATTTTATATCGAGAGAACCGGACGAACTTGTTGATTATATCTTTCTGATTCCGGTTGCAGGATGTTCAGAAAGGAGAACAGTGACAAAATTGGTTTTCGCTTTGAGAATATACTAGACCTGGTTCATTATTGTAACATTATGTTTATTGGCGATGGAATACGCTTGCCAATTTCCGATGTTAACCAAGCATTAAGGTAAATGCGTGTTCACTATCAGTGACAATAACAATAATGAGAAAGATATTTTTGGCTTTTTCAATCAACAAAATTACAAAACTTCCATGAAAGAATCAATATCAAATATTTAGTTCTTTACGATACGAGCTAGTCTGAATTCGAGAATAGAATGCTATTCTGATGAATGTTCCTGTTTTGCACACTGCTCTTCATTTGTGTAGATATATCCTATAGATATAGATGATATCTGTTCCTGATCAAATTCCAAGTTATAGGTATACAAATTGGGCAGAAAAATGTGACTTCCTCTATATGAATGTCTATGGATAATTCACACATATCAACAAGGAGTGTTTGTTAGTTCTCTCTTCGTAGTTTTTTTTTTAATTCTCGACCGACCACAAGATAACAAATCTAAAAGAAAATATTTGTGAAAGAATTTTGAAAACGAAATCAGATTCGGTTTCCGAAAAGTCAAAAATAAGTATTTTGATGAATATCAGTTCTTGTATTAGGTTGAAACGAAATTTGAGATATACGAGTTGGTGACTAAAAGAACGTATTCCATTCAGTAGGAATTGTTTTTTGATTAAGGCAGTAACTTATCGGGGTGGATTGAAAATCTACCCTTCTATACTTGTACGGCTTCGAATATTATTTCTTATTTTTTCAGATTGTGGTATGTTGAAAGACCAAAAAATGCTCGAAGAAAGAGTCCATCTACAACAAAATAATGACATCCAAACAGTGTTTCCTAAATGTGTTCCTTTTTTAAGTTTTGTATTATTTTTGCATAGACGTGGAGAAGAAACAGAATTACAGGGAAACTGTGAATTGGTTGAAATATCAGTGGAGCTGTTGTCGGATTCACTTTTATAAATCTCGAAATGTATTTCAAAATTCAAAGACGTTCGATTCGTTCACAAAAACGAAGATTGTGACTGACACAGCTACCCCTTGCTTTTATGACGCGACGGGCGAGCACATAGAAAAAATGGTTTCAAATGGGTTTTTCCGTTGAACAGCTGACACCCTCTAGAAACGTCAATTGCGATGTAGCTCAGCAGTTTATGGTTGTTTGACCAATTGCCCATTCCAGTGAGCCACGAGGCGATCACGGTCTGGTCATTGTTTCTTTCTATGCGATGAATTTTCTTGCATTTTCTATCTCTTTTGATTTCCATGTGGAAATAATGATATTGAAACAAATTTCTTGCATCATTGTAGTTGTCGAAGTATATGTATTTCCATTTTTTATATTTATGAACTTTATGTATGAATTATGATATTGACGGAGGTTTTCTTGTAGATTTTATATTTTCCAAAGAACCCGTTCTGCAAAATTATTTTGTTTTTGTTCGGAATTGAAATTATGTTGAGAGTACTGTTATTTAAAAAGGTAACCTGTATTATAACTTCATATCAAATTATTTCTCACATTTCAATACTCACAGATATCAGTATCACAGAAAGAAATGTATTCAGAACCTCATAATTCCCGAATTGAAGGCAGCATTTTTTTTACTCGATGCAACCAGATCAAACAAATCCAAAATTCTTATCAACTCTCGTCGCATTTCATCCTGAATTTTTTTATAAAAACATAGCAAATGATGGGTAAGCTCCTGAGTTTCAGATGGTTCAGCTGATAGAATTTCTGTTTCGAAATACGGAAGACATGCTTATTAGCTACACGACCTGAATTTCAATAAAGGAATGTTCCAAACTAATAGAAAATTGGAGGGTGTATCAAACCATTTGAATCTATATTCGTATATATTTATTTTTCTTAGAGTATGTATTGGACTACATCTATAAATACAGGGATTTAACTTACACTACTCAAAACTATTCGAGAAACTTTTAAACATTGGACTTGCTCATCTATAGTTATAGCTATATGGAAGTATCACATCTGTACGATAATTTTTGGTTCCTAATAATGTTTATGTTCATATTAAATGGATACCCAAATTTTCTCGGACAGAACAATGGAAACTATTTTCGTATGGATAGACTGAACAGTTAGTGCCCTTTAAATTCATGACATGATTTTGCTCTTTTTTGTATTTGCTACGCGCCTTAAAAAATGGCACGAGTCTGTTTCAGTGGAGCTGGTCAATTGTGTGCAAATGAATAAAAAAAAGAAGAGTTCCATTGGTACGAAACATAAACACTAATATTTCACTTGTAGTTCAAACAGGGAACAGTTGGCATGAACGCAAGTGTACACAATTGTTTGCTGTAGGTTGGATATGGTGAGTACACTTATTATTAGTTTTTTTAGAAACCTACAAATTGATATTGATTCAATGGGTGAAGTGAATAAAAGTGAGCATGAGTTCAAACTATAGATCCGTCCTTGTCATATCTCAACAACCCGTATAAATTTGTCCCAAAAAATTTGAGTGCCAGCATCTGCTTCAACTTTATTCACTCTAGCCATTATGCCAACGATTGTAAATTAGTTACTCCATCAAGGAATAATTTAGTTTTATGTATACTCAATAGTGCGCAACGAACCCATTATTATTCATATATAGCTAATGTTGTTTTTTCAAAATTCCCAGTATTTTCTTACTCAGATTTTTGAAACTAGTTCAGGTCGAAGAATGATTAGAGAAATGATGTGAAACGAGTAGATTATCAGTTGGGTAGTTATTGAAGATAGTAGTCAACAAAAATATGACAGTGTTCGCTTTCACTTACAATCTGTTTACAAAACTGCGACACGTGTTTCGCTGAAGAATAGCTTTCCCAACAAGCAGGATGACTAATTTTCTATTAATTCACAATAGCTTCCGACAAGCAGGATAAATAAATTGATTGATTTTGCAATTGTTTGTGATTTACAATAGCTTTCCCAAGCAGTATAAATAAATCACTAGTAATTTAACGAAAAGGCGCGTCGCGGTTTTGCAAACCCATTGTGAATGGGAATCGTACAGGAAACTCTGATATTTCTTATTGAATATAGCCAGTTCAGTTCGAAGATAGTAGTTGCAGTGGTACTAAATGTAATGGTATTCTAGATCGAATAATATCGACTTCAACCAAAGTTATTCAGCAAATAGGCCTTGTCACTAACTCTCTATGCGATTCCTCAGGAGCAGCATATTTATTTGCGGGCCTGACAGCTACGAATCGTCAAAAAAAATATCTGCCCCTTTGGGGGATTGAACTCGGGACTCCTTGGACATGATTCGGGCGAACAACTACCTGGGCATAGAAACGAAGATTAAAATAAGATCCTCTTGCTTGATTGCATTTTTTTAACTACTCAAGATGTTTCTTTATTTCAATTCTAGCCGTTATTCGAGCAGTACTAAGCATAAAATTGAAAATGAAAAGGAATTTGTCTATAGATCAGTAACGTAAAAAATTGTGGTTCGAAATGGATCTGTTACTCTCGCTGCAAGCCACTGTATGATAATGTAAACATGATTTTTCTATCGAAGAACAGTACTTCATGCATTAAAATTCCATTGAGAATTTCACAGACAAATATTCTGTTTGACGATTTCAGGAAATCTGGGATAAATATATGCCTTTTTTTCCATTCCTCCATTCTCAATTTTGGAAAGTGTGCATTTTCACCAAACCTTTCATTCAACTTGTTAATAGGTATCGTTAACACCATGTATATTTCCATCAGATAATAAGATACTACAGAAACACTATATTTCGTCATGAGAATATCATAATTCTAGGGAAATAGAGCAGCATTCCATTGCGAGGGAGAGATAGAGAGAGAGCAAATGATTTCGTTTCTGAAAGACATTCATCATGAAATCCTCCATGTGGGTGCACTGCTGTAATTGCACCGTCTAATTTCGGACCGTATGTCGTTAGACATGGCACTGACATTTAATAACGAACATCATACCGTCCGCTTCATAATACCCCGTTATTTTAAAACAATCAAGAACTACTCAATACACTGCGGTAAAAAATTAATGATATTTGCTTACCTTGAATCGAAGTCGAAGTTCATTTGTGATTCAAACTTTGGTATCTACATTTTCTTCCATTGTTTGGTTAATGTACCAGATTACACTGCACTCCAAATGTCTACCAATAGGGATATTTATTGATATTATTGTTGTTTTCAATGAGCTCGTTCCACTCTATCGACTTCATAGTATTTGTATCACTAAGTAGTGCCCATTTTCTGGTAAAAAATGGATCATCTAACTACTGGAACTGGAACTGGAAACTACTGAAAGCGAGCAGCAGTTGCTATTTAAGTGAATGCAATCTGGTTTCAAAATCCTATTGAGAGACAGGATACACATAAAAAAAAATTATGGACTCATGGATGTTCAAGAGAGTTTGTTGAGAAACTTCCGAAAGAATACATGAAAGATCGTCCTACGAACATTCCTTCTAGAACTTATATCGTGGGTATTAGAAAAAGGTTACTGATTCGGTAACTGTCTTCAACGTGAAATATAACAAAACTATTACTGGAAATGAATCAACAGAAATGGAATGGTAATAACATTCCGAGATATGTTCAAAATACCTCATTCGTTTGCTGAAAGATCTCGAAATGAGTTGATGAGTTGATATTCCTTTTCCGATTTTGAATTATATAATAATCACGTTTCTGGTCATCACCATACAATGGTGACCACGAATAAACACTATTATATAGCGTATATTCTCTAATATATAAGGGAATTTTCCTCAAAGTTTTCGGCACTTTCTCATATTTCTCCACTACAAATGCTATTATCATTCCGAATGTACTCGTAAGAATAGACCTGATATTAGCGAATAACGAAAACCGTACACATTTTCACATGACGAACACGTCTTCTTCTTTTTTCACTGAACCGATATACTCGTACACTACCGTACCGAACAAACTACAGTTATATCAAGGTGTCTGTTCGCACTAGAGGCATATTATAACGAGTCACTCTGGGTACCACAATGTCTGATTGCGTTATCTGAGGAAGAGTAGTGTCTGGAAACAGTTGCAGAAAAATTTTCATTTCGGCTATTTTTAGGATTTACTGGGTTATATAAAACACCGGAAACGCATATCACTGCATTTGCTGTGTTAAAATTGTTTACGTATGTTTTCGACGACACTTTGTTGTACTTTGTTACCCAAGGATTTTAGACACAATCGTGAGTTTGCATTTTGTTTACTGGTATTGGTTCTGATAACATATTTTTATTTATTTTAATTATTTTCTCTATAGAAATCTGCCAATATACCCATTGGTTCAAGAGCTGAAATAAAAAAGAAGCAATGGATCCAAAGAAGTGAATCAAAAATTAAAATAGTTAAAAAAGTGTAAATAGACAGAGATTCAAAATGAAAGAAAAAAAAAACACCCGAATCAAACAAAATCAGAAAAAATTAAGAAAATTGTCGAAACGACGTATGAAGCTAGATATAATCTAAGATGTAATTGCTACTACTCAAAATCCTTTACTGGTAATCTCAAAACGTAAATGAAAGGTATTTGTGATGAGAACATTTTGATCAGAAAAGACATCAAATAAGAAGGATAGAGGCATGAAAATGAACTGATAAAAAACTTTTGAATTTTTATTTTCAAAATTGTCCGATCTCTCAACATATTCGGCAGCATCCCATCGAAAAATTCAGAGTAACGTTATCTGTTGTACTTTACATTTCAAAAGCTTTCGATAGAATTTGGCATCGGGACTCCTTTCCAAACTGCCATCTTATGGTTTGCCTCCTCAACTGTGTGCTTGTTGAAGAGCTTCTTGCTTGATACGTTTCTGTGTGTGGTTGTTGATGGTGTATCGTCTGAGATCCTCTCAATAAATGTATGTGTTCCACAGGGTTCAGTTCTGGCGCCCACTCCGTTTCTGATTTGCTGGAGAAAATATATATTGTCCAGTGCATAGTTTTGCGGCTGACAGTACTCTTCATATTAGTTTCTCCTCCAGTGTCCCCATACCAGCACGAGAAACAAAACTTCAGGGAAGCATTAACGTCAATAGAATTAACGATGACTTGACTAAAATAATAGAACGGGGTGATCAACTTGATGTATTTCAATACTGGGAAAACCAAGGCACGTCTATACTCAAATAAAGGTGATCTATCTCCATCTAATATTCAGATGTCATGTCAGGTGTTATTAGTCCTAAAAAGTAAAGTATCTCGATGCTAGGAATTAAGATCAGTAATAATATCTCATGGAAAAACAATGTCAGATCGATTGCTAAGAGTGCTTCCCAGCAGCTTGGATTTCTATTTCGTTCGCGGAAATATTTTACTTTTCACCAGCTTCTAAGGATCCACAAGGCAAAGATACGGACTGTCTTGGAATATACAGTTCTCGAGTATGAGACTCGGCACCCCAACTTTCATTGGAGCTTCTTAATTCTATTCAGAGGAAGGCAATCCGTCTTGTTGGTGATTCTTTGCTCTCGGATTCGCTCACTTCGTTGGAGCATCGTAGAGGGGTCAGAGACTTGTCTCTCTCCTATAGATTTCCACGGTCGGTGCTCTGCGTTGCCGTCAATCGTTCCACCCCTTTGTTGTGAGCTTGGAGAATTGTCGAACCTCTGTTGCAGAGAAATATTTTTTCACTAGAACAGCTGAATTTTGGAACTCCTTGCCGAAGGAGGTGTTTCACGGGGATTACATACTTCAAGAGAAAGAAGTTATTCAACTCGTTCGGTGGCAATTGTCGGTTTTTTTCAGTGAATGGTTGCGTTAGAAATCGCGGCATTTTAAACTTGGGAGTGTCGAAATTACCGATACCGTCTCTGTTGGTCAAATTCAACACTAATCTTTATGACATTGTACCGTTTGTTCACATATACGGTTTCTGTTCTTCAGTGCCATAATTGCTTGAGTCGTGACCATTTATCATTTCATTTGTTCAATGCCACCCTTGAGTGTTCATTTCCTATAATGATACTGATATATATTTTATATGAAAATACTGTTGCACCTGCTACAAGCATGTTATGTAGAGTAATCGAATACATTTTCTATTCTGCTCCATTCTGTCCTATAATATTCACAGAAATGTCACAGTTTCCTCACTGATGACTTGTTTCGCTATACAATAGCTAAGTCCAGTTCTAGCTCCTAGACAACACCTCTTTTATTCTCCTTTGTTAATCACCCTCACGAGGGTGTCCAGAAGGCATAGCGACTTAATGATTTTCTTGTAGTATGTTTGCAGTTTTAAATATGAAAACAGTTCAACAAGAATCTAAAAGTGTAAATGTATGGAAGGGAAGGAAGTTTGCCACAAAGGATTTTTATTGGAAATATGAAATGTACACCTTGGAGTGTATTCTCTATGAACCATTCTTTTTTTGTATACTTAAGTGAATATGCATTCTACGACAGCACTGCTCTGCATGAAAAACTCTTTATAACTTCAACACTGTTATCATCGAATTTTAGTTCTGCACCAATTTCTGTTTGAATTTGTTTGAAGAGATATGTTATATATTATATTATTATATATTATATTTTGGTGATACTCATTCATTACCTCTTCTTTCTTAACAACGGACTTCGACTAAACGGATTCACCTTGAAAATAACCAAATGTGATATTCTCGACATTTATTGTTTTCTGAACAGTCGCAACTGAAATAAAACTTATCGGTTATAATTTCACGAGTGCATGAAAATTACCGATAATTTTGCAAGAAAGCGTGATATCTAAAAATTGCAAGAGTTTATTTTCATATTTTGGCGAAAGTGCCCGAGTCCGAAGGACGAGGGCTCTTTTACAAAGCATGAAAATAACCTTGCTTGAATGCAAAATTATCTGGTCATTTTTATGCACGAATGTAATTCATTGGAATATTTCACGAATGAAGAAATTCTCAAGGAAATGGTATTTTTTGTTCATTTATACTTTCCTCTATAGATTGTATGGAGCACTGACCAAAACGCGAAATGTTTTTCTATTTTTGAAGTCTATCTGACATTTATTTATGTTGTTTACTGACGTCTAGCGATACTGTTTCAAATGTGTTGTTATGGTGACTTGATACAATGCAATTACCGCTGTATGTTTTCGATAATTGCATTGCTCTTATGGGACATTTTTATATGTGGTAAATATTCGGAAAGTCATACATGATAGTTGTAGTCAATCCCGAAAACGTACGAGTGCGGGAATTATCAAAAGAAATTGATAAAACTTTGAAAAAGTTGAAAACAATTATTATAATAGGGTACCAGGATAGCCATAAAAAAATCATAAATATGTGAAAAGAGTCCATTGAATGGGGTTTTGTCGTGATTTCTAAACAACCGTAACACATAGTCGCTATTTCCAACCGCAAATGGACTCCGCAAATTGATAACAAAGACCGAAATGTCACGTTTGAAAGGCGATAAACGACCGTCAGATACGGCCGGACAACGCTGATGGGTTGAAGATAAGCCTCCGCAGGAAAAGCGTAAATACCTATCGGTTCTGATACAGCCACCAACATGTCACAAACCGTGATGGGATAAACACGGCGATACTAATCCGTATCTGAGAATTATTTCATTCAAAATCATAGGAAAGTGATCAATTGAAGGTAGGAAATAACTTACACAACTTCTTTTAGAACTTTCCAACCTCTTCGTCTTTTATTCAAATCGTCATGCTACTCACCGGAACTCACGAAATGTTCAGATCCCTACTAACTAATGCACATCAACGAAATTGTACAAAACAAGCTAATCCCTGACATGGCATTTTAGCTTCAACACAATGTTTAAGGCTCGAAGAAAAAAGAAATAGGTATTCACCTTCTCCCTTAAAACCCTAACCCTCTTCAACAAATCTTCAAGCCTCACCAAGTTTTCAAGAATGGATCATAACCTTTTCATTAGCCATTTTCTTGTTTACAGGAATCGTCTATTTCCAATAGTAGGAGAGCCTACGATGCTAAATCGGAATTTACTCGAGCGTCATAGAGACCTATTGGGTTGCGAAGCTTAGGGGATAAAAAGAAAAAAATGTTGTATAATGTATACCTTTTCATCGGTGGGGAAGCGGCTATAAACTTTTAAAAATTTGAAAAAAACCGGTGCATGGACATACTCGAGCGCATCAGATATTGATATCATCTATGTCCTACATATTTTTAAAAATGTACGTATGTTAATCTGATTGTTTCCATAATGGGGGTGGTCGCACGTAAGGGTTGAAAATGAAAAAAAAAGTCTCTAGCGCGTCAGATTTTCTGAGGGGACGTTAAGTGAACCTAAAAAAGCTCTTATATAATAATCTGACGGTTTGGATGTGACCCAGACAGTTATTAGAATGTGAAAAAAAATTCGTCATTTCGAAATACACGTTGCAATATCATAATCTGGCGATTATCTGGAGGGATTCGTCTATTCTGTCAATTTGAATTTTTTTTAATTTTTTTTAAATCATTGAACTCAATTAATTGAAAGTCTCAGGAAAAAGCATGCAAATGAAAGAAGTGTATGCTTTTTCTAGTAGATTACTTGTATTTATAAGAAAATAACTATAAGCAATTGAATTTTAAAAACTTCAAAACTTTGGATATTCGTTGTAAACAATATCATGCCACCAACGATTCTTTGGATCAACTGTCATGGCGTCATGGCAACAGAAGCCAGAGTGGGGATGGAGTGAGAGAGCAATACATAGAGAAAGAGTGAGAGAGAAATAGAAACGTGGAGAGGGGAATGTTGGCATCACGTAGCTGCACGCATTAAACTGTATCAATGAATTCTTATTATTTCGGCTTGTGGAAATCGTCAGATTATATATTTTTTGTAATTCTTGAATTATTCCCTTCAAAATAAAAATAAAATTAGCCACGTCGAGATGACGTTTTTTTTTACAACTTTGTGCCCTCCACCTTCTTTGGGTCACTCTCGAATTGTCAGATTACTGGAATATACATTTTTCAGGATGTAACTAACTCAGCCTACCTCAATCTGACGCGCTCGAGAATTTCAGATGAGCAATTTTTTTTTACTAATCTGATCCTTTATCCTTGAAGGGCGGCCATATATATAGGGCTCAAACATGGTGGAAGTACTTAACCGGGTACAAGGTATCCCCTGTATATTAATATGCCGCGCTTGTGTAAATCCCGAAATTCCCGCTTTGGCTCCCCTATTACAATGCCTACTCAAAACACAAAATTTAATGAAATCTTGCAAATCCTCATTCCTTGATGTATTTTGTAACATACAAGTGATTTGTAAGTATACAAATCTTGTCAAAAAAATCATCTATTGAGAAAATGCTATATTTTTCTTTCACTTTTCGCCTCGGTATGTAACATGCTGTTACTGTTTTCTATTAAATTTTTATCATATTTTTTAACGAATACGGAGAAAGTACAGAACTGTTCTATTAACTGAATGTTTGAGTTTTTTCTGGAGGTTTTCGTGAACTGAATTTTTTTCAAAGAAGTGAGAATATGAAATGGAAATGCATGTTTCAAAATTGAAATATAGCTCTTTGAAAAACATTATTTTGTGGTGAATGAATTCTTTCTTCGTAGTTTTTTGGGTTTCTCAACCTAAACAATTACTATCGGAACCCATACCAGTGTAGAAGGATAGATTTCTGATCTACCCCGAAAAGTTGCTGACTAATTGAACAATGTCCAATGGACATGTTCTATCCGAAAGAGACTGTTTTTTATTAACACACCAACTTTTCGAGGTTGATCAGAGGTGTATCCTTCTACACTTGTACATATTCCGATATTAATTCTCAATTTTTTCAGATGTGAGAATGTGAGATCTGTTACAGTTTTTTTATCTACGGAAGATGAAGAACCATAGAAGAGGTAGGTGTCAGCAATATCTCGAAAAATTGGACTCTTTCCTTCAGTTCAGTGATGTGTGTGGTTCTCATTTTCATGAGGCAGATGGCATTCGGTACCTTTCGAAACCCATTCTTATTGTTACTCAGAAACGAACCCTCCATTTGAAATAAATTAAAATTCCTGAAAATATAAATGGAGAATTCGACCTCATTGGTGGTTTCAAATAGTTACATGACGAATATGCTTGAAAACTGAGAAGACAGTAAATTGTATTTTCATGAATTAGTTTTTCACTCGATAAATATAAATATTTGGAAATTAACATTGTAAATTGTAATATTCAAAGAAAAGGGGATCCAAGTTTTCTTTTTGGTGACAAAAATCAGGATTCAATGAATTGAAGTGAATCGACTTGTGAAATTGAATTGCACAAGGGTTTGCAACTTAAAATCATCCCAGCAAGGTATAAGAATAACCTGTCAGGTATGATCACTGAAGAACATATAACGTGGACTATCCAAAAAGAGTCAAAGTTATATCCTGTCATGGTAACCTGCCTACTACATCTGCATCCAAACTAAAGAAAGTAATAGCTACATCTTCATCCAAACTTATTATAAAAATATTTCAGGAAGCATATAATCCAACTTTTCATATTTTCTCTACCCTCATGCGGAAAACAAAACTTCATATGACTACATTCCGTGGAAATACTGATTGTTTATTGCACTAGTGTGATAAAAATGAATTGCAATAGTGCAATGATAATTCATTGGACTTATCGCGGTACAATATGTTTTAGTTTTTCCACGAACGTGATAATTATTGTATAAAACTCGTGCAAAGATTGAATCATTTCAATACATTTTGTTTTTCAAGTAGGCAATGTAGATAGGCGAACTACTTCATGGAGCTCCCAACAAATGTCACCACTGTCATTATTGGTTAATAGGTAGATGTTAAATATTTTACATCTATGTACATTTTGGCTTCGTTCTCATGGATGCGTTTGAATACCAATAATATTTCGAAAATTTCACGGGAACTGCTGCATATAGGCAATGTTTGGACTACTCCCTGAAATATTGGCGGAACAATAAAAATAGACTGGCTCTGATGAGCAACAGTGCAACAGGTGCTGTACTTGTAAAATGGTTGATAAAAAGCTAAAGTGAGTTCTTATATTTTTAGTACGTTCTATAATGAGATAATATGTAAAAACTATAATATCGTTTCAGGATAAGCTTGTTTTGTATAGAGTTGGTGTGTACTCGTTGCGGTGATCTAAATAAATGCGATAAGTAGAATGACGTTTTGGGTTTAAGACTAAGAGGCTGGAGATTTTCAAAAGGAGTCGGGAACGTTATTTCCCATCCCTTCTTCATTTCAGTGAATAATTTGTTATTTGACGAAATGGATAAGTCTTTCTCCAGTTATTTTTTATCTTCCTAATTCGGGATTTCATATTCAGCTTCTTCTTTCCTGTTGAAATTATCCGTGTGTTTGTGGATCTCTATTGCCTCCCGTATCAGTCGACTATGGTATCCCTGATTGGGGGCAATGAGTTTCGCATTTTCACACCAAATCCTGTGGTTACCCTTACTGACTGCGTGTTCTGCTAACAGCTGACTTGTCAGTTTGCCCTAGTCTGCAGTTTCTTTCATTCTGTTTAAGCCTAGTTTCCATAGATCTTTTGGTGGCACCGATGTATACTTTTCCACAGGTGCACGGTATTCGATAAACCCCTGCTGCTGACAGTGGGTCCCTTTGGTCTTTAGCCGACCTGAGGATTTGTTGTATCTTCCTGGTGGGGTAAACTCAAGATGTATGAGCCACTAGTGCCAGGGACACGTCAGGAAGAAATTTCAAAAAACGACGGCCTTCAAACCCGAATCAAAGTGGTGATAATGAATTTGTCATTTTACAAACTGGAAGAAGGTTAAAATTGATCAATTTTTCGAATGAATGTAAACAAATCAATTCATTCCATTCGACGTAGCGTTCAGTTGCATTTGTTGCATGTATAACTGTTGTCGAAAATATTCAGTTACCAAAAAAATTCTAGCTGTGCGGTGTTGTCATTCGTTCATCACGGCTAGTAAACCAGAGTTGACTGTAGTTATGCCTGATTATTCACGGACGTGATCTCGATTGTGCATGATGCCTCTGATCAAGCAATAACTATTCAAACCGCCCAGATTCAGGATGGCGTGCTGTTAAGCGTAGGCGTCAATTCGCCTGTCGTGAGGGAACCGATAGAATTATAATAGACGATACTTGGATTAGCCGACGTCGATTAGAGAAGTTGGAATTAGCGGGTGGGATTCAAGGTATTATATATTCTGAACAGTCGGTTGAGAAGGAGAATCTGCGGATTGGCTGATTGAGACAACTAACATGTATGAGATCCGTCAAAAAATAGTTGGTAACAGAGCGTACGTTGGGGTTAAAACTGAAACATTTTTTGGCAACCACTTCATAGCCAGAAGAAATTCTCAGATAGGTCAATATTTGAATTATATTGTATAAATAATGATGAATTCAATTCTTGACTGCTTTTACAGAGTTTTACTGCGATTTATTGGATGAGACCTGTTCAACCGATTAAACTGATCAAAACAGACATGGATATGGCTCACTTTCCAGGAATTATATTGTTCCTGAGTTCGAATTTGAAATTTTCCGAATTTACATTTCTGCTGGAAATAATCCCTCCTGCACCAAGCTCCATCGACCAAAATGCATGCTTGTCTAGAATTTTAAACACTTTCCTTTAAAGCAAACTCTCTCGTGTATAATAATTTTTGATGAATTTCCTCGACGTGCGGTCCCGAGATTTTATCAAATTATAAACACACACAAGTTATTGGCTGAGCAAAATTTCGAAAATTACGGATGTGCCAAGTTTATGCACTCGGGATATAACCCCAAAAAAAATTTCAAATTCAGTACCATTTTCTGATTACTAATACATATTAAAATTAGATGTCAATACGTTTGGAGAGAAGTGGATTTTTTTTTGATGTCGTAGATCATTCATATTTCGAAGATCATTTTGATGCATGAACTTCCTGTATGAACTCCAATCTCCAACTCTATTTCGAAGCTCCATTATTTTTTTTCAACATTTAACTCAAACCATTGTTTATGGAGAAAAAAGGTGGTTTGGCAACCATAAGAAAATATCATTCGGTAGGATACTACGGATAGATGGCATTAGTTAGTTTGTTTCCAGCTCATGTAATAATAATAATAATATATTTATCGCCATGGCTTTCCTATGAAACATCAGCAGCTTCAAATACAAAATTACAATTCACAAACACACATATAACTATAAAAGTAAATACTTGAAATTGTCTCAAAAATATAGAATGTAAAATATATATATATATTTATATATATCATCACTTGAGTTCGTTAATTTGTGGCTGTTACGAAAATAAAAAAGTATGCATACACAACTCAAACGTTACACTAAAATTGTTCGTTTTCGTTTACCAGCTGACGAACGTCAACCCTCAAAAGTCTGAACTTGTGCGAGCAATGGATCAACGAGGCCTTACCTTTTAACGTGCGATTACCCAGCACGGTGGCCCGGCGAGGACACTTTACAGACATTGTAATATTCGTCAAGTGTCTTTTTTTTATATTTTTTCTTGCATACGTCGTATTTTCAACCCAACATTTTCTTTATCAATCATACATAATTCAGGGAAATCAATTCAGAAACAGAAGTGAATTTTTTTCATTGTCTTCGACCATTCATATTTTTATGATTAATATACCTCGTAAATTCTCATTCTCTGTATAACCTTCTCTTGTCAACACGTTTGTTTGAAGCTTGAAAATATTTCTGTCAACATTTGAGTCAAGCTAACTAAGATGTCTAGAAACCCTGGTGTAGGGATTTATACCTGGGAAAGTTTGGGCTCTAAGTGGCGACACATGCCTACTATGATAATAAGCATCATGGCTTTTCGACATCAAATCGGTTCAGATGGCGTGTGCAACGAAAAGAGTTACAAATTTCCTAGGAAATGTATAAACGGCCGACCTAACGGCTGGCTATACTTTTACTTTTGGGCGCTGACTGATCAACAACCTATATTATTCGTTTAGAATACTGGCCAAATTCCCTATAATTGTGTTCCTTTCATTCGATTTTGTTTTTTATGAGTATGACATTAGATTTTGCTCATTTTGTTGACTGCTCGAATCAAAGAATATAGTTTGTCGATCGATCGGTTGACTATGCACTTCCAATTAGCGTCAACTAGCGATGAAATTGAGAAACACACCACAATACGTAAAAATGACACTAATGACAGAAAAGTGTCGCCATAAAATTCTAAACAATATCGCATCAGTCCCAGCACCATCCTTCCAGACATCTTAATGCTAACATATAAATGATTCATAGGTGTGTCATTCAATGGGCAAGACCTTGATAAATAGTCGGCTCTTTTGATTGCATCTGAATTTCGTCTGTATTTTACAATAATTTAACGAGAAATAATTTTGGCATTAATAATTATCTTATGAAAGCCCGAAAGCAAAGCTCGAGGGCTTTCACCTCTGGTTATCAATGCCAAAATAATGTCGAGTCAAGTTGATAAATGCAAGAGAAACTTAGCAGCAATCAAAATAGTAGCTTATTGATTCATGAGGATTATTTTTTGAACCCAATTCCCTATATCAGAGAGACATATTCACAAATTTAAACAATTTGGAAAATTTCATTCAAAATATCAACAACAATCAACAAAATTCAAACATAAACAGTACCGGCTCTAGGAATTATCAATTGAAATTGAAAGCACAATTATTGTATGTAATTCCATGAGCTAATTTTACTCCTCACTTTATTATGGGGGATTGTAGACTGGATTACACTAAGTATTTCTTCGTTTGTAGTGTCGCCAAACCGATTCATTTTTGAACACATCAACACGATTGATTCAATTCGACGTTTAAGATCTATTTATTTTAAGTACTTTCAGATGCACGGGCTGTTTGATATAATTATTATCATGCTGAATAGTCGGTGACTATTGTGCACCATGCAAATAGTCGTTGATGGCGAGTGTTGATTGGTCTTGTCAAATAGGAAACGAAAGTGTGATTGGTTGGTGACTGATATTTGACAGATGAAAGAAATAATCACAGTTATCAAAGAAATTCGTTATCAATGAAGCACATTTCGAGACTCACCATGCGACAAATTACTTCAGAAATTTAATCAAAGCAACGTTATGAGAAGATGCAATCAATTTTTGATTATCTTTGTAAATAGGCGTAGTTTCACATTATATATTGGACAAGCAGTCGAAGTCATAGAAAACGTGGCAAAGGTGTAGAAAACGTCAAATCGCCAATTTTTTTTTTGGAAATCGCCAGAAACGGCCTACAATCGAAAAATACATAGAAATTCTGGCGCGGAAGCTTTGAAAAACGATTTTTTCGCGTGAAAAACTGAAATTATAGCCAAAAAACTAGTCATTTCTTAGTTGAAAAAAATGTCATTGTTTTGTTGCTTTAGTCACGAAATTTCGAACGAAATACAAGTACTCACACTTTTTTTGATTGAACACATCAGAATTGAGTATATGTTTTTTCCAAATATCCATTGAAAATATCAAAATGTTTACTTAGAAAAATTCACCATCGACACTGACAACAGTGACTGTCATAGTGACAACATTTTACCGACAACGCACGTGATGTAAAGCAAAGTTGACAAACTGTGAATTAGGACAATGTCGTATTCGAATTGCCATCAAAACATAAACTAACCTAGCATCATTTGAATCACGTCTGATTATTGAGATAAATCAAAATCAAACCCAACTAACCTAGCATCACTTGAATAACGTCTGATTATTGAGAAATATTAAAGAATGGGACCAAATGCAATTATAGTGCAAATAAAAAAATTTCAATAGTAAATAGGATATTTCAAAATTTTTTAAAATTAAATATTATACCATATCGAAACACCAGCACCTAAAAAATATTTCAGAAATCGCGGTGGTGCATCATAATATTCGTTTATAACAGTTGTCTATCATTTTCAACAACCAATATAATTTTATCTTCTCATATATTATATATAATGAGTATATGAAAATGTATTGAAATCAAATATAATTAAACAAAATAAAACTGATTATGATTCAAAATGTGCAATCATGTGAAAGAAGAAGTCAAACCTAACTCATCACAGAACCTTTACTCAACAAAATGTTATTGAACTACTTCCACAGCATCAATAATAGTCGCTTCCATCCTCTTCCATTAAGTATAAATCTTCAATCGCATCAGCCGGATGCAAAAAAACATCTTCATAAAAAAATTCATCTTCATAAAAAACATACTTACCATTAATTAATAAAACGCGTGTGGCCCGAGAGATTTTGTGGTGCAGAAAAAGAAAGGCAGAACATGTCCATTTTCGAACTTTAAAAGATCATAACTTGCAATTGTATAACAGTCGAATATAAAATAAAAGATTTTGGAATTGTGGCAACATCGTACCGGTTATCTCTTATCTTTATGCAGCTGTCAAATGACTGAAATTTCATGAATGTTGATGTCAACTTTTTGACTTGTAGTAATTAAATTCCAGCAATGAATGCAAACTGTATGAGCTGAAATATGTATATATACATAATATTTATTCAAGAATAGTATATGTAGATATAATTTCATGAATGCAGTGGTAAGTACAAGGATGATATAACAGTAAATCAAAGGTTTTTTTCGTACCCTCCGCACATTATTTTTCATTGAAATGAGGTTTTCCTATGGTTTCCGCACCAAAATTTTATGTTTTTCATTCATTTCAAGGTACCCTGAACTTCCCCTGCGATTTTCATCAGAATCTGAGACTTGACGTGTTCTACACCTTTACCGAAAACGTATAGTATTCTCCTCCCGAGAAATACCTATTACTCGCTCAAATGGTTTACAACAAACTCATCTTCGCTAATCCTAGCTAGTCTTGTTCGTTGAATTATTATCAGTGTATTTCAGTTTCATTGATTTTAACACAAGCCATGCCTTTTCCTGCTCTCTAACTCAAAGCCTAATGGTGCCGTAATCGAATTGGGAATTGTTAGTTCCTAGCAGGCGAATCTATTATTCATCTAACACCGAAACAGCCTGAAAAGTATTCTCTTTGCGACCAAACTTCAAATTCGGTCATCGTTACGTAGTGTTTGGATTGTCAGTCGGGAAACAATCGAAGTTGAGCATGTTTTGTTCGCCAGCATCGCCCGTTGTTTACATTATAGTCCAATCAAATAAACTTTTTTCGTAAAATTTCTGCCTACCCGAAAAGTAGCTGTGGATTCCGGCAGACACATGTGTCCTTATTATCCCCTAAAGTTTGCGCCAGATTCTGTCCATGCGTTTAGCAACAATTACCGGTTGAATGCCGGAAATAATAATTTTTTTTTGTTTTTTGCTTATATAATGAAAACTATTGATCGGATCGAAAAAAAGTTGCATTGAAAGTTGTAGATAATTGAAAAATCTATTGATTGGCGTTGGCCCGATTTCGATATTCCGATTTGTTGCTCAACTATTGAGCTCGGAAGTTTAAAAAAGGCGTTTTTTCCATTACTCTATTAAAAGATATTGAAATGCATTTGGGGGTTGCAACTGTGAATTTGGGAAGCTTTCAACTAGTAGAAACCACAGTTTCAATTTGGTCGAAAACCAATTGATAGGTTAGCAACAATCTAATTTGTTACTAAAAAAAGTGTCCCACTAGATTGTTATTTCTTGCCCTACAGATAATCGTAGAGCAATGAACGAAACAGTTTTGGATAGTCAAAGAGTTGAACTACGAATTATCGTTTTTGGAAAATCGATTTTTTCAATGTGATACCTTTAAAAATGGCGTCAAAAAAACAACGTTTTTCAAACTAAAAAACAACTAGGAAAAAATGGTCGTATCAAAATGAGAGGAAATGCATGGGAAAGCTGCTATTTTTCTACGAATTTTGATAACCTTACTTTTGTTCCACG
Source organism: Zygogramma bicolorata (assembly GCA_032362365.1). NCBI lineage: Eukaryota > Metazoa > Arthropoda > Insecta > Coleoptera > Chrysomelidae > Zygogramma > Zygogramma bicolorata. The sequence goes on from JAVJAQ010001590.1 coordinate 440,256, forward strand.
ATTATTAGGAGCCAAGATAACACTTTTTATCATTTAGTTTCCCCTCCATTCGTTTGTTTATATGAAGCAACGAGACCTCGACGACTGCACAGAGCAAGAGTCATATTATCCATAGGAACCAGCAGAATTTGTATTCCACAATCATTTATCATATTCATTGATAGGAGCAGTGGAGGTTCTTCCGGGACCGTTCGACGTGCCGTGTGGAGGGGGAAGCCGGAGAGAGCGATCCAGCGCATAAAGCCATCGATTCGATATAAGAGTGAAATAAACTGTTCAAGAACCCAAAATGACGATTTTCGCCAACCCGAAAAGTAGCTGTGGATTCCGGCAGAAACAGGTGTCCTTAGTATCCCTTAAAGTTTGCGCCACATTCTGTCCGTGCGTTTAGCAACAATTAGCAGTTGAATTCCGGAAAACATTAGTTTCTTTTTGTTTTTTGCTTATGTAATGAAAACTATGGGTCGGATCGAAAAAAAGTTGGATTAAAAGTTGTAGATAATCGAAAAATCTATCGATTAGCGTTGGCCCGATTTCGATATTCCGATTTGTTGCTTAACTATTGAGCTCGGAAGTTGAAAAAAGGCATTTTTTCCATTACTCTATTAAAAAATGTTGAAATGCATTTGGGGGTTGCAACTGTGAATTTGGGAAGCTTTCAACTAGTAGAAACCACAGTTTCAATTTGGTTGAAAACCAATTGATAGGTTAGCAACAATCTAATTTGTTACTAAAAAAAGTGTCCCACTAGATTGTTATTTCTTGCCATACCGATAATCGTAGAGCAATGAACGAAACAGTTTTGGATAGTCAAAGAGTTGAACTACAAATTATCGTTTTTGGAAAATCGATTTTTTCAATGCGATATCTTAAAAAATGGCGTCAAAGAAACAACGTTTTTCAAACTAAAAAACAATTAGGAAAAAATGGTTGTATCAAAATGAGAGAAAATGCATGGGAAAGCTGCTATTTTTCTACGAATTTTGACAACCTTACTTTTGTTCCACGATAATTAGGAGCCAAGATAACACTTTTTATCATTTAGTTTCCCCTCCATTTGTTTGTTTATATGAAATAATGAGACCTCGACGACTGCACAGAGCAAGAGTCATATTATCGATAGAAACCAGCAGGATTTGTTTTTTACAATTGTTCATAGTATTTATTGATAGGATCAGTGGAGGTTCTTACGGGGCCGTTCGACGTGCCGTGTGGAGGGGAAAGCCGAAGGGAGACGGCCGTCGTATGCATCGCGTGAAATAAACTGATCAGAGCCCAAAATGACCTCGCTGTCTGTATCTCGGGAACTACTTTAATAACATGATGCAACAATGCAATCTCCTAATCATCAGGAATGACCTGGATCTCTTAATGACCAGTCAAAATGATATTAGAGCTTGTATATTTCAACTGAATCTTATAATTGTCTTGTACATGTATTTTCTTTTCTTTTTCTCCTTTTAATGCGTTGAATACCTAGAACGCTCTTAACACTATTCCTCTGGAAATATCGTTATGACTTCCTTCTATAGTAGTATTGTCTATCTCTGGTTAGCAAAAAGTAGTTTTTAAGTACCTATCCTCACATGTTAGTACTGTAAAGTGTTTTTGTAAGTGAATCCAAAATAAAATGAAACAACCAAATTATACTACTACCGAAACATTTTTGACCTATAGATGTAATTGAAATTATGTTTAGGTAATGAATAACCTTACCTTTTTAGGAAATCGAAAAAATTGAATACTCTCACGTGAACTATCACAGAAGTCAGCTTAACAATAATACATGTTCAAATCACTACCAAAATAAAAGTTCAAATGGAATGTTTATTTCGCGCACTCAGTATAACCAGCCGGAACGATACAAACTGTTCAATCGGGGACACTCTGTACAATAGTATTAACATGCAAATCACACTCTGCTGAAAGAAACAAACGAAAATTTATAGGACCTGACTAACCTAACGGAGACAAAATAAACATGTGAATAGATGAATGTTAATGGATATTTTCAGTTACAAGCTGTAAATATCAAAGAATAATGTTGCACATAAATGGGCCAAAAATCTTAATATTGAATAACATTCATATATACACATTTGTAAAAATATCAATTGGAAAGGAGATGAGCCGTGCTTTATTCATTTTCGAATGTCAGAGAAAACTTGCTTTCTCCATCTAACTAAGGTAACATTTGACACCGTATTATCAGAGTTGAATTTGAAATGAACGAATAATTCACTACATTTGCAGCGTAAAAATTGAATTATTTGCGATTTTAGGGATTTCCGAAAACAAACCGGGTAAGCCATAGTGATATTCGATCATATCTTGATGCACTATTGAAAATAAAAAAAAAACAAAACTTGTCCAGTATTTCCCGAGATACAGACAGCGTGGTCATTTTGGGCTTTGATCAGTTTATTTCACGCGGTGAACTCGACGGCCGCTAGCGGTAGATCGCTCTCTCCGGCTTCCCCCTCTACACGGCACGTCGAACGGTCCCGGAAGAACCTCCACTTATCCTATCAATAATTATGATAAATAATTGTGGAAAACAAATTCTGCTGGTTCCTATGGATAATATGACTCTTGCTCTGTGCAGTCGTCGAGGTCTCGTTGCTTCATATAAACAAACAAATGAAGGGGAAACTGAACGAAAAAAAGTGTTATCTTGGCTCCTAATTATCGTGGAACAAAAGTAAGGTTGTCAAAATTCGTAGAAAAATAGCAGCTTTCCCATGCATTTTCTCTCATTTTGATACGACCATTTTTTCCTAATTGTTTTTTAGTTTGAAAAACGTTGTTTTTTTGACGCCATTTTTAAAGATATCGCATTGAAAAAATCGATTTTCCAAAAACGATAATTTGTAGTTCAACTCTTTGACTATCCAAAACTGTTTCGTTCATTGCTCTACGATTATCCGTAGGGCAAGAAATAACAATCTAGTGGGACACTTTTTTTAGTAACAAATTAGATTGTTGCTAACCTATCAATTGGTTTTCGACCAAATTGAAACTGTGGTTTCTACTAGTTGAAAGCTTCCCAAATTCACAGTTGCAACCCCCAAATGTATTTCAACATTTTTTAATAGAGTAATGGAAAAAACGCCTTTTTTCAAATTCCGAGCGCAATAGTTAAGCAACAAATCGGAATATCGAAATCGGGCCAACGCTAATCGATAGATTTTTCGATTATCTACAACTTTTAATTCAACTTTTTTTCGATCCGATCAATAGTTTTTATTATATGAGCAAAAAACAAAAAAAAATAATGATTTCCGACATTCAACTGCTAATTGTTGCTAAACGCACGGACAGAATCTGGCGCAAACTTTAGGGGATAATAAGGACACATGTGTCTGCCGGAATCCACAGCTACTTTTCGGGTAGGCGAAAATCGTCATTTTGGGCTCTTGAACAGTTAATTTGATTGGATTATTACCTCTTTTTGATCAGCCAACCGTCCAATTCGTTGTAATCAGGCGCATATACAAATGTTTTCGTTGCTGGTGACTTTTTTGAGCATTCGCATGACAGAGTACATGTTTTGAAAAAAAAGTTAATCAGCCCATGGGGATTTACACGTAACTGGGGTTTGCCTGGCAGCGGCTCGGGTCCGGGCTTCTCATTTCGAATACATGACATTCCTCATTTGATGCTGGTGAGGAAAATGTTAGAATGAAACAAAGGACATTCGAATATTAAATTGCCGGTCACTCAAAGATTATCATTTCTTTCAGCTGATACCAATTATTCATCAATAGCAAAAGAATACAGCAGATCAGGAGTTCACCACTGCCATCGTGTCATTTGTGAAGTTTATGGAGTTTTCAAGTTAATTCTACCAATTTTATTGTGAATGGTATGCTTTATTATATCTGATAATGAAGTGTAGGTACCAATTTTCTTCCATTCTTAAAACAATAGTCATCTCCAGGAAACATCCTTCATAGAACATATCCAGAATATCAGTACGTTGAGGAACTGAACTTATACTTACCAGCAATGATTCATTCAGTTGTGAAATTGGGACTTAGTATCACGAGATTGAAAAACCGAGAAGAAAATAGAAAATTATCAATATTCTGCTACCAGAGTGAAAAATGGGGAAGAAGTTTTTTTCCCGATGTTGTATGGAGGCAATAACTACCTTCTAAACCTTTCATAAATAATTTACCAATTTAAATATAGTGCCTCGCTTTCGTACAACTATACTGTGGTTGACACCATCCCAAAAAATCAGAGAACATAGTAATTCCACCATTATATATCCACTGTTGAGAGGTCATGTGAGTCGACTTTTCGAAAATCTTCCTTCATTTTACAACAAGTGAACGTAGGTATGAAACTATTCGATGTTAACAGTAACAAAGTATAGCCACCTAATTCTTACACTTTCAACTTGAACACGCAATATAAATATGGATTATCGCATCGCTCAGAGCAGGTAAACAACAGCTGTGAAATTCCAGCGTGCCATTCAATAAGGGTATTGACGTCACAGAGCGTTTCTCAATTCAAACGAATTCTAGGACTTCGATTTGAGTTTATGTAAAGTGTAAAGGAAGGATCTTCTAGTTCTGTGATCTTTCAGGCATTCATTGTTAGTATCATTCATTATCAAAACAATACTTGAATGAATAATCATTTTCTTTAATATAATATTTTTGTTTGAGAAAAAAACTAAGGCACCGAAAAGGTTAATTCTCATCTTTTAGGAGACAATATTCTCATCATCTATAGTTTGCATATTCGACTTTACCATAAAAAATATGGCGTTCTCTTCACTGGCAATAAATACATTATATACCTACTCCATTTTTGTTATGTTCCAAAGGTTTCTCCTGAAAAAAAGACAAAACATCGTCGACAATTACGTAAAATCGAATTTTGAAGAATAATAGGAAATTTCTGTTCCGCTCGTATGTTTGCGTTGGGTTTTTATGATTTTCTTCAGTTGTTTGGTCACCGGTCTCTCTTGATCATAGGGCTTTGCATATATTCTGCAATCTTGAGAAACAAACAAATATTTGAGTTTCCAAAGAAATGCATTCAGTTCATATAAAAGTAATGTAAGTGAGGCGTATAAAAACCTGCCCACGCAACAGTACAGAACGTGAAATTTTGTCTGTGTGTAGTGGAAGGGCTAGAAAACCCATTTAGAAACATGATTATTAATACAGGTAATAGAGGATTTTGTGTTGCAAAATTAGACAGGAGTTATTTTATTGCATGGATAGTTGCAGTCTGACGTACCTAACCTAAAAACACAAAATACTTACAAAAATGGCGAACGGAAGTGCCGCCATTTTGTGAAAACCCACTTTGGGCCTGTATCTCCGTAACCGTGCACTTTAGGCCCACAATTATAGGAATCTTTTTTATAGATAATTATATTTCCTATCTTTTTTAATCTATAATTTCATTTGTAGCACTTACCGTTCACGAATTATATTATTATTACTTTTTGTTTATTCACTTTTTTACCGATATCACTTTAAATAATTGTTTAAACAATGAATTGTTAATGATAAAACTTTCAAATCGACAAATTTTATACAACTTTCATTTAAAGCTTTTTTCTCTAAAGTTAATATTTTTGAAGTTACAATGCGTCAATGTTGTACTACCGAGTACAAGTTTATTAAGAACGAAGTATGCATAGCGTAATGATACGAATCCGACACATAATAAAAAAAAATATGAATTTTAGAATTTTTCTGATTCAATAAATAATGAATAATTCAAGTTCTTACCTGGAAGAAATAGCGAATACCCATTAAAATTTTTTCTTTGTATTTTCTTTTATACAATTAAATATTACTATAATTAATTTAAAAACTACCGCCATAATTAAACACGCAAATAAAAAAATGGAATAAGACTTTGGATACGTTTCTTTTGGACCGATATTACATCTTCTTCGCCTAACGGCTCATTACAAATAAAACAGTTCTCCATTCACATTAACTTTCACAATTCCTTCACAAAAATTAATTATAAGACGTACAAATCTGCCACACGTAAATATCGCTGTTAGATCTACCGTAGCACAGACTAAGCATACTGAGCATAAAAATGCTCACTATGGTCGTCACCACTACTCCTCCTTCGGTTGAAAATGTAGTTTTTCTGAGGATCGGACTATATATATATATATATATATATATATATATATATATACATATATATGTAGAAATTGATGTTTTCACGGATCTTCGATATGCAAGATGAATTTTTCTGGGTTTTTATCCGTTAGGTATCTTCTGATTTGTTCGACGTTTCGAATTCCATTTTGAATTCATTCTCAAGAACTGTGAGACGAATATCTGTCCATACCGTCCTGGTCAATCACTCCCCTTACGAAGTAACCAAGCAAGAGTAAGCAAAGACTTCAATTGTCTGTTCTCCATGGAAACTGGTATTTATAATGATTCTCCTCAGTTATTATCCGGCTAGGTCCGATATTAAGGTTGTATCCTGCCCATCCAGGTATTATGTAGAAATTGATGTTTTCACGGATCTTCAATATGCAAGATGATTTTTTCTGGGTTTTTATCCGTTAGGTTTCTTCTGATTTGTTCGACGTTTCGAATTCCATTTTGAACTCATTCTCAAGAACTGTGAGACGAATATCTGTTCATACCGTCCTGGTCAATCACTCCCCTTACGAAGTAACCAAGCAAACATCACAATATATATATTTATATATATAACCTCAAGACGATTGAAATCAACGCGTTGTAATAAAAGTTAAAATAAAAGTTGTAGAAAATTTATCGATTCGAAAGTTTTATCATAAACAATTTATTGTTTAAACAATTATTTAAAGAGATATCAGTAAAAAAGTTAATAAACAAAAAGTAATAATAATATACGTGGTGAACCGTAAGTGCTACGAAAAAAAATATCGAATAAAAAAGATACGAAATTCAATTATCTATAAAAAAGGTCCCTAAAATTGTGGGCCTAAAGTGCACGGTTACGGAGATACAGGCCCAAATGGTTTTTCACAAAATGGCGGCACTTCCGTTCACCATTTTTGTAAGTATTTTGTGTTTTTAGGTTAAGTACGTCAGACTGCAACTATCTATGAAATAAAATAACTCCTGCCTAATTATGCATTATGGACACGAGTAGCTCGCTCCCTATTACCTGTACTATATTCTTGTGCATTAAATGAAGTTTCGAATGACTATTTTTTCAACTTTCTCCCCTCCATTTCAATGTGAAAAAACTCGAATAAAAGAAGTAACACTTACAAATAGCAAGCCCACCCTCTGTTTTTCGAAAATTCGTTTTTAAAACTGATTATGTGTTTAAGGCTCGGTATATTTGTTCGGTGTATCTACTGGAAAAAATTTATAATTTAATCTTATGTCCACATGAGAACTATATTTCAAAACAGGCAGTATCTGTGTCTTGTTGATCATTAGAAGCTGAAGAGGTGAAGTATTCCTTCACACGAAATGTAAATCCAAGCTTCTGGGCATCACCTTCAACGATTGATATCACATGGTTGTCCTATGATAGATTATAACTAATCGTAATTCCTAGTATCAAAATACTTTACTTTGTTGGACTCTATGAGAGAAAATAGTATGAAGACTACTGTCAAAACTATGCACAACAACAACAATATGTTTTCTCCAGCAAATCATTGATATGAAGATATGAAGCAGAAACAAAGTGGGCGCCAGAACTGAATTGTTGTACTTCTTCATTTTTGATTCGTATAAGATGAAGTTGACTAATGAAAATATCTATTGAAACCGTTATCTCCACGAATAATATCATATTCCTGAAACCAGATATATAAACTTTTGAGTTTCGAATGTTCATTGTTCGATGTTTTGAAAAACAACATAAAATAGATCGGTTACAAATAAAATCGAGTATTTCAGTCATAATCTGACTGTTCCCATGATATCACAATAGAATATCAAGAGTCATATAAAATTGAGGGGCGAGAATGTTGGTGCTGTGGTTCCTCATCCCCCTGTCGATCTGGAGGTCCCGGGTTCGCTTTGCCAACGGAGCAGATATTTTTCTTTATACAAAATTTCTTTTTCCTCCCGCCACGTTTCATGGCTGACGGGTCCGCGAATAACCATACTGCTCCTGAGGTATGGCGTAGGTAGTTAGTAACAAGTCTACTTGCTGAAGGACTCCGAGAGAAGTCGATGGCGTTTGGTATAATACCATAAATCACATCTACTACTACTGAAATGAAGGCGGAAAACTACATTCGATGTATAAAGGAAGCCAAATAGCTATTTGTGTACCAAGGGTATAAAGTTGACGTTTATTCCCTGAGGAAACTAATATTATAAAGCCGAGGCTCCCTGGCCCTAAAGTTCGGAAATAGACCAGAGTCATCGATATTCTAGCTGCATACAAACTTGTATGTCATTCTAGTTCGTTAGTGTATCTACAATGTATAAATTTGGGAAAATCTCAATAATCAATTCGATTACGACAATATTCTCATTTCATGAAATAGATACTGTTCAAAACTTAAATTGGACTTGATGGAGTACATCATCATTTTTTGAGGCCGTTCTCTATAGTGTAGCCGCTGAAAAGATAGAATGATCACGTGAACGGCACGCACTCTTTGAATGTTCCTCTCCACAATGTTACAAGTCCGATTTACACCACTCAACAAAAACGTCGCCTCAGCAGTGAATTCAACAGCATTTTCCTGTTCTTCCATAAACTCTTGGGATGCTTTTTTATAAGTGTTCATTATTACACCTTTTTCCTCTACAGTCAAATATCTTTTTTTTAATCTTTTTCTTGGAGGAGAAAGAGTGTTTCCATCCATATTATTTAATTAACGTAACACACGTAAATACAAAGCACAAATGAGTACAGTACAGTGTAAACAGTTCTTCATTTATTTAAGTTTGAAGGCGTGGCTACGCCGCGAAGGCTATATATAGATGCAGGCATTCACTGGTCACGCGTCCTTGAATTCTATCTTTTGAACGGCCCGACTATAGTTATTGTATTTAACCAAGTACTGGTACATCAATCGTAACTATTTATTTCCTAAACTTCAACTCACCCCCGAATAACGGATGATATTGTTCTTCATTCAGTTCCAAAGACAAGTTGTTCGAACTTACCTAAAAAAAAAAAGGATTGCATGTAATGTAAAGTAAGTGAAACAAAGAGAAAGACTTAGTAGCACGATTTCGATACAGAATTGATAGTGGCTGAGTGGATTTTCTTGTTGAACAGTGAACAGTATAATTCATATTCGATTTTGGACTTTAACTTCCAACCATATATTAAGGTTCCGACGTTTTTATTTTAATCTGTGCTTCAGCAAGTTTAATTTTATCCGACTGGTGTCTACCATCAAATCGAAAGACCATGATTACCAAATATTGAAAACACTTGCCATGCTAACTACCCATAGCCGAGGCAACCAAAAGCAAATCCGAATACGCCCAATTTTTCATATGAGAAAACGTTAATTTGAAGAATGGCTATCATTAATCAAATCATGTCGGAACAAATCGATCAGGCCTACACGGTAGGTTAATGGACTAACACCTGTCAGTGAACCTAGTTTGTAGATTAGTTGACACCTGTTGGATGTAATCCTTTGCCCTTCGTGGTATTAGCCAGGGGAGTAGTTGTTTCCTGATAGGTGTTAGTCCGCCAACTTAGAGTGTAGGTGAGTTGGTGTTGGCCTCAACGAATTGTTCATTTAGAATATTTGATTTGAAGCCAGTCTTCAAGCATATCCGTGAATATTTACGATATTAGTTTAGAGTGGCCTGAGTGAATCGTTCTGGGATGATTTTTGGTGGATGAATTTTCTATTCGTAGTATCCAGTGTTGATAACCTACCACAATCTGAAACATTGCAATCTATCCAGTTGTAGAAGGGCGGATTTCTAGTTTCTCCTGAATGGGAACTAGGTACTTCTGTTAGTCACCAAATAAGAGAACTAATATTCATACAAACTGCTCATTTACTTTTCCGCACTCATTTAAGTGCTGAAAGAGTCACTTTTCCGCACTACTGTGGAAAAGTAAATCTGTTAATTTTTGGAGAGTATGATGACATTCGAATATTTAAAATTTATATTTGTATGGTTGTAGTTCACAGAATAACTGAGATGAAGAAATTCATTGGAATTATGCTATGATTTTCAGTCAAAAGAAAAATATTCCAATAATTTTTCAATGACCTTGGTGTAAGCCTCATAATAACAATAAATAATAATTTTCCGCACTCAATGTAAACTACTATTTTCAGATTGTGGTAAGTTATCAATCCAAAAAAACTACGGAAATTAATTTCAATATATGTTATGTAGAAATGTCATATAAATGATTTCATTTGGATTCACATGTGATTGATATATAAAATTTATACTCGTAGTGATTCTTCATTATTTGACCTGAATGAGAGGCAATGGTACTTTTCTCATCCTGAATGAAGTATTTTTTATATTAATAATTTCCATCGGAACTAAATCAGTCTTCATAAATATATTCAAACTCTCCATTTTGTTTTTTTCTCATTTGGCAGTTTTCACCAGTTTCTAATATCCAGAAAGTTAAAACTCAATTTGCTCCCAATGTATTCGAATAAAGATCCATATTTATCGCTAGTATACTCTTGATAGGTCTTCCGAAGTTTTCCGAATGGCATTTGCCAAGAACAATCCGGAAATTATACGAACGAGGTTGAGAAAATACATTTTTCATGGAAATGTCCTGCCTCGAATAATTCGTTTCATTTTATCTCGGAAACTTTTAAGCATCACCGGATATGAAGAGAAGGATATCAAATAATTATTCGTGAGGACTGAAGAATTTTCTTACATATTTCATAGGAGCCAGATGCATATCTGGATTTCATACAATAGGTTTAATCTCCATACCATTATTCCACGGAAATGTAGTGGCTGTGACTCGGTATAAGTTATTCTACACAGGTTAGTAGTGGGTTTCACAGTCGCACAAACCTTTGAAACAAGTACTGAATAACTATTTTTTTCTACTCCCACCCTTGAATATGCTCATTCTTTATAGTTTACTGAACAGATAAGAAGGCGATTCAAGTCAACTGAATTGTTATGATTTCATATCCACACAAGGTATGATATGAATTCCACGTATCACAGACAACAAGTTAGCAGGGACATCCTTGTAGAAACGTCACAATTCTGATCTGTCTACCTATGAACATTTTTTTGTGGAATTGAAGGACTTACATCTACTCTTTATACTGATAATTTACCAAATTTGCCCAGCGCAAATTACCTAGTTCGTTAAGAAATCCCTTTGTGGTGGTCCTCTTTATAGTCGTTGGTCCCCACAACACCGATTTTTTATTTGTACTTTTTTCAATTTCTCATTACTGATTTAATTTGTATCGTTCAGTATTGAAATCAATAAAATTTACTTCCTTTTGAGTTTCTCATGACTATCAAAAAACACTCCATATCCAATATTGATGATCAATATGATACTTGAGAGTTTTTAAATATTCACCTGGTCGAACAAAAAATTAACTGTAATGCTCAAAATTCGTCCTCTTGCGATATGGCCACCATATCCACTCTTTTTGTACAAACTACTATTATAATGTAACAACACTAAAATACTTTTATTACAACTTTCTATCACAACACAATGCAATTCAATCACTTAAACTGCTCCGCTAACTTTTCAACGATCTGTACTAAAAACTCTCGCTAATACACACTCTCTGTTATACAAATTCTGCCATTGCAGTGAGCGACTCCCGTTTATATAGGCGCTCACACAGTGGAGAATCATCCAGACATATCACGACAATCGAATATTCTGGGTAAGCCGCGATCACGCAGGTACAATCTTTCCTCGAACTCTCGCACCAATTTGCATCCATAGGCGGCAGGGCCATTTTGTTACAATATTGATTGCAGAAGGAAAAAATGATATTGAGGATCATAGCAGGGCTGGCGCTAGGGATGAGGCAGGTGAGGCGTCGCCTCGGGCGGTAGTGTTTCAGAAGCGGCATGTTTAATCCCAAAGCAACAATGAAAAGAATAGTGATAAAAAAAACGGTATGTGAAATTCATTATTGGACACCCGAAATGTTTATCAGTTTTTGATGAATGACAAAGTGAGCGGCCTCTAGAATGTTTCTTTCATTATCAGTCAGGTGCTGGACCTATTGCACCGGTTCCACTGCTTCACTGCCGTCACTGGTGTCTTTCTGATGGTCACGTCACAATATGATCCCGATTGGCTCGGCGCTCCCCCACCTCACCCCAACATTTCCAACAGTAATAGTATATAACGTACCGAGGAAGACAAAAAGGCTATTGCACATGAGCGAATAATGTGAATATTGTGAAAATATGTAATGAACGGTTTAAAATAGCGGGAGTAGAAAAAAAACAATAGAATGGGATTTCGAAAAACGAAAAACCATCAGTCAGCTTAGAGTCTAGCTTGGAGTGACTTCCATCTTCCTCGATAGAAAATCGAGAAGTATTTAGACAACCTAGGATTGTCCGAAAAGTAATAAATCATTGGGATTATAAGTAGGATTGGTAACATATCCCTAATAATTTTCTGTTTCAATTGTGATATTTTAGTTGTATATTGCTAATACAAAACCAAAGTGTCCAAAGCCATAACTGCATATTTTTATTTTTGATTTGTAAGCTATTTTTGGCACGCAATGCTTTCATTTTCATTATGGAGTTCATCAACCAAAACTGTTATCTCTAATGAAAAATCCGTCTGTGGCAGTTTGAAATCCAGCAGTTCAATATACATGGCGAAGCGGCATCAGAGCCACTCGCCTCAGGCGGCCATTCCGGTGGCGACGGCTCTGGATCAAGGTTATTTTTGTGGAGAGAAGAAATTTTTAGCTTCCTCTACTCCGAGTCAATGCATAAAGAATAAGGGACCTTTTATATAACAGCAAAGTAACAAGTTTCTTGATATGTGTATGTCACTCCAGAACCTTGCAATTGACGAAAAGAAGGAGTGTACGAAACTTCGACCCCTTCTGCCTGATTGGCGCGTTGGGCGATAAATCACCTAGTATTTTTTTCCTACCATATTTGTAAATCAATTTCTTGCATCTCAAAACGGAAAGAGACCATGTATAAGCACATATCCACAGAAATAGAGAGTATAGTTTTTTTTGCATTGCGGAAAAAGCAATGAATCAATTCCTCGGATTAATAATAATAGTAATGTTGGATTTCATAATCATGTATTATTTTCAAGAAACCAAAGTTGATTTTCATCATATTCAGGTCTTTCTGAAGTGACACATCTGCAATTATAAGATTTCCAAAGGTGGAAAGATATAAATTGATTTCAAGGGAAAGAAAGAGAAATTCAGAGAGAGAAAGAGAGGAAGAGAAGATAAAAAAGTAATACAACTTTTAGGTCAACGTAAAAGGGTGGGAAAATAGTATGCCCTTACAAATGATATCAATAATCTAGATACCGCGGCGTAAGAAATACATCAAATTGAATATCACTATGCAACACTTTCTGATTATAACAGGGCAAGGTATCCCTCAAAAATATTTCAATTTTTTCGAAACCACAAGATCTGATCTGTCAAATACTGGACAATTTGTTCAATATAAATATACACACTGAACTTGATCACAGAGAACAAAACTTGCTTAATTTTATGAAATAAAAAATCTAAAAATGCTTCCAATCTGTGAATGAATACTTGATTTCATCAGAAGTGACTTACGATATCAGACACCAGAAAATAACTTTTCGGTTTTCTTTGAAAAAATGCCACCGACTTGTAGTGCCATCAAATTAATTTGCATCAAATCATCATAACTCATCCTGAAAGCTAGTTTGAGGTCCTTATTTTTGATGCACTAACTAGCAGCTATCTTCACATATATTTATTTCTGATCATGATTCAGGTCAGGTCAGTTAATTCATTTAGAACACTCTATATCGACATTGAAATACTGAGCAACCCGTTCGCTATATTATGAGAACCCTTTCTCAAATCTTTGAGACCCATCCATCGTCTTCGAATTATGATATCATGAGTAGATATTTGAGTTCCGGTTCATAACCCACACGCTTTAAAGACCTTGTATATCACTAACTAGAAAACTTCATCTTAACATCGAAATACTGAACAATGACAGATCGGATTTTTTTGAAGAAAGCTGTGATTTGTAGGTGCCAGCATTGATTTTCACTGGATTATCAGAACCCATGTTGATTTCTGTTCTGAGGCCAATCATTTTAGAATTCAGATTTCACAAGAAGGTATGTGACTTCTGGTTTATAATCATTTTCAGTATCTTTACATTCACACGTCTCAAATACCTTGTATATCACTAACTAGCATCTAGCATTTCTTTATTGTTCATCGTAATTCCAAACATCAAATTTAGATAATTTGGTTAGAAGAATCACTATCAACGTCAAAATACTGAGCATTCTCTGATCGGTTTTCTCTTATGGTGCCTTTGCTTTGGTTATGCTACCATTCATTTCTACTAAATCAGTAGGATCCATTCATGGGCACGTCATAAAAAAAAACTCCATTCCACAAACTAGCATTGCATTTCTCCACTGCACTTCTTGTATTTTTCATCACGACAAACTAGCAAATTCCAGTTTCAGTCATTGCAATTCGATTCATTCAGGTCTTTTATTGGCATTGGTTTGTTTTATTCGGATAGAAAGACTGAAGCGTCCCCACTCACGGATTGAAAGCAAATCTCTGATTGCTTTTTCTAAAACCGATTGCTCCATTCATTAGATTTCATTTCAGAACTTGAACGTCCTGCATTGTGAAAGAACTCTTCGCAGGCGAAGGATGGAGAAGTCCAAGTCGAATAACTCAACAAACCGTTGTGTGACGTTCGTTTATCTGAGAGCAAAGCGACACAGAGATGTGGAAAACAAAGGGGAACGTCTCGCTGGAAAATAATAGTCTTTTGATTGTGTTCGCAGAGTTCTAACGAAATGTTTTCAAAACACCAAAGAAGTTATGTCGACGCTGTGTTTATCAGATGTAATAAAATAATATTTCATCAAAGAAAACAAGGATTGTAAAAACAATTCTAAGAAAGAAACAACAAATACAGAAGCCGGTACGTTTTGTATTTTTTCGGCGTTCAATGAACATAATAGTGATAATAAGTAAATGTAATTAGACCCAAACCATGGCTAATATACAGCATATAACAGAGAACAAATTTTGTGACAAAGGCGGATCAAATATGGATCTCAGGGAAAAGCATGCTGGAAAAAAATCATAATTATAGAAGGTACACATTTATTTTTTCATGGAGTCGCTGCCAATAAGGGAGGGGTTCTCCTTTGTATCAGCCAGTGTTTTGTGATCGAGACGATCAGCCGTTTCGAAAATATAAATACAACAAACAGTTACCCAGCATGTATTGCAATGCTTTCAGAATGAAAAAACGCGTTTTTTTTTCTGCTGATAGTTTCTCGTCTTGCTTCCCTTCGCTTTTTGTTTAAGACCAACGGGCTTGAATAGTCCGTACCCGTCTTCTTGCTTTTCATCACTAATCTGCTTCAAAAGTGCACGTTTTTGTAGTCAGTGCCCTATTGGTGTTTTGGCTCATATTCCTGCATAAATTTGGTTCGACGTGTCAATGTTTTGATTGTCTTTTGTGTTTTTTGTATCTACAGCTTATCCAATCCATCTTGGCACAAATTCATATAGTCTTCCAGTTCCACACTGGTAGTCTAGACCATGACGAAATAAAAAACACATTCTAGGAATGAAAATCAACCCAGTCACATATAATACGTTTTTTTTCATTTTAGTATACTTCACAGAGATTGCTGGGCATATACGTTATGAGTTCTATGCCAAGATGGATTGGATAAGCTGTACAAACTTTTATTATTGATTTTTCTATTTGATAACCTACCGAAAACAGCTTAATGAAATTTTGTTGCAATCACCCCATGAAAGTTTCTGATGAGCTATGAAACTAGGAGAGTAAATCTATTCGGAGAATAAGGTTAACACTAGCTGATTTTTTCGAACAGCTCATTTTTCTTGGATACTGATTTGCATTTTATTTATGTTGATTGGTTATAGTGTATGAACAGAGAATTACAGCAATAATATCAAGGGACTGTTATATCTTCATGGTTAGGGTATATGTTGAACTAAGATGGATTGACATTGAAAAAAAGATACTGGAATAAATATTCGTTCAATATTGATGATAAATTATATTGATAACATCAGCTCAACAATATGGAGAATTCAATATTGTTTGCATATCTTTTTTGAAATTAATTTTCAATAATGAAATTCATTTTTAATAATGAAATTTCAATATCTGTCCAATATTGTTTACAATATTGAATTATCAATTTATGTAGCATATTGTCACAATATTGCAATATAGTTACGCCATTTCTTATTTTGCTGAAATATTGTATTTACACTGAAATTTTCAATTCACGACCTATAAGTGGTATTCAAATTTCGATAACATATCGTTCTCAAACTGAGATCCCAAATGATGGTAATACAATGTTGATTATGAATTATTACTAAGAAATATTGATATTTGAATCAACAACTCTGATATCCAGTGAATTTCAATGCCAGAAAATAACGTCAGGAACTTTTTGCACAGTAAGTTTCTTATGCGAAACCACCTTCGTATAAAACAGTATTCTTTGGGTATTTTTCCAGATGAATTTTCACAATAACCGAAGTACTATCTATAGAGTATAATGATTCCTCACTGACAATGTGAAACAAACAATGAACAATGTCAAAATTTCGCTGTGTAACCGTTCAGTCAATGGGTGTTATCATATATTATGAATTCTTCTATTTTCAATAACTTTTTATTTGCATGCATTTTGAAACAAGAATTTACTGATCGATTTTCACGTTATGTACATATAAGTCATTCTTTTGTACTACATATTTGTATTTTGTATTCGAAATAAATAATATTATTATTATCATAACACAAGTAGTCACCGTGGTGTTATGTATGTAAGTGAGGCTTATCAAACCTGAGGTAGTGAGTTCAAACTCCGCATGTGAGTGAATCTGGAAGAAGTTCTAAGGTAGAAATGGGATAGATCACGACCTATAATATCAAATTGAAAAAATAAAAATAACGAAAAAATTTATTTGAATAGATTCAAATGTTACTCCAACTGCTAATATATCATTTACAATATTGTAACAATATAGGTATTATATTTCCGTTGAACCAATTGAACCAATATCGCCGAACGTGCATATTTTTTTCGGGCCTAAATATATCAACAAAATCAAGCCAATGTCTCCGTAATATTGAATCAACTTTGCTCTGATATATTTCGCTACTCGGGCATGAAAATTGTAATTTATTCATTACCGAAATTTTCACCATCGATACACTTGGTGCTACATGGGAGATGGTTTGAAGAAGGTAAAACACTGGTGCGTTTCAAACCATCTCCGCTTCAATGCGAAATGCAAAAAGAAAACTAGCCTTCTAATCTTCGAATACATTCGAACCTCTCGTATTTGACACTACAACCATTGAATACAAACTCTGTACCGAATTTCTTGGCAATGAAATTGATAATAACATGAAATTCCATATCCACATCCAAAGTCTCGAGAGGAAACTGGCTTCGAGCTGCTTTGCAGTGGAGTTGTGTGTGAGGAACTGGGTCTGCCAATGAGTGAGGTCAAATCACACCAGCGATGTGGTATGGCTTTTTGGGGTTATTGCAGCAAGCGATTGTGCGACTTTTCCAAAGCCTTCGACTGCGTAAGTCATCGTACTCTACTGCATAAACTTGAATGTTATGGAATCAGAAACTCGAGTCTTGAATGGGTAAGATCATATTTGAACAACCGCAGTCAACTAGTGAGATGTAGCACTGACTCAAAAATATCAGGTATTAAATCGGGAGTACCTCAGGGATCAGTACTCGGCCCCATCTTATTTTTACTATATATAAATGACATCAACCAGCTGAACATCTCTGCCAAAGTGACCCTTTTCGCGGATGACACAACCTTCCTCTGGCATGATAATTCACCGCAACACCTTATAAAAACAATCGAAAGAGAATTATCCTTGATAAAACACTGGTGTGACTCCAATTCACTGGTGATCAACATAAAAAAAAACTTATTTAATCACATTCCGTTGTAATCTTCCAGACTTACCACTAGAGAACGAAAATATCCTTAATAAAACAACAACACGATTTCTTGGAATAAATTTAGACTCTAAACTCAAATTCGATCACCACATTAACAATCTCTGCAATAAGTTGTCTTCCGGATGTTACGCAATCCGAATAATCGCTAACGATTTGGGACTATACGCAGCTAGGTCTGCAAACTTTGCTTTAATTGA
The DNA here is from genome assembly GCA_032362365.1 of Zygogramma bicolorata. Classification (NCBI taxonomy): domain Eukaryota; kingdom Metazoa; phylum Arthropoda; class Insecta; order Coleoptera; family Chrysomelidae; genus Zygogramma; species Zygogramma bicolorata. Next base: position 458,651 of record JAVJAQ010001590.1, read on the forward strand.
ATCGCATTTGAGTTACGGGATTGCATTTTGGGGCACATGCTGCTCTTACCTTCTTGATAATGTTTTTATATTGCAAAAAAGAGCTCTGAGGTATATATGCAAAAAAGGTCCGAGATACTCGTGTAGAACGTTATTTAAAGAACTTGGTATACTTACAGCAATATCACTATACATTCTAGAATCGGTCACTTTGATACATAAAAATAAATCACTTCTTGAAACAAATGATAACTACTATAACACTCGACGAAGCAATCATATCAGATTACCAAGACCTTCCAATAATTTAGTTAGAGACTCTATAATACTTAACGGCATCAAAATGTATAATCACCTATCCACAGCCATTAGGGACACTACATGTCTCAGGCGATTCAGAAGGGATACGAAGAAAATACTAGTACAACAAGCCTACTATAAACTAGATGAATTTTTCGTCTCCACTCTGTAGATGGTCAAAGTTCTACATACCCGGAGGTTGGAGCATAACCCTTGAGTTTTAAGTTTTAATTTTTGAATCCTGATAAATATATTATTACGCATTTAATCATATGCACAATTCATTCTTACTTTCTGTCTAACTTTCAACTATACAAATTTTAAATTACTATCAATGAATAGGAGTATGTAATTACTGTATTTTAAAATTGTTTTATATAGTTTTATTCTTCTTTAACTGTATCTTGTCTGCGTGTAACCCATAAGCTCAATATTTCTTTGTAATTTTATCTAATCGTTAGTTATATATGTACATAAGCTTTGTCTTTAAGAACCTCGTTCTTTCGACAATAAAGTATACCTTGATTGATTGATTGATTGTTTCCGTTCTGTAGTAATGAGCAGTCAGATTCATGTACAGAGCTAAATACACCGACCATTGTTAACCGTTATTTTTAAAACACAAACTTTTTAAATGAACTTCCATTTTATACTTGAACCTCTAGTTTTGGAGCATAAGCACAAGTCCAACGTCTCCGATACTGATCGCAATGGAACAAACCACAATACTCGACAAATAACCTGTCCCCATCCCTCACTCGGAATTAACGAAAAAATCAATAACGCATGAGAGCAAAGAGATATATGACAATTTACATATTTGAAAAGTAGTCAACTCAGCTCACTTTCTTGTATTATGATAAATATTTTTGTGTGTCCACATGTTTTATGTATAAGAATACTATTTACAAATTTGATTATACATATATTCACTTGCTCCCTTGTTGTGTAGTGATGAATTTTTGTACTTGCCAACTTATGTTGTATAGAATTCTATTTGTCAAGATATATCAGATCATACAAAGCTTCGTCAATGAGAATATCTTTTCTTGGACAATAAAGTATATCGATTGATTCATTCATTCGAACATCGCTCTGATAGAAGTTCCATGACTACATTGAAAAAGCTCTTCACAAATTACCAGCACATCAAGAATATCTCTACGAATAACAGAGATAGAGCTAAGATTATATTCCTGAAATGTTCGTGTCCTCACGTAAATCTCCAGAGCCGCAAGAAGCACCATTCAACAGATCTATTAACAGATAAAATGCACTCATCTTACAGAAATCCAGATGCTTTCACCCTTATTTGAATTAATGTGGCTTTGGATTCAAATAATTACTTCCGTTGGAGCAATATAACAGTAGTATATTACTTGACGAGGAGGGTAAGTAGTCTATTACCCACGAGCAAAAAATTGTAAGCACTAGGCGTTAGCAGAGTGCGGTAATTCGTGAGTGCACATAATTGATGTGCGGTAATTGTTACTAGTTTCCAATGATCGACGAGACAGCAAGTTATGACAGCAAATATGTAAAATTGTTTATCGATTCAACTAAATTCAGTACCGATCCACGAACAATTGGACAATGAATTTCCTAAAAATGTGATATTCAATTCCATTTTACATATAATATGACGGAAAAATTCGCTTAGTTTCGCTTTTGGACAATTGAATGTAGTCATGAGAACAAATTTATCAGGTTAAATATTACATATATTCCATAATATCTTGAAATTTTGGAATATAATTTAAATCATTACTAATGTTAATCAAGCACAACTCATGGTTAAAGTTCACATGAAAAGTGAATGAATACTGAAGACTCTAATGATCGCTTACAAAAGATTACGGTTTGGTATTCTAAAACAACGTCAAGCTCCTAACATCAAAAAACAATAGTTCCCAAAGTGTTGCTTATTAGTTGTAGTTTTCTCGAATGTGGCGCAGCGATCTCAATTTGAAATCCCAATATGAGCTCCTTTTTCTCAGCTCAAGCTTAGAAAATACTATTATCATCATATACGTCATGTCATTTCACTGTTTCAGCGCCCCTCTTCTATAAAAATATAAATGCACAGAATAGTTCCATGGTATGTTAAAAATCCCATATGGATCGGGACATTTTCGATCAATTACAGCGATAAATTCCCAGCGGGACATTTTCGGGCTGGTAAATACCCGGTAGGTATCGAAAAATACCCGCTCGGTCCGTGTATCTATAGTAACGATAGGTAAAATGTACATATGACATCTTAACAGGAATAAATACTGAATTTTAAACGTCGTTGTTTCAACTCCGGAAATATTCTACCGAATTACACTCGTGCATTAAAATAAACCTGATAATTTTCCATTCAAGCATGTTGTCAGTAAAAAAACCTCCTCCTCCTCCTTCGGAGTCGGGCTCTTCCGACAAAATATGAAAATAAACTCATGCGGTTTTTAGACAATATGCTTTCATGGAAAATTATCGGTAACTTTGAAGCACTTGTGTAATTACTCCCGAATAATTTTGCTCAACTGCGCGGTATTATCTTCCCTATTTTCTTCAAATTAGCCATGAAATGAGAAGAGTGGTGATAGTTTAAACTTCAAGAACCGGCATGGTATGATATTCAACTCCTCCAATTCTGTTACAAAAAAACAGAATCATTTGAAATTATTTGAAAAAAGATCAAATGGTTTGAAATGTGTTTTTCCTTTACACAACGCCTACTCTCAGTTAGCCGTGCAATCTGAATATCAACGAGGTCTAACCTGTAATTCCTAGCACGGACACGGAATGAAAAGTCAGATCATAGCCATGATGACCGTTGCATGACCCACTATCTATCAATCCAAAGATTGAAAACACGAAAATAAGATTAATACATTTTTAAAAATAATGAAATGATAAAAGAAAAGTGAAAAAAGCAAAGAGATATTGTGAAAAGAACTCATAAGATTATCCCAGAGAGTTTCAAGAAGAAAAAAATAAACAAACCATTACGGTCCAAATAATTCGGAAAAACGGGTAGGTACCATATCAAACTTCAATAAAAACAGTAAAAGATGAATGAATAAACTTCCATTTCATGTCCGTTCTCTCTGCAGTTTATTCGGTTGCCCCATGGGATTTCGTGGAATTTTTCGGTTTCGTCTTGCTGATCTTTCCAGTTCTCTCCCCAATATTTGCTTCACTTCTTTACATATTTCATTAGGTCATTTCAGTTATTTATTTTGTTTCCTTAGTTACCAACGAGAGAATACGGTAGCTTATGTTTGCGCGATCATAAAGTTTACTTTATAGCACTCGCGGGCAACTTCCCATCTCATTTCAACAGATATTTATGCTCTCGGGCGACTTACCAACCCTCGAAGAAGAGGACCTTGACTTTGTGAGATTATCGCCCTCAAGGCATAAACATCTACTTACAACTGTTAGTACATCAATAACTATCATTTCTTTATTTCTTCGAATTCATTTTTTTCATTCAGAACTAATAAGAGAATCAAATTATTTCATGACATGTTTCAAGTAGCATAAGTTCGAGCTGCTACTACTCGTCATTGGCAAACATATTCAAACAACAATAAATTAGCACATTTCTAACCTCTCTTCTTCCTCTGAATCTCCACCTTTCTCCTCCGAATTTCCATTCACCCCATCAGGAACCGGCGGTATAACTTCATCAATCGTTTCGTTACTTCTCTTACTCATGACTCCAATGAAAATCATGCAATCCGGATTCCGCACACAAGACACGACGAGAAAAGCGACTGATGATTTTTCTGATGAAAGCCACCGGAAAACGCCGCCCTTGACTGCCACTAACTCAAATGGGATTAAGTACGTAATACTCTCAAATCTTGTTATAAAATTCCACGTAAGAGGCGAAGTAGGTTACGTCTGAATTGGGGGGTTGCTTTCGAGGAAGATATGAGGTGAAACTACGAAAGCGTAAAAGGAAATGCGGTATTTATTCACAGTTATGACTTTGTATAATACCAATATTCCGACCTAGTTTTTCTGAAAATTCCATAAGTATTTCGATTTCTTTACTTTAATTTGGGAGGTTTGTCCTTTATTTTTATTTATATTATTGTTCTAGCTGACCCATGCCCACTTCGTTGGGTGATAATCATTTTTGTGATGCGAATATACTGTGGAGTTTTTAGTACTGTTTTGTCAGGTTCATCACAGCTCTGACTTCTGGGCGTTTGTTTGAAAGAATTCGAAAATTCTATAAACCTTTTTTATCTACACCCGTACTATAATAATACACTTATATGCCCACAACCCGTTTTATAATGAAATCCATTACGATACAGATTTTTCATTACGATACAGATTTTCAACCAATAGAAACCCATTATTTTTCAATCAAGCATGATGTGCTTGCTCTGCATTTGACGTTCGTCAAGTCAAAATCGGTATAGGTATTGAACTTTTGAAGAATATAGCCAAACTTCGATAATCATAACAAAATGTCTGATACCAGCGATATGGGAGAATCACCTTCGACACCTTCACCGACAGGAATACAGTTAGAATGATTAAATTTTTCATTTGACAAATGCGTGATTTATTAATTATTTTTTCATCAAATTTTCTGGGCTCTCCGTAGTCGAGCGGTATGTGGCGCTAACATTAAATATTCTAGCTGGAAGAGAAATTGGTTCGATTCCGGCCTCGAATAGTCTTTTTTTTCTTTGATTTTTGATCTTCTTTTCATATCTCATCGTTTTATTTCTCGAAGTTATACTATTAATTACAATTCTGTGGAATTTTTCAAAAAATTCGTTAAATTAGTATTATTGTGTGCAATACAAATATAATATTTGTAGTTCTTTACTATTTATCGGGTGTAGATAAAATAGCGTATGCAACTCTAATGTAATGGTTATTAATACACTCGCATAAACCATACGAAACTCACCTTCGGCTCGTTTCGTATCCCGATTTATGCTCATATATTAATAACCATCATTACACGATCGTTGCATAATATACTATTATCTACACCTGTACTCTAATCTTTTCAACGTATAGAAACCCATTATTTTTCAATAGAGCATAATGTGCAAGCTTTGCATTTTGACGTTTGTCAATTCAAAATCAGTAGGTATTGAATTTTTGAAGAATTTAGTCAATTTTCTATAATCGAATGAAAATCTCTTATAGCAGTGATGTAGAAGAATAACCAGCGACTCCTCCACAGATGTCTTAGACAAGAAAACAATAGAATTGGAAGGATTATATTTTTCATTCGACAAATGCAACACATATGTTTTTATTTTCGACCATATCAAATGAGGTCTCATGGTAGAGTGATCAATGGCGCCGGCAGTGATCAGAAACGTCCGGGTTCAATTCCTGACCTCGGCAGTTTTTTTTTCATTTGTTTTCTTCTCATTGTTGTATTTTCCGTGGTTATACCATTAATTATAATTTTGTAGAATTTTTCAAAGAAAAACGATTGATTACCTACTATTATTGTGTTCAATATAAATATCTAATAATATAATATTTTTAGTTCTTCATTATTCATTGGTTGTAGATAAAATAGCGTATGCAAGTCTCATGTAATGGTTGTCAACTCACCTTCGGCTCGTTTCGTATCCCGGATTATGCTCATGTATTAATAACCATCATTACACGATCGTTGCATAATATACTACTTTTACAACGTTAGGCAATGAATTTCAATCAAATACGAAACACATCTTCCATCTTCTGTCAAGAATGTTTATGCGAAAGTTGAAGTCGATTGAAGTACGTTGTCCATTACAAACTTTGACCCCGTTTTTCACCGCCCTAGGGGTGGAATTTCGGAAAACCCTTACTGGATGCCTACGTCATACAAAGAACACCCTCCAAGTTTCAGATCTCCACGATCAGTGGTTTAGGCTGTGCGTAGATCAACACCTAAAATAACTTTCTACCCCTTTTCAACCCCGTTTGGCGATTAATTTCAATAAAATACGAAATACGTGTTTGATCAATTCTGTGAAAGAATTTTTATGCAAAATTTGAAGTAGATTGGAGCAAGGCATCCTGTTGTCCCATACAAATTTGGCGCCCGTTGTTCACCCTCTTAGAGGTGAAATTCCCGAAAATACGTTGAAACTGAATGGAAAGTATCCTATGTCTGTTTGCTGGTTCTAAGCTACCCACCCACCGATTTCCAGTCCGAACGGTTCAGCAGTTCTTGAGTTATAAATAGTGTAACCAACACGACTTCATTTTGTATACAGTACTTTTCTTTAATGTTCCTCCCCTTTTATTTCTTGAACGGGTTAACTCAAAGACTTGAAGCTTGAAATAACAAAATTGATGCATAATTACTATATTTTGGAGATGAATTGACAGATGAAAATTTCAATATGGCAGCTGAGAGCCATCTCGGAAAAAAAATCAAATGGGAAGGGGGTCCTGTGATACATAATTTTGAAGCTCCGACGAATACTTTTCAACCTTAGAATATGAAGTCAATATCTTCACCTCCTACAAAATGGAGAACCATCCAATGATTGCCTAAAACATTGACGTTTACCTTCATACTCTGAGGAGACATGCTGAGTTCAGTTCAGAAGGTGCTCGAAAGGGTTGCCTAAAACGTCTTGAAATAAAAACAGCCTATCCGATATTATACGTCGAACGATTTCGAACACAGCAACGTCGATATTTCTACAAATATTCATTATTCTCTGCCGTATATTTAATATTGGAGCAGGTTCAGTTTCGTACACCTTTTGTTTCAAATAGCCCCATAAAAAAGTCTAAATGTGTCAAATATAGCAAGCGGGCTGGCCATTCCGTAGGACCTCGATGGCCAATCCAACGACCATGGAAAGTATTATCCCAGTAGTTTCTTACTTGTCTGGAGTAATATGGTGCTCCATCTTGTTAGAATAAAAATATCCATACCGAATTCATCAAGATTCATTTCGACGATGAAATGTTGTTCAATTGACCATTTTGGAGATAGTTCACGTAGTACCTATCTATCATAACTCGAAACTAACCTATCATACTTTATCGGGTCGTTGGGATTGCCATATGGCAGAGAAATAAGAATATTTCTAGAAATATCGATATTAATGTGTTTGTATTCAGGGAATTATTAAATGTTTCGCCATTTTGTAGTAGGATTGTAAAGTATTCGTCAGGAGCTTCAAAACGATGTATCACAAGCACCCAGTCGCCACCTTGAAATTTCCATCTGTCAATTCTACTCCAACATAAAAGAAAAAGCACTGTATATAAAAGTTTTCCCTACTATTAACAAGATATATGTTTCTTGGGAAAAGAATAAATGAATGAATAATACCGACACACTATTTCTGAATTCCAACTTAGTAACTCAAACCTCCACATGTCCGGCGACTAGTACCTGCAAATCCGAAATTAGTATGTCTGAAACTTTCACCATTCCGCCTTGGTATCCCGGAAGTATATAGTTATGATTCAGTTATTATTATGGACTGTACTCCCATATCAATGATCTAACGGGGTAGAGTCTGGAAGTCTTGCTGGCCATTCTATTGTGATAACTATACCGAACAAAAATTTCGATAAGAAATTCATTCATTTCATTTATTTTTCACCACGAATTCATTCAAACCACCGACCTATGATATGACTGGATGAGCGTTGCCATATGAGAAAATTACGCCAACTAGTATATGGCATTTTGGAGGAAAGAACATGCGCATTGACGAAATGTCAAACATGAGCGTCTCCGTATGGTTAATAGGAGATATTTTCATCTCACTAAAAAAGGTTCATTACTTCTTGCTTTATTCTATTTTATTTCTTATATTATCGCACTTTTTTATGAACCCGCCTGAAAATAAAATAACCCAACTCATCACTTGAACAAGAGCAATTATTGTGGTTGAACACATAATACATTTAACACGCCACTGATGTGACTTAATGATCTTGAAACTGGAGCGAAGAACATGCGGACTTTCGATTTGGAAAGGTTCAATTTGGCGTACTTTTGGCAAGGGATGGAAAGAACACTGCTCATTCAGTTATATTATAGGTCCGGTGCTCCAAACTCTTACGGGTATTGAAATTTCATATTGAGACCGCAGCGCCACTTTTGCTGAAACGTGGACTAACTTGCACCGGTTTCATATTTCTAACATTTTTTGAAAATCATAATATAAAGAGACTGCGTCATCGTATCAAGAGTGGTTTTTAATTTTTTCCAAAAGAAAACTCTTCACTGTACCAACTCAGGATTATAATGAAAACGACATTATTTTAATCATTCTCGCCATTACAATTTTCAGGTCAGGTGACAGCTAAATGTCTTTCATAAAAGATATCACTTTCTGTAACTGGCATAGTACAACCAGTGATAATGATATTCGATTAGGTTGAATTCCACAGTCTCGATTTCGTTTCAATTACTACTTACCCCTCTAGAAACCATCGATGTCTTATCAATCTTACCGGTGGACGTGGTTCCAGAGTACTGAATATTCCACTGGGAGAGTTATCGACAAGGCTGCAAAAAAGGAATATTTCAATGTAATATAAACGTAATTATATATTTTGTAACAAACATGTAGTGGACTTCGTGAGATTATAGCCCTACAATTAGAAACAATACTTCTAGTAGAAATGACAGAAACAGTACCCATATAAAGAACATCCAACTGAAGTCTCATTTACATGACTGCAATCAGTTTATCGATGCTGAGTAATACTCTTTAGCAGTTATTTCTCATCAATATAATACAGCTCATTGATCGTTTAATTTCTGAAGTGTTGAAGGTTAGCATTCTATATATCAATGGATATTGATGACAGATCCTCGTTCATTTATGTTTCATTATCAAGCGAATGTTAACGCAGAAGTCATACAAAACCACTGACCAGGATAACAGAACATGTTTCTTTTCATATTAGGTATCTGATTAATTCCATTAAACTTTTTTCTCTGTGTGTCTCCCCCAACTTTAATCGAAGGACTGGTATATTTTCCAATGGAGACTCAAAATATGCTTTTGGGTAAGTCATAATATTTGCCTGTTATCCAGAGTTTTTGTTTTTGTTGGATGCGATTATAAATACAAGGAAGGATTCTCAATATCACACATAATGAAACCATGAATGATGTACCCCATTCATAGCTAATACAACTACGGAAATATGAACTATGCTAGTTTTTTTTGAAGTTTTTCGGGTTGCTAACCTACTATAATCCGAAATTATCAGAACACACTACAGATGGAGATAAATCACACAGTAGAATGGAATGATACTCTCCGATAATGACGAGGGGGAGCAAAGGCAGAAAAGTAAATTTGTGAAAAATGCATTTATCATGCTGTATGAGTAGAATTGCATTTTTATTAGTTCATACGATATGAATCGCATCTGGCTATTCGTCTTAGAAAAAAACAAAATGTTATACCAAATCGCAGATCTTGGACAGATTTTTAAAAACAAGTATAGACAAAAAATATTTGTGTGTTCGTTTTGAGAATGGGAGCGATTTTTATTCAGAAACAAGTGTGTCCAAAAATATAAATTCTTGTATTTTTTGATAGGAAAATTTCAGTTGAATGAGAAGTTGCTAACTAATAGGACAAAGTTCACTCAAAAGGATCTATTTTTTGATTAACGCAGCAATTTTTGAAGTAGATTGAGAGTATTCCCTTCTATCTTATATAGATGTCAATAGTTATCCTTTTTTGAGATTGTGGTAGGTTAACAATTCAGAAAACTTCCAACAGAAAATTCATCCACAACATAATAATGACAGTATGCCACTTATGATAACTTAAAAATGAACGGCAAATTGCCTTCAAGCTCCGTGTATACATACCACTCAAATATTTAAAACCATTTCGAGAATGTACCGTCAATCTCTGAACTTGCCATAGCACCTTGGTCAGTTAGAACATTACTCGGATTTTTTTGAAACACATGTTGACAAAAAAACAAACTGATTGTGATAGTATCATCGAATGGTAGAATAATAATTATATATTGGAAACTATCTCGATTGCAATCTAAATGTGATGGATTTGTATTCAGGAATCAGAAGACCTTCGAAAATAGAAGATTTCATAAGAGGGAAAGGGAAAAAAACAATACAACAATATTCTCAGCTCCACATGGATAATGTTATAATACTTTCGAAAATTTTTCCATTTTCAATCAATAATCAGCATCGATAAATATCAAATGAACACCAGAAATAGGCAATCCGTCTAGTTAGTGATTCTTCGCTCACGGACTCGCTCACTTCTTGAAGTATCGAAGAAGGGTGGGAGACTTGTCTATAAATATTTTCACGGTCGGTGCTCTTCTGAATTTTTGTCAAATCTTTCCACACTTGGCAATATCAACACGGATAACCCAACGACTACGAAATTCCCACCGCTTTGTTGTGAGCTTGAAGACCTGTCGAACCTCTCTTGCTCAGGGATCTTCCTTCAATAGAACAGCTGAACTTCAGAACTCCTCTCCGCAGGAAGTTTTTTCTCAAGGCTTACAAACTTCTAAGATTCAAGTTGATGTTAATTCGTATCTCCTACTACTTGATTCATGCGTAGGTATTTGAATATTACAGGGCTCTCCTTTCGTGTGAATCTATGTATGAAAAAAAATTCTAGCATCAATCTGGGATATACAGTTTCGCACTGTGCTTTCACAGATGTACTCTATATGGTAGTCATGGTGTGAATGACTTGTAATAGAAAAATATCCACACAGTACCATCGTGTCTCGGTGTTCAAACCCTATAAAAGTAAAAATTCACAGAAATCCGTATAATGTATTATCATATGTATAAGCATAACGAATCTTCAACGCAGGGGTCATAACAGAGATATTTTCAATTTAATCACGATTTCATGGTGATTTTTAATCATATTTCATTTTACATTTTGTTAAAAATTCATAATATTCAACGAAAATATTTCCTGCTTGTCAATCATTGAAATCTCTTTCGCTCATCATTTCTTCGGCTGAAATCTCAAAACTTTTTCTTTCCAAAATGATTACAAATGAACCGAACTGTATACAGTTGATGTAAATTCTCGTAAATATTCCATTTCTCTAGACAATCCATGAGAGATCTATCTACCTTTTTTTTTTGTTTGAATGTGGTTGTCAATATTCTTTTTCGAAATGTTCCGGTTTCAACATACTTCCAAAAAACTTATTATGTCGAGATGTGAATGGAAATGGAAAACTTGTCAGAAAAAATATGGGATCGAAAAACTAAATGAAATGAAAGACCCTAGAACTATCATTTGCAGGCGTGATTCTCCACGGAAATGCTTTGTTTACTCATTGTTTTTTTGCTCTGCAATTATTCTAGTAGTACCAATAGGGTGAAAATACCCCGCATGAACATGAAGAAAAGTGACATGCATTTCTGATTACATGTTCCTAAATAAAAAAAATATCACTCGAGCCCCTCAGTGGACGTCTCGGCTTAGATACAAGGAATATTTCCAAAATAGTTGACTTTGAGTTGATTTTCTTTAATTAAAACAACATTTCTATGACACATTCAAACTCGACACTAATCTTCATTTCAAAAACAACAGTGATTTTTGTCTTTGACTTTTCCGAATGAAAGTTAAAAATAAGACAAAACTTCTATAAAAGAAGTAATATAAAAAAATTAGCTCCTGTGATTTGTTTTTGTAAGGAAAATGCCAGGAAGGCAGAAATGTAGCTATTTTAGATGAATTCTTCTTCCTTTATTGTGAATAAATCGAACATATAAGAATTATATACACGTATCAACAGAGAATTTGCTAATTTGTTTATGTTACTTCTTGAATGGGAGTTCTGTATCTCCTTTAGTTTGATTGGAAAAAATAAAGACAAAAATGATATTTTCATAATGATTATAATCTGCGAATCAAATTAAAAATTGAAGTTTTCGCTTTAATTTCTGTAACTCAGTCCACTTATAAAGTATACGTTACGATACTGAATAGAAATTACCTGTATCGCCTAACTTGTACACTAAAGTCCATTTTTGAGATTGAGTTACACTTCAGAAACCGTCGCTCAACTGTGTGCTAGTTACTGAAAATCAAGGTTGTACCATTAAAATGCGCTACTTAGATATTTCGACACGGTAATCGTCACGTTTTCCATAATTATCAACTACTACTGAATTACAAATGTCAGAACGAATTCATGAGGGAACTTTATCTTGCCCTGGCTGATCAAGAAATCAAAGTGGAATTGACTCAAATCAAAAATTCATGTGGATCGTATCAAAGGTATCCAAAATATCCTATTGGAATTTAGGAGCCAAATAAACCTTGGAGAGTGTAAGAAAGCGATAGAATATGTTGTAACGATGTAGATACTGATGAAAATCCACTGGTGTCTGTCAGACAGTGATCAGTTTTTCGTTCTTATCTTTCCGGTTGACAAACACTATTAGGAGTGCGATGTATTTTTAACCCCATTCACTGATACAGAAAAATCTGACACGATTTATAAGAGGTTTTTCACAATGCTATCCAATTTTTCCCGATATGAGAAAATCTAGCACCCTTACCAAGTGTTAATTAGAAAAGTTTTACCCTTTGGAAATATCTCCGAAGCTTAAAGTTCTGCTGCTGTATGTTCTACCCAAGGGCTACAAAATTTATTCAAAAATCAGAATGAGTCAACATCACTATTGACGATAAATCTCTGTGAAAGTGAAAAATCATAGACGTATTCAAACCTTCGGAACACACAAATGGTTTTTTCTTTCTCTATGTAGAAACCTGATTTGTGTGCGGCTTTCATGGTCATCTGTTATATTAACCGCACAAAATCACCAAGACATTGGAATGCACATTTTCTCATCCTAACTTATAGAAACCACCCAGCTTCGCCTCAAACCTTGAGCCCTTTGTTGAAAGAGAGTCTGCAGTTCGGCGGCCCACCAAATCGGTATGAGCACGGACCATACGAACAAATGGCCTTCATTCTGGTTCGAAAATTCTACAATAGACCAATAATTAAAAACGGTACATTCGACGATTACTTCTCATGAAAAATTCAGGAGAGTAGTTCTATATTTTCTTGACATGATCTAAATTTGAATATTGAGTCATGAACTTGAAAATAAACAAAACTCAATTCTAAACAACACGGGCGTCCATACAAACAAGGTAACACATTTTTTGAAGACGTCAGAAAATACCATAAGTATTATATTTAGTTTTAACAACTCCTCATTTAAATCAATAAAACGTAGAGGAATTACTTCCTAATGCGAGCAACTGTTATTTAGGACTTGATTTTCTTTTCAATTGAAATCTTTTTTTTGCAGCCATATTTGTGAGCATACTGAACTCATAAATGCATAATAAAATTGACCAAATTATGCCTTGAGAAAAAAAGACGTTACCAATTGGTAAACAGAACTCACTCATTCTGAAAGCTGAAGGTAGCATCTAGTGGACATCTATATTCAACCAATTGAATCAACAAATTCTCCAAATGAAATTACGAGTACATAGTAATATCGTAATATTTTTAGTGGCAGTGATCTAGGGACTAGGAAACGATAAACAGTCATCTAGGACTGATCCTTTATATGTATCTGAAAAAACTAATTGTAGATTTCTTCGCTGACAGTGAACTGTATGAGATTATGAAGTTTTGTTCCAATGATTGGTGGGTGTGTTTCAACCTAAAAGCTAGGGGGCGTAGTATGGGCGCCCATGAAATGACATCTTGTAGATTTTCTTGGAATGGGGGTACTTCAATACTAAATGTATTTCATATGTTTTTTACCTGTCCTGTTTTCTTCAAAGCCATTCATTGTACATCAAATGTCGACTGTTAACTAATGAAAATTCCCATTTGTTGCACCCTTAATGGCCTACACTGTACATCACATTTATCTCGATATGTAGCAAATGACGTTTCTTCTCAACGAAATGAGACAGAACGAATTGATTATCCTCCAATTCCTTTTCAATTGATTTCCCCGATATATTTTCTGAAAAAAAAAATATTTCTTCCTTTGTCACAAGATAACCAGAAAACCAGATAATTTTTCAACCTGGACTGTCAAATGACGTTTGAAGACGACTTGAAGTATCCAAATTCCATTCTTGCAAAATGAGACACATGACACAACTGCACAGTTATGAATTTCAACAACTGCCAGTGGTCCCAGTATTAAGAATAATTTCCCTCGACTATAATTGGCCTTCACTTGCATAATAATGAACCATGAGAGGAACTCTGCATCCACAAAATCAAAGTAGACCAAGAGCCCGTGTCACTATTTTTTGTAGTGATAAGTTTACGCCCATCGACCACTGAAATTTGTATTATCGATGTAGACGATGCTACAGAGATTCTCGCCATACATGATTTCCGGGGCGAAGTTAGGGTAGGGAGCTGACCGATCTGTATGAAAAAAGTGAGCAAAATTGTCAGTCGCCTACATCGCGGCATTCACCCGCTACAACCCTCGAAATACGTATAAAAAAAAACAACAACAAAGAAAAACCAGTTTACAACTGACAGTGGGGCAAATCTTACCATTAGCAATTCAATGACACGAATTTCGCAGGCCAGCCTTATTCAATGGGGCGGAAGGGCACTGGGCCCACCTGTTTAATTTTTAAGAATTTTTTTATGATAAGCTTACATTTCAAAATTTAGGGGCAAGTAATCTATTATGTATAAATCGAGAATCTATTACCGTCAGTCACGTACCACGTGGCAAAAAGAAACTGGGCCCTTGAAAAGGTGCAAAAATATTCAGGTATACTTCAATATTATAAGTTTATGCTCAAAAAATTCACACAACGTCAGTTGTACCACCTTCATCAAGAACCTGTCACCTATAATCATGTAAAGTGTGGCAAAGGCCCGATAAAAATTGAAAACATGCGTCATTTCAGTGTAAATGCGCTTCAAGCATTGTATATAGGTATGTATAAAGGGTGACCTGAAATTACATATATGAATTTCAACTACAGGAAGAGTTGAGAAAGTTCACACACAAACATGTGTCCAGAAATGGCCCCTTAGGGAGTTATGGCCATTTAAAGGCGTGCCCAAGATGAAGGCCCAATATGTTAAAATTCTACGTAAATGAGCTACAGCCATTTGAATGTGCAACTTTCGGGATGGTTTTAATCTGAAATCTCCGAAACGGTACTTTACAAAAAAATTAAATTCCTAGAGTTGATAATCCTTTTTATCACGGATGAAAAGTATTAACATTCCTTTCAAGATTCCATTCAGAGGTGGGTCAAACCCCAACTTTTTTCGCATGTATTTTTTTGAGGTTTCGATCGCAGATTATTGAATTCTACAGTTTTCTACACAAAAATGTATTCCTGTTCAATTTGGATAGGGCGAATCACTTTCATGTAAAATCGATTCGAAAACGATCCCGCACGACTAAAATCAAAATAATGCTTGATTAAATCATCAGAAGTAACGATATCGAATGAAAAAAAAAATGATAACAACTGAAAGCGCTAACAACAAAAAACTGAAGCGTACATTTGTACCACAAATTTCCCAGATTATAATTTCATTAATATTTATTATTAATGAATTTATTGGGCAAGGTGCCAAGATGTGTGCACATCTAAAGTGCTCAAAATTTTGCATGAGAATCAATTCAGTATACAGTGTGGTCCATTAGGTGTGCAACAAATGGATTTTTTTTTCAATAACTTGGACGATAAAAATTTTAGTACCACCAAAAATAAGTAAGGGAGGTCAGAAAATATCAAATTCGTCCAAGAATGAAGTACCTTCCTTGAGAGAGATACAATAGAATCTCATGTGAAAAAGTTATACTCAAATACAGAGTCATGGCCTCTCATTCAAATTTTTATATTTGTTTGAAAATTTATCATTTTTCCTGTAAGATATGGATTTTGAATATTCTCATTTCATACTCATTCAAAGTAGCCACAATCAAAAAAGCATTTCGGCATGATTTTTCTCAATTTGAGGCATATTTGTAAAATTCACTTTGATTTATACTTTCCGGGTAACTGCAAATTTCAAGTTTGTTGCAATACAATTCAACTCAATTCTAAAATTCAACAGAAGCATTACTGTAGGCATTTACAAGTTGATTAACTTGAAGCAATTAAATAAGTTTATTCAACATACAGTAACTTCTGGCGGTACTCAATTTTTCATTGTGCACGCTGTATAATGAAACCATGATTCCCAAGACCGTGGGACGGAGAATTTTCACATTTTTTGTTATCATGCTCATATGCGTTTACCCGAAATCAAAATATTGGAAGTATTACGGTTGATTGAGCTGATGTTGGAGGAGCATAGGATGAGATTGAAAAAGACCGTTTATCGAAACAAA
The DNA here is from genome assembly GCA_032362365.1 of Zygogramma bicolorata. Taxonomy (NCBI): domain Eukaryota; kingdom Metazoa; phylum Arthropoda; class Insecta; order Coleoptera; family Chrysomelidae; genus Zygogramma; species Zygogramma bicolorata. Next base: position 475,278 of record JAVJAQ010001590.1, read on the forward strand.
ATAAAAATTGTCTATGAATTAATGGTAATGAGACTCAAAGGACTGATGAGTGAAACAAATTATGAAAAGGATATATGTACACTCCTACATCGTGTTTGTACCGAATGAACCCCCAAGTGTAGCATAAATAGTGAATTCCCACTGAAACTGCGACGATTTTAAACATTCATTCGGAGAACGTGCCTGCTTGTTTTTATACATCCCTCTGAAAAACCAACCCCCTCATTGTAGAAACAGCGAGGCATAAAAACAGCCATCTGGAATATAAAACTTTTATCTACACGTAGTGAGAGCAAAGAATTTACAATTCAGATAAAATTATATCCTCATGTCGCAGCGTAATGCGTCTATATTTCAAAACTCGCAACACCTCTCCATCTCTTTGGCATGAATTCTTAAATGACACGGAACGTGGAATGTTCAAACAGGGAACTTTTAAATTTGAAAATGTGAAAGTTTTCGAACAGGGGACAGGAATTGCCCAATCTCATTCAGTGTCAAAACGGTAATATATATTTTATTTACTATCATTCTAAAATGTCTTTATTTGTAACATCCTTTCAGGTTGGAAACACTTTACCGACGTCTTAGCACGCTCTCGACTGCGTCTCCCTTCGAAAATTCATTTTTTCTATTTGAATTCATGGAGTCCTTAGATCCACGCTAACGTGTACAAAACGAGCTATTCCTAAATATAGGTAGTCAGTTACTCTCTTGAAAATGACAAACCTCTCAAATAATTCACACACTAGTTTCCACAAAGGGTACGTTACCTTTTACTATTTATTTTCTCAAGTAGAAGATTCAAAAATCCGGTATAAGTTGAAGAGAAACAAATATAACTTGCTCATAGAATGCATGAAAAAACACTATCAAGGTATGTTTTATATTTTCTGGTTTTCAAATTATGTGTAAAACCAGACTCGATTTACTTTTCGAGGAAAAACAGCACTTTTCATTCAAATCTTGTGAAAAGTTTTGAAATTAAACTGTCTAAGATGAGCTCATCTGGGTAGTTGAGAATATCTAGATGAATAGTTTATGGTGCATTGCTGTAATCATATCGAATTGATTCTTTATACTCAAAAACGTGTTTATTGGCTTCCATAGATCAAGATAACAAAAAGTAGAAGAGATGGTCAAATCATTTTTCACGATTCAAGATACATCAGTCTACCAAATAGTTATTTTATGAGTTAACACTACATATATTACGTCAACGTATGTTACTGTTACAGAAAAATTAAATTTTTGTGTAGGACATAATTTTGTGATTGGAAAATATGTTGGCTCTTCGAGACTAGTCGGCAACAACATTCTTCTGATAATATTATATGCTCGTTTTCCATAGGAAGTCTGAGAAATTTGCAAAATGGATATCCCCCACATAGGTATACAATTTTCAAGCTGGTATCAAGGTAATATATAGATGGTTTATAAATCTTGCCATTATCATGCTTACTGTTGAATAAACGATTGGAACCTTCCATCCTAACATCAAACTGATATTATTTGCCCTCGAAGCACGTTTCGCTAACAAAGATACCATTCTCGGAAGAAGGTGATTGATGAGTATCATTTGGCATCATCTGAAGTATCAAATTGCTTCATAGGTATCAATTTTCTTCTCCTAAAGTTGCTAACTTTGTTAGTGAAACGCTCGTCCAGTGCAAATAATATGAATTTGGTCTTAAGGTAATTATTGATCCCTACAAAAAGTTATGCTTACTGTTGATCTACTTTGGATTTGATATTTGAAGGCCGCCGACTCCAAGGCAATTGCAGATTGGGCGCTATTTTTCCGAAATATTTAGTAAAATAGCTGCACTCCGACGAAATCCACCCACAAGCGGACTGATGTGGAGGGATTTGCATTTTGGAGCATTATATTTAGGTCATTCTGCATTTTATTTGCCATTTCTCAACTACTGCAATCAAGCTCAAGTGGCTGCATCATTATTTCGACCATGATATTTTAGAACTTTATTGGTATCTTCAATCTTCGAGAGTTAGATACCCATATAATCTTATATGTTTGGAAGATACTCAAGGGAAGGCTACATATGGAATAATATCTAAGGTGTTTTATTTGAAAAATTCAAAACAACATTGTTTTCGAGTCCAGTATTATATCTGATCGAATTATTTTTGAAACTGTGTTATAGATGACAGAACAGTGTCCATCGGAGTTTTTATTGTAAATTGGTACTTTACAACAGGTCTGATGTTACATTTTATTGGCATAACTCCTGTTCGATATATACTATGAAATCATATATTTCTTCAAGGTAGATTTTTGGTATGAATGAATTTGGAAAGCAATGAGTGTTGTTTAAAAAAAAAATAACTTGGATACGTCACACTCCTAGTCTATACCCTGAACATTGATAAATTACTCACTGCCGATTCGCATAGGGGCACAGCAGATTTTTTTGCTGGCTCTGTTCGATAGGCAGGTACAGGTCTGTTTATGAAAACACCAATCAACCTAGTAACACTGTGGGTGTTTTGAATTTTCCTGTAGAGTTGTAATTGCAAATGCTTCTCCAAAAAATCAGTGAGTTTTCCCAAAGCGTTACAGTACACAAAATTGCCGCTCCATATTGTCTTCTGGACGCACTTTTAAGAATGTTTGACAAGAAAAAATATCAAAAAATGTGTATAGCAAAGAATCAGGTATTTCCGCTTCTCAAATGCTCGCGAGGGCATGAATTAATAACAGGTCGTAATGACGTCACATGTTACTTAATGTTCTTGATAAGTTCCCACTAATTTCTCTAATGACCACCAGCGACTAGAAGCATGTATAATTAAGTAACTTGCGATGTTTCCCATTCATCAAGGACATCCTGCCACTAATGAATAAATAACAGAAACTAATGTAACAAATTCCAGAAAGGACAATCTATCTGCTCAGGGTTGCCAGATTGGGCGGTTCATCGCCGATTGGGCTACTCAGCGGTCTATCTTGGCGTCTTGTCCAGAAGGAGCCTGGAGTCCAAATGGGCTACCTGAAAATCTGTCGCCACCATTTTTCGTAGTGCCCTATGCTAATGTACATTGTATAATTACTGACTGAAATTTTTTTTCAGCAACACTTCAATTCATGAAGGAAAGGACGACTGTGTTTGCGGATTATCCCAAATATACAAAAAGGGGATTAGCACTTCATCAATATGAAATTTAACCTCATGAATTCCTTTAGAATATATAGTATATAGCAATTTCAATAAAAAAAAATGCTAATGATATAAATAATTGTTATCATTTCACTTGAAAGAAAATTTAGTCACTGGTGATGATATTTGCTTATATCAGTAGGGTTGCAGTCAAATGAGTGGGCTAATGAGAAAACTCTTTGATATTTGTCAAGCTCTGGACACTACTTAATACCTTCTTCAGGATAATAAGGTGAGAATGATGATGAAATCGGCAAAATATGGAAAGAACACATTAAGATGAAGTGACGTTATATACAGATAAGCAGAAACTGCCGGCTACATTAGGCTCCGCTAGAGGGCAGTACTTGCTAGCTACTTTAGGCTACTTGGGATTTTGAATGAAGCTCCATGGCTCTCGGCGAATCTGGCAACCCTGTATCTGCTAATGAATCATAAATTGTGGAGAATAGTACGAGACGTGCGGTCGGTTTTGCTATTTCAAGTCAATGAAGATTTTGACTTCTTTCACGTGACAAATCTAAATTTTAGTTGGTGAAATTGTCGTCTGGTCTGAATGGACATATACTCCATGAATGTTTCGAGAATGAACCTCTTGAGAGATCATGTGTCTATTAGAGTAACTGTTTCCAATAATTCGAGCCACTCTATAATATTAAAATGTATTAAATACATTATAACTAGTATTGCTTGATTGTAATTTTTAATAGAACATTGATTTTTCTTTTTGTAGTTATTTTGCTATTCCCACATTTCACAATCTGAAATGATTAAGAACCAATTTGGAACTTATACAAGTGTCGGGAGTCAACCCTCAAAATTCATTGCCGGATGAGAAATAAACAAACCTAGTCAGAAATTTGTTGTATTATATGAATTTGCCCACCAAGAATTAGAATATAAATTGATTTTCACTGAAAGTTCTTATGTGTGTAGTTATTTCGAAAGCGAATTTGTATATAATCTGAAATTGGTAGAATTACTCAACATACTAATTGGGTTTACTCAATGTAGTTTTCGAAAATTGTCCAAACTTATAATTCGAAAGCTTTGAATGATCAGAACTATTTTCAAGGAATAGGTACAAAACTTTGAGAGAAGCCAGAAAATTGATTCTTCAAACTTCATTATCTCCACAAAAATACACAAGTTTTTTTTGATGATCAGTTCCGAAGTCAATAATGCATTCAGTTTTCTGAACGCATGTACAATATCCATTCTGTTTAAATGTAATTGGCAATGATCTTTGCTAAGTGGTATCAATTCGAACTTTCATCTATACCACTATTTTAACGAGATAAAGTTCCTAACTTTTGTTTGTATGATTTTTTGATTGTAGTGTGTAATATTCGGAAATACTGATCCGATCATGAAAATTCATCCACTAGCAGGAAGCTAACCCATTCAGGACTAATATAGGCTACATATCATTATGATTGAACATGATATGCAGTGAGAAATAATAGTATGTGTGAATGAAGTAGGAGAAAAGCTGGTGAGATGCGATGCTTTACCGACGTGTGCTGACCAAATGGTTCGGTTCGACTTCTACTCAGGCTAAGCCGCGTACAAAAGCTAGTTTACTGTGTCAGTAACTCCCCAAACTTATAGGAATAGGAGAATTGGAATGCACAGTTAATAAAATAACAGAAATATAAAAATCCAAAATTGGAAAAGGAATTTGAATGAGCAAGAATAAAACTAAAAGCAAAAATGAGAATAAATACCAGTCAAAAAAATCGAGTAGGTTTCATCCTCGTTGCATTTTTGCACATTTGAGGTTATTTTTCCAATATCGAATTGAATTTTTTTTTTCGAATGTGCAAAAATGAAACTAAAAGCAAAAATAAAAATAAATACCAGTCGAAAAATCAAGTAGGTTTCATCCTCTTTTCATTTGAGGTTATTTTTCCAATATAGAATTGATTTTTTTTTATTTTATTAACTGTGCTTTTCAATTTTCTTGTTCGGCTTCCGGCTTTTAGTGTTCTATATTTGCTACCCAGAACTAATTAAATTATCATCACGAAAATCAGTGAGGGGCAAGATTTGATAATATTTGATATTTGAAATAGATTTCGCAGAAAATTGAAAACAAATTCAAGAAATGATTGATTGAGAAACTACGCACCTTTATATAGAATTCTATTCGCTCTTCGAATAAAACATATGAACATCATCCTCAAAGCAAACCAAAACAACGTATTAATATTATTAGGTGAACGAGTTGGCGCAGGTGGCTATGTGCCCAGCTGATGATGGAGAGGTCGTTGATTCGATCCCCCAACGAGGTAAAGATTCTTTTCTTGGGAATTTTTCTGCTCCTGGGGTATTTCGTAGGGAGATAGAAACAAGGCCTACTTGCTGAAGGAATTTGATCTAATTCGATGGCGTTTGGTATAAAAACACCATAAATATTATTTACTCCAACTACAAGTGTTATTATTCACGTAGTATCGAAGTTTGTATCATTTCAAAGATGTGTGAGGATAAGTAATGTTGCTTTAAAAACTCTTGCTTGCCTCGCTAGGATATGTGAATTTGTGAGATCATAACCGTTCGCAACATGTGGTTAAACCCCCTTCTCCTATTTCTATCTTACATTTATAATCGCTAGTTACCAATCATAACAGAAGTCAATAGAAGTTGTGTAACAAATTCACCTAAAATTCCTAATGCATCAAAAGTTTCTAGAACTACAATGAGCAAGTGAAAACAAAACAATTGATTAAACTCCTAAATTACGTTTTTCGAACGAACCAACGACTTTTTAAAAAATACGAGATTTATTAAAAGTACATACAACTTATTCCAACCGAAATCAGGCTAAGACTGATTTCGTGTTTTACAATGAGAAATGATGTTCGCTTGTCTTGTAATATGATATCCGCTAGTATCAGCAAAGTCCGCCGGCTTCTGTCGATCCAGCAGGAACGGCCTCACGTAACTCCTTCCTCCTTAAGCTGAGAAAATAACGGAGTTCGTTTTCGATGTAGCTGCTATCTCTTTTTCTTGCATCTCGACTCTTGGGTCCTCTCTGTTTTTTCTGCTGCAACGTGGTTTAATCATTTGTGAAAGCTTTTGGTTCCTTTTCAAGAATAACCAAATGAAGAGTATGGCTATTATGGCAAAAAGAATACTGAAAACAGCTGTCGGATGTTGTGGCTGATGATTGATTTGTAAGGGCATCAGTTGTTTAGCTGTTTCACTTATTTGGCGTACTTCTTCCAGGCTCAGTTTTTGAAACTTGGGAGTTTCATATGCGACCGATGCTTGGAGTTTCTCCATTTCCAATTTTGGGAGGAAAAGGGGTTTTCCTTGTTGAATCCTCAAGTCGTTAGTGAACCGCTTGTTATTCACTTGGATTTCGCAGGATTTTGGTATTTTGATAAGCGTGGGTGATAGAATCGCCAAATATCGATCGGTTTTACATTTTGCGAAAACTTTTTCCTCTTCATTCGGAATGATGATTACTTCATCTTGTGTCACTTGTTCGGTGATCGCTTCTTCGATTCGAATTTGGATAGTATCGCAGTTGTTGGTGGAATTTCCCTCGATCAGTCGTAAGGTACAGTTGTCTTCGGGACGAAACTCCTCTGTGCAGTAGTAGGTGTTTTCCAACACTGGACAAGCCTCTTCTTGGAATTGGGTTTTCGAAGTTGTTCGTGCCAAGTATCGGTATTTGGGAATGAAAATTTGGTTATTTTGGATTATGGGATATAGGTGGTAAAAGTTCAGGATTTCAGTTCGAATTATTGGAACATGTATAGCAAAAATTAGTTTGGTATTAGAAAACGTTACTTGAGTTCCTAGGAATTGGTAGTAGGTCAGAATATTTTGAAAATTTGGAATATTATCATTAGTATACAGATTCCTCAAATAATTTATCATTTGAAAAAGTTCGCTACTGGAAATTATTGAATTATGCAAGGTATTGAGTTTGGCGAACGTTATAGCATCTTCTAGATTGTCAATGAAAGTAATTATATTTTGACAATCTAGGTTTATTTGTGAGAGAATGCTTTGAAAACCCACGTAGCTATCTAGATCTCTTATAGTTTTTTGAACTGAATCTTGGAATGTCTTCAAACCAAACTCAAGTTTTTCCTGATTACTAGTTAGGGTTGCAATTGTTTTGTTGTAATTTTCAATGAGTTGTTTTGACAAAGAACTTTGCAAATTGAGTTCTCGAACTATATCTTTTTGATTTTGTTCGAGTTCATTGAGTGCATGATCGTACCGTTTCTCGTCGTCTGCATCTAATGTGCCAAAAATCCATTTACTTACTTTTCCTACTCCGTTTATGAGACCTCTTCTAGATCTCGTATGAGGTTGAATATTATTTAATTTCTGTTGAGTCGTTTCTATTAGATATTCTGTTCTTGATAACATGTGAGATGCTAGGCCATGATATGAGATTGGATTGGATATCTTTTCTTTGTTAAAATTAGTTTTTATTAGAGTGAAGGAATCATTCAGATTGGTTAGTTGTATGATGATTTGTTTTAGGTCTAAGTAATGTAGAAATGTGTGTTTGTTATATATTAACCTAGAGTTTCCTAACTGTATAGGGAGTATAGGATTATTTATTGTTGTTATCTGAACATCCTCAGTGTTACTTCGAACTTGAAGTACTCGGAAGATCAGGTGAAGGATCAGAAGTCTCATGTCCATTGTTTCCCTGAAAAAGTGGGTTTTTATTAATTTGAGGTCTTCTTGAAATATTTTTATGATAAGTGCCCTTATCTGTAACCAACTTTATATCTGTTTCTTCAAGAATTTGGGTCCTTTTGAATTTTGGTAATTTTTTGTTTCTTGCCTTGGTTCTGATATAAGCCACGTTCTGATTCAAATACTTTGGAGGTTCATCGCGGTTTTGATTGATTTTGGAAATAACTTTTTCTTTAGTTTGTTGATTCATGTGTTGAATTGATTCATAGAGCCTTTTAGCTGTTTCTTTGTGAGTTTGGACATAGTTTGATGTTATTATGTGATCTGTTAGATCGAAAGGGTCGGAGCTATCGATATGTCCTTTTACAATTTCGAATGGTGTAAATTTTGTCACAGTATGTATTGAATTATTGTATCCTAGTATTGCTCTTTTCATTAGTTGTTCTGGGTTGAATTCTTTATTTTCTTCTCTAAGACATCTAAAGTGTTCAATCAAAGTCGAATGAAAACGTTCGACTGGAGAGTTGGAATTGCTGTTTTTTGGGGTCGTAAAATGTAGTTCTATTCGATGAAGTTGACAAAAATTTTCAAGGTCCTTATTTTTGAACTCGGTGCCAGAATCAGTAGTTATTTTGTGAGGTAATCCGTGATGAGAAACAAAGTTCAGTATATTCTCTACAATCGATATTCCTGTCGAGGCTTCTAGGGGATAGGCTTGGCCGTATCTCGAAAATGAATCTATAATTGTCAAAAAATTATTGTTCGATATTTTGAGACAGTCGATATGTATATGTTCGAATGGTCGAGAAGATGTAGGTGTCAAATTGAATTTGATTTGAGGTGGATTTCTGTCATACTTATTTTTTTTACAAATTTCACAGTTGTTCACATAATTTTCTATATCAACGGACATTTTCGGCCAATAATATCGCGAAGAAAGTGATTGTTTCATTTCATTGATGCCACGGTGGCATGTTTTCTTGACATGATAATATTCGACATTGAGTTTTTGTTCTTCTTCACTTTGCACGTCCTCGAGTACTGTTGTGCATTGGACTATTTTGAAAGACGAGTGTTTGAAGGTGTTTTGTATTGTAGTGGTAAAATTCAGCAAAATTGCAGGATTTTTCGAGTAAATTGCAAATGTTTGTTTTGGATCGATATATTCTTTGACGAATTTTATTATGTGCTCTTCCGCGTTGACGTTTGGCAAGGTAACGTAAAGTCGAGAGTTTGTGAAAATCTTTTGTCTTTTACAAATTATTTTATCAACATCGCTGTTGGTGATGATTATTTGATTTTTGTAGCTATTCAAAACGCGTTCTGATATGGGAATTGAAAATATTGGGTTTTCTTGAGCGGTGTGCACGGTTTCTAGATCCGTTTCTTTGTTTTCGGTGAAGTTTGGGGGGTCGTTCTGCTCGTTATTATGCTCGGATGGGTTATTGATTGGTATAATTTGAAGATCGGGCCTAGGTTGAGTGCTGGGGATTGGCACGATTTGTAAGTCATCGCAGATGTCCGTTCGGGGTTCATTGAGAGGTTCTGGTTGATTATTGTCTAAGGGTGTAATCTGGATATCGTCTAAGGAAACGATATTGTTTCCATCTAAAGGTGTGATTTGGATATCATCGAATATTTCGTTTGGGATTTGATTTGGGGGTTTGATTTGAATATTGGAAATTATATTAATGTTTTTTTCATTACGTTGGTTCGGTATTTGAAAAAAGTCTTGCATCGAGGGACTGTTTATGTTGGGAAGATCTTGGGGGTTCCTCAAATAGTCCCTGATCATTTCATCTACATCGCCAGGGTTATTTTGAACGGACGATGTTTCGATGGCATTCAATTCTGTATTTTGGGGGTATCTGGAGAGAGCGTCCGCTGCTTGGTTTGTTGAACCTTTTTTGTATTTTATAGTATAGTCAAATTCTTCGAGCTTCAGGCGCCACCTGACAAGTCTTGAATTTGGCTCTTTGAGGGAGAATAGCCACTGGAGGGGCTTGTGGTCTGTGAGAATTTTAAATTTACGGCCGAAAAGGTAGGGCCTGAAGTACTTGCAGCTCCAGACTATCGCAAGAAGCTCTTTCTCGATAGTGGAGTAGTTTATCTCGGCTGGGTTTAGCGTCCGAGATGCGTAGCAGATAGGATGATCATTCTGTGAGAGTACAGATCCAATTGCGTATTTTGAGGCATCCGTAGTTAATTCGAAATCTTTACTGAAATCTGGGTAAGCCAATACCGGTTCTGAAGTGAGTACATTTTTACAAATGCGAAAACAGTCAAGAAATTCCTTCGTATGTTCTACTTTTTGTTCCTTCTTAAGACATTGAGTCATTGGTTTGGTTAGTTTTGCAAAATTCTTAATGAATTTGCGGTAGTACCCCAAGAGACCCAAAAAAGATTTGATTTCTTTTTGTGTCCTAGGTATCGGAAATTGTTTTATAGCATTGATTTTGTTCTCGTTGGGTTTTATCCCTTCCGGAGTCACTACGTGTCCCAGAAATTCTACCTCTTTCCTCAGAAACTCTGATTTATCTAATTGTATTTTTAAATGGGCTTCCCGTAGTTTGGAGAAAACTGATTTCAAATTTTGGATATGGTCCTGCAACCCCGTACTGAATATGATGATGTCATCCATATAGACCATACAGATTTTGTTCTGGAGGTCTTTCAGTACTTCATCCATTACCCTTTGGAATGTAGAGGGCGCGTTTTTCAAACCGAAGGGCATCCTCAGATATTCGTAGTGCCCGTTGTCTACACTGAAAGCTGTTTTCTCAATTGAATTCTTACTCATTTCTATCTGGTGAAACCCACTGGCCAGATCTAGGGTAGTGAAATACTGAGCCCTGCCCAACCTATCAAGGATATCGTTAATATTCGGGATCGGGTATCTGTCGTCTATAGTTTTTTCGTTAAGTTTGCGGTAGTCTACGACTACTCGCCACTTTTTTGTACACGAGGCATCCATCTTCTTTGGAACAATCCAAATGGGGGATGACCAAGGACTACAGGAGGGACGGATGATGCCTTTTTGTAGCATATCATCAATCTGCCTCTGAATTTCTTCTTTATGAATATAGGGATACCTATACGATTTAGTGTGTACCGGTACCTCGTCAGTGGTTCTAATTTCGTGTCTGACTTTGGAAGTGAAGGAAAGATCGCTACCTGGAGTGAAAAATATATCAGAAAATTCTTTGCAGAGTTTTATGATAGCTTTTTTCTCCTCAGTATTTAAATGGTCTGTCCTTATCAAGTTCGTGATGTTATTGTTGTCATTGTTGTTTTTAGTTACGTTATTAGTGAAGGTTTCGAAGTTGTAAATTTCATAAGATCGTACATCAAAAGGCTCTACGGGAAAAGGTTGATTGATTGTAACTGATATTGATTTATCTGTTGGATTTTCGATTTCCATCAGGGCATAACCATTTTTTGAAGATGTCACAATTGACGGTAATATTAGTTCGTTGATCGAACCTTCAATCGTAATTATATCGCCTTCAAAAACACTGACTGGTAAACTTTTCATCAACTTTTCGTGTGGGTTTACCGAAAATGAAAAGTTTACTTCTTGTGGTTGCCTGTATCTGAAGGGGATTTTTATATTTTTTCCTACGAGGGATTTATTCACCAAATCTATATTCAGGTTCATATTGATTAGATCATTCAGGCCTATGACTCCATCAAAGAAATCATGAAAATCAAATAAAATGAAATTTATGACATAGTTGGTATTAAATTCCGAAAAGGCAGGTATATTCGCTTGATAACGAATTTTTTGACTACCGATGGCCGTTTTGATTACACTGTCAGCATGATATATTAAGTTTGGATAAAATTTTTCGGCTATTGACGGCTTTATTATTGATCTCGAACTACCTGTGTCAATAAGTAATCTCATTTCTGGATTTTTTATTTGAACGTATGGTAAGGCATTACTGGATGCTATATTTATTTCTGCTAAATCTGTTGACTGTGCTGGCGAATTGTCTGAAAATTTTCGGTTTCGATTTCATGACTGTCAGTACATCTTTTAGTTTCATAATCAAAGTGTTCTTGAATTTCATCATGTGTATTTTCGAATGATTGTGAAGGGTCATACGCGTAATCAAGATTTTCATGGAAATAAGAACTCTGTGGGTCCTGTACAAATTGAGGCGTATATGTCTCTTCACATTCATTAGTAAAAAGTTCTTCAGCAATATAATTCATTTTTGGAGTGTTTCGGTTGAAAAATTGGTTCGATGGTTTTTGTGAGTTTTGGTTCTGATAGTTAGGTCTGAAATAATTATTGGTAGGTCTTTGTGACGTCATAGTAGGGGTGCGGGATGTTGTTGACATAGGTTCTGGCTTAGGAAGCTGATTGGATGGGGTTTGCTTTGGTTTGAAAACGTTTTCTGGTTGTCCAAAAACTTCTCTATTAGTGGGATATCTTTGGGGAGGTAATTGTCTAGGCTGTAAATGCAAAGGCTGGCTGGGCCAAACAGGTCTAGGTGAAAAATTTGAATTCATGTTTGTACTACGAGTGGGAAATGAATATCTGTGGGGAACCGCATTAGGAATGGCGTTACCAGAATACATTTGAATATGCGACATTTGCCTGTCGGCATTAGGGTTCAATTTTGTATATTTGGCGGGTTCACCAAAGTTTCCATATAATTTTTCAAAATTTTCAAATTCGTTAACGTGCGCCATAGCGTCTTCTAACGAAGTTGGTTTTTTCAAATACATATTATTTTTCAATGTACCACTGCATCCTGCAATGAAAGTGCTGAGAGCGGTTTTTTGGTAATGAGAAATGTAACATAGTTTTTCATTATTTGCAATATTTGGATCGTTACTTATTCTCTGTATTACTTGACTTCTAATTAGCTGTAACCTACTCCCAAAATCTATTAAATGTTCACCTTTCAGTGGTCTAGATCTCGTTAATTCTTGTACTAAACAATCTAAGTCTCTACGATCTGCGAAACATTGTTCGAGAGCATTTTTCAAAGAGGGCCAATCGGTTATTTCAGTACGATTGCCAACCATTATTTCTGCTTTTCCTATTAGTTTTTCTTGAATTGACTCAAGAATGTGCTGATTGAGGGCATCATCTCGGAATATAGCATAGCTTCTAATTAAATTTTCGCAACGAGTCAAAAATTTGTTCAAAGTGTTACTATCACCATCGTATGGCTTAATAATATCAAGTCTAGATTTGAAAAGATCCCAGTTCATTTGTGGTACAGGCACAGATGCAGAACCTTGACGATTTGGTTCAGTCATATTTGATGCTATAAAGTTCGTTCTATTCGGATTTAAAATAATGCAACTTGAATTATTTTCGTTCAATGATAAATTATTCAATCTGTCCAATACGTTCTCTAAATCATTCATAAATTCGTAATATTATTTGTTTTCAAACTTAACTCAAAGCTTAACTAAAACTTGTTCTCGATGAACTGAATTTAACTATCTCAACTGAAATCCTTAATCAGAGGGTTCAGAAAAGGCAAAAAGGAACTTGGCACTTACGTTGATCGACGTTGTGGATCTCGTAGTCTCCTAGTCCTTCTCCGAGTCAAGCCGGCTTGGAAATATCGTTGTGGGCTCGAAGTTCGTCCAAAAAGTCCCGGAAAATGGGTATTTTCTCGAATTTGCGCCAAAGAGTTGAAAAACCACGCCACGAAATATTTATCGCGACTGCGCAAATCCTACCGACTGCGCCAATTACGTTTTTCGAACGAACCAACGACTTTTTAAAAAATACGAGATTTATTAAAAGTACATACAACTTATTCCAACCGAAATCAGGCTAAGACTGATTTCGTGTTTTACAATGAGAAATGATGTTCGCTTGTCTTGTAATATGATATCCGCTAGTATCAGCAAAGTCCGCCGGCTTCTGTCGATCCAGCAGGAACGGCCTCACGTAACTCCTTCCTCCTTAAGCTGAGAAAATAACGGAGTTCGTTTTCGATGTAGCTGCTATCTCTGATCCAGGATCAGGTCAAGGGAGGGTCTATAACTCAAAATTTATATATATATATATATATATATATATGACAGAAAATTATGAGCTACCGTATAGCAAAAACTAGTGAAGATCTAAAAAAAAAGGTGAAAGAGATTGACATGAGCAAAATATAAGAGTGTAGCCAGGAGGTAAAGTAGGTTCGAAACTTTAATTTTTTTGAATCGAATCGAGTTGATTTAACGCTATCAACAGCATATTCTACTCATACATAGTATATTCAAATTGTTACCGGCATACACAATACTCATCACAAATGTAACAAGTCTAATTTTTCAAATACTGCGCCAAAAAGGATCCAATGGCAGCACTGTCAGAAATTTCTCGAACTTTTCCTCGATAAGCCTGACAAGTGTCAATTTTCTTTAAAGTGTCATCGTGAAAAATTGCAATTTGATAGTTAAAAAAAAGCATTGAATTTTTCACCTACAACACGAAGAGGACTCTATTTTCATATTTTCCTCGGCTTGATCCAGCGTCTGAACCGACTGAACCAGAAAGAAAAGGAAAGAACAATCGTTGAGTTCAAAAATTTCAAGCGAAATTTGTTTGTTTGGGTAACATTCAATCCAGATCTTGTTTGTACTATTCTTAATTCTTGAAAATAATTTTTTTAGGAATTGGAGGATTATTGAATTGAAAAAATTGATGAAATTGGTTGTTGAAAAATGAAAATTTACTAATGTTTAAATGCCTGCTCTTCAGTTTTCAATGGAATGTAATAATAATTATTGAAGTTCTTTAATTTTAAAGCAAAAAAATTTATTTCATTTTATTTTTTTGTCTTGCACATGTGATATTTTTCCGTTCTCTAACAAAATTTGGAAATTAGGAGCCGATAAAAATTGAAAAAAAAATCTCTCATTGTCCCAATGGGGGGGGGTCCGGACCCGAAAACCCCCCCCGTGGATCCGCCACTGCGAACGAATATACATTCGCATTCGCATGTGAGACTATAAAAAAACCAAAATAAAATCGAACACAAACAGAAATTTCAAATCGACACTCGAAGAAACACTTCAATGGCTATGGCCATGAATCAGTGGGGAGACGTTGGAGCTTTCGAGGGTTCAGTCTTGTTGTGAAGTCGTTTCGTATCACAAGTAAACGAAACATGGAGAGGAAATGTTCCGCTCAAAGGGAATTTGAAGCACTGTCTTTCAAAGAGGATTCCTCCAACGACCGAGATGAAAAGAATACGAAATCATTGTCTCATTTTCGTTTCTCAGCTGCTACTTAATATCCAAGCGATTACTCAAAAAATCTGAATAATTAATAGAATAAGAAATCAGATACAGTTAGAAAAAACATTCACAGGAATTGTCAGAAATCTTCCTTGCTGATATTTATTATACCACATAAAATATTCATTTGAAAATTACTGCGAAGAAAAATACATGATGATACAACAGTTTCATAATTGAATATATACCAGTGAGAAGGGTGAGTGTGTTTGAAGGAAAGGGCAATATTACAGATACTCCATGGCTTTGAAGAATATTGGCCCTTGTTTTTCATCATTCCAACGCTGACTTTCCGTGATTCAGTAAATCGTTATTTCTAACACCACTTTCACCAAAAACTTTCATTTTCGCGGAACTATTCATTGGCGTTTTCTTCGCGGAATAAAAAAACACGAAACCTCTATGAAACAAGTAAAATCATGTTTGATTCACCCATGAATAGGAAGAGTCTCTCTGAAATAGCTAGTCCTCTGCACGAACATTGAATCACAGAAGTCACTTTAACTTGCCCAATTTGTACAAGAAAGCATACAAAACTTGAACCAAATAATACAAGAAATTTGGGGTCAATGAAGCACAAATGAAAAGTAGTTTATGAAAAATTTCACCCATCAGAATATTTTATTCAAGCCTAGACAGAATATAATTTCGCTCGGGGAAAATAATTTCTTGAGCTCTTCAATGGACAAATGGATGAATCATGAAACACTTTCACAAGACATACCAAACAATTCCGGAAAAAGTTTTGGTTAGTTTGCCATCAAATTATTGGCATTTCGGTGATTTTCAGACTCATAAGTACCAAACGCAGCCATTGATATAGTTATGAACAAAAACTAAGGTATTTTTCTGGAGAAAATGAAGTTTGAGATAAAATTCTGTTGGCCTTACCTAAAAGTTTAATTCGGAGGATGAAATGCCAAAATTAGTTACACAAATTTGATTCCATTCACGAAAATACCCAAATATCATTCAATTTCATTTTCGATTTCAATAAGTTCATTAAGAGAATTCAGTACGGTCCATTCAATTTCAAAAAAAAGCAGCAACAAAATTTTTTGTGTCAATCTTAGTTTTTCCACTACATATCATCGTTGATTATCATTTTTGATTCTTATCGACGAGCTCATCTAATTTTCAAGGTTATCTCCATGTCTCATGATAAGAGAGATTCACTAAAACTACCATACTTCGTCGGCTCCCGCCATAGAACGAAGACTGCAAAAATTTCTTTGATATCAAATGAAACCGTTATTTTGTTTGAATTGTTTATTGTATTGTTCTTCTCAGTTCATTTAGCAATTAACCAACCACAACCTGAGAAAATAAAGATTCAATCATAGCAGTGTGAAGAAGGGCAGTTTTCCGATCCACCCCCTTTATTAGTCAGCAACTAGGATATGTGATATCTGCAACTTTCACAAATAAAACTACAATAAAACTACTCTATTTATCACTAATAAGGCCTGAGTTGGAGTTTGCATCATTAATGTGTTCTCAGATCTTGCATCCTCATTACATATAATAGAGAGAGTACAGAATAAAGAATTTCGTATTATAGAAAATACCGTTCGTGGCTTGACTATTATACAGCAGATCAACTAATTTGAGATATGAATCCAGAATAATGCTATTGGACCAAAGAAGAAATCTATCAGCTATTATTTTTCTGCACAAGGTGATCAATAGTAAATTGGAGAGTAGCAAAATTCTTTCAGTTATCCCTTTTAATGTACGGGCGCCATACTCGACAATACTTATGTTCAATGTACCAAATTCTCTCTTAACTCGATATTATCGAATTGCTTTAGTTACTTGAAATTATATCAACTTAATAGCATTTCTAATAGTAGAAATGCCTTCTTAGATTTGATTTTCTCCAACAGACACGACATAACAATTCAACTTGCAACTGACCCACTACTGCAGGCTAGCACTCATCATTCTCCTCTTTCATTTGACATCATAACACACACTTCTGACTATACACTCGATTACAATAAGTACTTTTATGATTTCAAAAACGCCGATTATGACTCCATAACTGCATGCTTCTTTTAACTTTACGAACAATTTGGCCTGAATGAGGACTACATTAATTTTTCTAACTTGAGAGCTCAGTGTAAATTGATTAGCCAAAATTGTTACAAAATTTATATTGAAGGCATAGAGAGAAACATATATAATAATCCTAGGCATTTCTGGTCACACAAAATAAAAAATTCACACAAAATTCCTGAAAAAATGCGCTACAATGATATGGTCAGTTCCGATGGTGATGATACATCAAATCTTTTAAAAAACACTTGACATAGTCAGTGGGCATACTTGAAGACTGGCGTTAAATCAAATCATCTTTCGAACAATCTGTTCAGGCCAGTCTCAAATTACCTACACAGTAGGTTTCAGCTGGCACCTGTCAGAAAACAACTACTCCCCTGGCTAATACCACGAAGGGCATTGAATTATATCCGACCTACTGAACAGATTTTTCGAAAGATGATTTGATTTAACGCCAGTCTTCAAGTATGCCCACTGACTATGTCAAGTGTTTTTACATTTTCCTCGCAGGAGGAATGGGCGAATTCGGTTTGCTTTTGGAATACCTCGTCCATTGGTAGATGGCGTAATAACTTCGTTGTTCGCATCAGCTTTGGCCGGGGCTTGATACTCGTGTAGGAGTTTGATTTTTAATTAAGGGAAATCATCGACTTTATGTTGATGATGGCACTGCCTTGCACTGACGAGTGGCCAAATAGCCCGAAACCGGTCTGGAAGTGTGTCCGACCCTATAATTGAAAATCAATTCCTTCATTTGTATCGACGAAAGCAAATGCAGGATTTACTTCTGTGAAGAAACCTGCACTGGCACCTGGTCGGATATAATTCAATGCCCTTCGTTGTATTAGCCAGGGGAGTAGTTGTTTTCTGACAGGTGCCAGCCGAAACCTACTGTGTAGGTAATTTGAGACTGGCCTGAACAGATTGTTCGAAAGATGATCAAATCTTTTTGCTGACTTTTTTTCTACAGTCTATTCTAATGAGAACCAAAGCAATACTTATATCAGACCTGAATTTAATTATGCTAACAGTAACTATGCTAACATAAATCAAGTCAGAATCAGTGTGACAGAAATATTGGATCGTATTGCAAGTTTACCATCTAAAATGTCTTTTGGCCCAAATGGGATCCCTCTGTATTTTATCAAAAATTGCATTTATTCTATCACAAACCCTATTCACACAATATTTAATCTGTCTCTGAAATCGGGAATTTTCCCCGATTTCTGGAAACATAGCTTTTTAACACCAATTTTTAAATCGGGGAAAAAAGACAATATTGAAAATTATAGAGCAGTTTGCATGCAATCAGAGATTCCTAAAATGTTGGATTATTTTGTAGCAAGGGAGGTCTCTTGGATGTGCAAAAATATAACCACTGATCAACAGCATGGCTTCGTACAGGGAAGATCAACCAATACAAATTCATTACTGTACCAAAACTATATTCTGTTAAATTTTGAAAATAAATCTCAGGGTGACTCTATATATGCAGACTTTTCCAAGGCTTTTGATAGGGTCAACCATGATATCCTAACATCTAAATTGATATCTCTTGGTTTCAATGGCCATTTGTTGTGTTGGTTCAAGAGCTTCTTGCAAGGGCGCTCACAATGCGTGAAAGTGGGTGGATATATTTCACATGTAATTAATGTATCTCCTGGGGTACCACAAGGGTCACATTCTGGTCCACTTCTCTTTAATTCATTTATCAATGATATATCTCTTTCCATTAGGGATTCCCAATTTTTATTATTTGCTAACGATTTGAAATTATTTCGTCCTGTGAACTCTTTCTATGATGCCAACCTTTTGCAAAAAAATATAGAGAACTCAGGCTACTGGTGTCAACTCAATAAAATGAATTTGAATGACAGGAAGTGTTTTGCAATCTCTTTTTCTCGGTTGAAAACATCTACCAACATTCCATACGAAATCCTTGGTAATCAATTAACACGTGTTAATGAGATAAAAGACCTAGGAATAAAATTTGACTCCAAACTCACTTTTTCCAACCACATCAATGAAATCACAACAAGAGCTTATGAAATGTTGGGCTTCACCTTTAGGACATGCAAAGACTTCAGTCATAATACAATGAACAACATTTCAGAACAATAATACATTGAAGATACTCTACTGTTCCCATGTTAGATCCATTCTAGAGTATGGGTCTGTTGTCTGGTCTCCACACTATGATTGTTATGTCAAACAAATCGAAAGAGTACAAAAAAATTTTTTGAGATGTTGTGCTTATAAATTGTGTTTACTCAGAGAGCAATATCAGTATGATGAAATAGAAAGAATGATTAATATTCGGTCACTTTCTCACAGAAGATTTGTCAGTGATGTAATATTCCTTCAAAAAATTCTCTCAGGTAACATCAACTGCCCACAAATACTCGAGACTATTTCATTAAAATCTCCTATTTATAATACCCGAACTCATGGGATATTAGCAATTTCATTCCACTGGACCAATTATGCCTATCATTCTCCTCTCAACAGAATCAAAATATCTTCAAATAGGTTTTCACAGGATCTTGACTTGTTCTATATGAATGTAAATAAGATAAGAAAGGTTTTAAACGATATTAGTGTTTGATGTTCTTTGTTCGAGTTTCTATGTATGTGCTATTCGTAAGTCTGAATTAGTAATATGTATTCGTACTGTTTTAAATTTGTAACATTTGTATTATCTTTGTTTTTTATATTATTTCTCAATTGGAATATCCCGTGTTATTAATAAATAAATAAATAAATAAAACTTCAAGTGCTCCTCTCATCGGTATATGGTTTCCACTAGGAGAAGTAACTTCTCCCACATTTTCATTGCTCACTTTTTGTCTTTTCTGAAAATTTTTCAGTAAAAAGGATTATTGATCCCACTCTCGTAGGTACGCACATGGTCAAAATGTATTAAATTTTAAACAAGTTTCTTAATTCATTGTAGAGTTCCTGATGAAGAGCCAATAAAGATTCGAAAGCTTGAAGATACGAGACAATGCTAAGCTGACGTTTCGGAAAATGAACCTGTTGCCGTTTCCAAAGATTATCACAAATCTTCGCTTCTATAAAAGTTTTTTGTAAAATATTTCGCACGTATGGCATTTGACTAATGAAGGAACTGTTTTTGATAAACGCAGCAACTTTTCAGGGTAGATTATTGAAAATCCGCCCTTCTTCACTTGTTCAGATTTCAATATTGATTCTAATATATATATATATATATATGCTGGCTGGAACTTCCGGTTGATCCGCGTCTGGAATGATTTTCTTGTCTACGTTTCGGCTCCCATTTCGGAGCCATTTTCAAGACTGAGTGACCTTGCGTCTAGGTCTGAGTTGTCTTACTAGCTGGCTATCATCACTATCATCAATCCTCGATCTCCAGTGATGAAACCCAGTTAGTAAGACAACTCAGACCTAGACGCAAGGTCACTCAGTCTTGAAAATGGCTCCGAAATGGGATATATATATATATATATATATATATATATATATATATATATATATATATATATATATATATATATATATTCTCTACCAAAAATACATAAACCAACTTTATCGATGAGACCTATTATTTCCTCTATTGATTCACCTAATAGCAAACTCTCAAAATTTTTAACCAACATACTCACCAATGCCTATGAAACAGACAATCCATTTTTTGTTAAAGATTCTTTTTCATTCAGTGAATTCATAAATAATTATAAAATACCTGAAAATAATTTAGTCATTAGCCTTGATGTCGTTTCCTTATTAACCAATTTGTCATTTTCTCTAGTAGAAAAATGTATTCACAAAAAATGGCCCAGAATAGGTGAATATTGTAATTTAGATGAAGCAACTTTCATTAAAATTTTAAAATCCATTTTTGAATCAAACTATTCCACTTTCAATGACAAGTTTTATAAACAGATATTTGGAACACCTATGGGTTCAAATATTTCTCCAGTTTTGGCAAATTTTATTTTAGATCAGTTACTATTCGATAGTATTCCCAAATTAGATTGCGATATACCTTTCATCAAACGTTTTGTAGATGACTTAATCCTTTTGGTTCCATCTAATAGTATAAATGAAATTCTGACTATTTTCAATTTTTATGACCATAATATCACTGTGGAAGTAGAAACAGACAATGGTATCCCTTTCCTAAATACCAGAATAATCAGAACAGAACATAATACGTTGAATACAAAATGGTATGTAAAGTCAATCAGTAGTAATAGACTCATAAATTTCCATTCTTATCATCCAACCAAGATCAAAATTAACATCATCAAATCAATGAAAAATAGAATAGAAAAATTTTCCCATCAAAATTTACGAAATGAAAGTTTGACTGATTTCAGAAATATATTACTTGAGAACTCCTACCCAAGAAATTCAGTCAATAAATTATTATTTTGTGATACAACTCAACTGAGAACTACACCTTCATTATCTGCAAATGAAAATTCTTCACCAAATAATAACAGTTTGATTCTGTTCAAATCCTTGCCCAATATTCGAGAACTTACTCCTAAATTAATGAATGTCTTCAAAAACATTAATATTAAAATTGCAAGAAAAAATGTTTTTAATATATCAAAATTATATAGTAAGATAAAACTCCAGTTCCCAATAAACAGAAATCTAACGTCATTTACAAAATTCCATGTAAGGATTGTGACAAAACGTATATTGGTCAGACATCAAGAAATCTAAATAGCCGTAGAAGCCGTAGAAGTGATTGCAGGAGAAACATTAATTCTTGCGCATTATCTGAACATGTCAATAGTAGTGATCTTCAAATGGACTATGACAATACTTCAATATTATTGAGATGGTTCATATAAACAATGAAGAAAAGTCGATGAATAAAAGAACAGACTTGAATAATCTCAGTAAGATATATTCCTACCTTCTGAAATATCAGAAAACAAAATTAACACCACCCTGTAATCAAAATTTTCACTGTCAGTCATTTCCACATTTCACTTCAAAATTTTTTATGTTAG
Organism: Zygogramma bicolorata; assembly: GCA_032362365.1. Classification (NCBI taxonomy): domain Eukaryota; kingdom Metazoa; phylum Arthropoda; class Insecta; order Coleoptera; family Chrysomelidae; genus Zygogramma; species Zygogramma bicolorata. Next base: position 497,467 of record JAVJAQ010001590.1, read on the forward strand.
AAATTCCAATTTTATTAGATAATCTCACGTTTGTAAGTATTCATAGTGTCGTTTATACCATCATATTGTATTTTGATGTATATATATTACAGTTGTCCTGAGGAAGGTAGCAATAAACTACCGAAAGCTTGACTAAAACAAAGAGTCTTCTTTGACGCCCTTACAATTGTGACTGCAACCCCGCTAAAGCTTTTCCAGTTACTATACAGCCAGTCAAGATTATTTACAAGTATATATATACATATTTCATGAAAATCTGTTTCTGTTGACGAAACTTTTCCATAAGATTTTCACTTCTATGTAGGTTTTTCAAAAAAACAAATCAAACTCTCAGATTGTGGTACGTCAACAACTCAAAAAACTGCAAAGGAAACATTCATTCACCACAAAATATTGACTTCCAAACAGTACTCTGAACACGAGTGTTGCCAACGAAACTAAATAACAGGTTCACCTCGGTACTTACTCATACTTTTTTTGCGCCCTGAAAAACCTCATGGTACACTAACTGAAAATCACTCACAAAACCAGCGATCGAGACAGAAACGTCGATTATGTCACAGACCCACAACGCGAAATCCTCATCCCAATTAAACGACGAACTGTTTTTGTTTCCGAAATAAACAAAATAATGCACACAGGACTGAGTCGAGTAGGCTTCATAATTACACCTATATGTCGGCGGCCTTGGCTCACCTTCGTTAAAAATTTCAGTCGAAATGGATACTTTACCTGCACACTGCGGACAATCTTTCGCGCTAACTCGCATTTACCTTGATAACTTGATTCCGATATCGGTCGACGGACACGCTTGTTGAAAATGATTCAATTTTGCGGAACATATGGATGATTTTAATTTTTTTTTCACCTCCTCAATTCATCCGAAAACTCTCTCACTTGATTCGTGAGTTCCAATCTCAAAATCTCAATTCACACAAAAAAAGGAAGAAAGAGTCTATATGAAACTACTACTCCCTATAGGGCGCGCCAGGTATTGAAGCCACTTTTTCGGATCACGATTGGCATCAAATCACACGTACCTTAATGAATCGATTAGATTATGTAGGATATTTTCAAACAAATTTCAAAAAAATAAAGAAATATAGATATCACAACGTGCTTCTTACTTTCACGAACAAAGTACTTTTTTCATTAGATTGCATTTTCACAGATCGAAAAAATGTAGCGGAAGACTTTTGGTAATACCAAAACATAGGATTTCTATATCAATCCGCAGTTTCTCCTACAGTTCAATAAAATAATACATGAAACTCCCAAACGAGTAGAAGTTTTACAATCTATCGAATTTCAAAAAGTTATTCGTTTCATTCAAAGAAAAGTATCTCTGAGTTCTTTAGTGAAAGAATTTTTGAAATATCATGGAACCTTGTCACAAAAATAGCCAAACATTTTCGAAAAACTGGATTTTGAGCTCAAACTTGACACTAGCCACATATATCATCTGAATGGGGGCACTAAATAAGTATCGAAAACCTATCAGGAAGATTATTAGCCCAAGGATAGAAGTTAGAAGGTACTATTGAACTAATTGAAATGATAGTGTAAACGTGTTTGGAAAAACTATTATTCCTTTGAAGTTGTGAGGAACTTATTTTTGGCTATTTTTCCAAATCGACATAAGATGAAAATTATCGAAAAAGGAATAACACCAGTTATATGATTCCAGAGATGTTATTTATCTCAGATACTAGTGAATGAGTATTCATTGGCATCACTGACACCTCTGTCATCAACATCACTTAGGTCACATAGCTTTCATTCAGTTCAGAGCCAGAACACATATCAACTCTTAAATGTTATTTCATTTGTCTCAATCGAGGATATCGATGTGAGTTTTTCAATATTTTTCCATACATTTTTTGCATGATGCTCAGAAACTTTTTGAAATAATATAGTACATCAGTAACAAAGTACAATTGAAATTTGACTTAAATTTCTCGATCCCTTCATCAAACAAGATAATCATTGCGACTTGAAATGAGACAACCGGTGATTTTACGTCGTTCATGTTTTCTTTATCGCATTTTATACATTTCCATTTCTCTGAGTTGAAACTTTTTAGGGGGATCAATTACCTTAAAACCAAACTGATATTATTTGCAAGTGATAACAGTTTGGTAGCGAGTCAAAATGAAATATTATGTTTCTAATTAGGGATTGTTATTATATCAGATAGAACCATTCAATTAATTCTATAAACCAGTAAAAAAGATTTGAAGAAAACACAGTGCAACGATTGATAATATTCCCGAGAAAGGAATTCTATTGATGTTTCAATTGATAATGAGAGAGACTCAATGCTGTCAAACGTGAGAAAAAAGCATATTTCAGTCATAAATTTGAAAATTGCAACAAGAAAGGAATTTGGAATTTACTGAAACCTAATAAAATTGTCAAGGAAAAATCATCAGATATCCCTGTGCATTTGAACGATCCCGAAAGTATCAGTAATTTCTTTGTCAATTCCATTCCGCTCACCGAACCTTCTGATACATGCCTAGACTACTACCTAAACAACAGAATAAATGATTCTGATTTCAGATTCCAGAATGTGGATGATATATTTGTATATAAAGCTATTTGGGATATTCGTACAAATGCTATGGGTTGCGATTAAATTAATCTGAAGATGATTAAATTATGCTGTCCTCATATAGTCACCTATATCACCCATATAATAAATTTTTGTCTGTCCGAAAGTGTCTTCCCATCTTTGTGGAAGAGTGCAATTGTTAAACCCTTGTTAAAAAAAGTAATCCTTCCGAATTTAAAGATTTACGAGGAATCAGTATTCTTCCAACATTATCGAAGATTTTAGAAAAAGCAATGGAATTGCAGCTGAGAGAACATCTTGAGAAGAATTCGTTGGTTCCTAGTATACAGTCTGGTTTCAGAAAAGGTCATAGTTGCACAACGGCACTTTTGAACGTTAGTGACAATATACTCAGAGCAACTGATCAAGGTATGTGTACGATTTTGGTTCTCCTAGACTTCAGCAGAGCATTCGACACTTTGAATCATAAACTGTTGGAGAACATTCTATATTATATGGGCTTATCCGAAAGCGCTCTCAAGTTGATGGCCAACTACCTGGAAGATAGAAAGCAAAGAGTTTGTTCGGATTCTCAAGTGTCGAGTGATCTGAAATTGAGGGCTGGGGTACCACAAGGTTAAATTCTGGGGCCATTGCTATTTACTACCTACCCGTCGACCTTGTTAAGGAATCTTAAAAATTTTAATGTACATTTATATGCAGATGATACCCAAATATATCACAGCTTTTTACCGGAATATGTTGAAGAATCGTGTGAAATCATGAATTCTGATCAAACTAGCTTCTGCGCAATCGCTTTTTATAAATGCAAGTAAATCTAAGGTGATCATATTTGGGTTGAAAATCAATAGAAATAAAATCTTAAGCTCAGTTGAAATTCGTATAAAAGAAGATATTCTTGATGTTGTTGATGAAGCAAGGAGCCTTGGAGTAGTACTGTTTGATTCCAACATGAGGTTTGAGAAACATACAAATAAACTCATACAAAAGGCATATGTCGCCCTCAAACTTATTTATGGTACGAGGCATTGCATTCCAACTGGAACGAAGAAAATATTATACGAAAGCTTAGTATTATCACAACTGAATTTTGCCGACACCGTATATGGGCCAGATCTGACAGAATTGTTCAAACGAAAAATTCAAAAGGTTCAAAATTCTTGCTTAAGGCTTATTTACGGAATCAGAAGGCGAAATGAAATATCCCATAAACCTAAAGAAACTGGATGGCTCAACATAGAAGAAAACTGCATGCAGGGTGTCTTTATCATAAAATTGTTCTGTGCAGAGTTCCTTCTTATCTTCATAGAAGAGTGACATTTCGAACGGACGTACATAACCTCAACATTAGATTCAGGGGTTCCTTAACACCACTTGTCTTCAGAACCGATTTATTCAGGCGCTCTTTCAGCTATCAAATCACTAAACTGTACAACGCAATTCCTAGAAATTTCAAAAATGTGTCGCCTTTCTTATTCATAAAAAATTCAAAGAATATTTACTTCAAACCCAATAACGAATTTGATGCATTATATTCAGTTTTTGTATCCGCATATTCACACTCCTCCTCTTCAAGTATACTTCAGATGATTCTTCATGTGCTATTTACTGCCTGTCGCTGGTCTTTACTCGTGTAATTGTATCGAGTTTGACATTTTATGTATGTTGTCTACGTTAGTTCACGCAGAGATTTTTTTCAGGTTAAGTGGAAGAACAGTTTAGCAGTTACTCACCTAACTGCAAAAACTGAACTTCGCCTTTTATTATGTCCGATTTGAATTATTTTTGTATTTTTTTTGTATTCGTTCATGGAAATGATAATAAAGACGTTTATTATTATTATTAATATTATTAAATCCCAGTGATACGATTGTTTTATAGCACTTCATGACTTCTAACCTTTTTATGGCTTTGATATTCGCCCCGAGATATATGTTCCGATGTGCTTTTCAGCACATGCTTTCGTGCATAATGATTCAAGAAAAAATACTCCGACCTGCACTATTCATATTTTATCAATTGAACGTAGGATGTCTAGAATCTCTGGTGTGTTCACTGATACCTGTGTAAGTTTGGGATAAAAGTGGCGAGGTTTCCGTACAATACGTACTGATGACGCTCACACGTTCTTGTCAGTCTTGTCCGAAGCTAAATTTGAACTAAGTGAACATGTTCAGTCGGGTTTTTCCATTTTCATTCGATTGACTAGTGAGAAGAGATCGCAAAATAAAGGATAATGGGTGGAAATACCAGTAGAAAACCAGTAAAAACGTTTCAATGTTCAAAAGCAACGAAATCAATAAATAAACACGATAAAAACATCGTTACACATTAATTTCATACTTGACATCGATTGAAAAATGAAATCATAATGCCTCCTACCGCAAAAATAGGGGAAACCTCCAAAAGCGTCAATTCTTTTTTTAGCAACAAAAATCTAAACAAAATCTAATTAGTGGAATCACAAAGGTTTCTAGGCATTTCAGTTGAACGTTTGAACTATGTGAACTATTTCCATTGTGTAGATATTGGAATGTATATCCCTCATTCAAGAATAACCCTCTAGCCGCACCAGCAACCATCGCGATCGTATGTTTATCCAGTGATCAGAGGGAGGGTTGGTTACCTCACAAACGGCCTGATATTTCTGAATTTCTGATATGTTGTCTAGGATGGTTAGTGAGTATTTGAAATACGACATGCACGATTCCCCCCTCCCGCCCGCTACCATATTGAAAAACTGGAAAAAATCGTCAATATCTTCAGATTCTCGCTTATATTTTAGGTGCATTTTAGCTCGAAAAGAATCATGTACAGTGTTGTAGAGAATTAAATTCCTTATGATTTGTAATTTGATTTTTGTTTCTAGGACAGATAGTTACGGAGATATGCACTTTAAAAAAAATGGGAAAAATTGAATTTCCCAGGAATTTGTCAAACTTCAGAACGCTGTAATTCAGTTATGACTAATTTTTAATGAATAAGTATCGGAATAAAATTCGAAGGAAATTTAATTACCTACAAAACGCATGTATATTTCATAAACCAACTGGGGGGAGTGGGGGATAAAAGTAAATTTGAAAACAACAGCATACTGCTTTTTTTGGCTATGGTGACACCATATTGTATCAAAAAATCTGTAATTATTCTCCAGTTTTGGCTTTAATTTGGAGTATAACAATCCCACTTAATGTCAATAACTCAGCGCGAACTGAACGTCAGGAAACAAGTAGCTATCAATATTCATAGTGACATTAAAAATGTATCAGCAAGTTGAAGCTCCCTATGGAAAAGAAGCAGTCTAGTGAGGTTATGTCCTGTTTTTATTTTACGTTAATTATATTGCAATTAATTGGACGGTAATTGATAGATAGCAGGTATAAAAAATTATGAATTAATTTTGAAACAAGGTCGTACGCGTGATTGAGAGTTTTTAATTGGTAGGAAAATTTTACAACCAGTAAATCGTTTGCATGGAGGGAAATATTATCAGGAATATATGATCATCAAGAAATTCTTGTTCCCTGTTTCAGTCAGAAGATGATTGAATTTGCCTGGCAATTTTTCGGAAGGCTAGGGGAAGTGACCAAAAAAAAAGTGAATGTTAACCACAACCAACAATTACAAATTCACTCGCTTATATGTTATTGTGATGATTAGTGGCTTCACAGTGACAGACAAAAAGTCTTCACTGAAATATAATGCTCCATGATCAGTTGTACCTTCTCTGTAATCCAAATTGCAATGATCAAATTCAATATTTTCAAACAATAATTGGTATAATTGGGTTATATTTTGGGGGTATCAATCGAATTGTGCATTCAACCGCTGCATTTTTGAATTTCTCACAGCTTCACTTCTGTGCAGTAAGGCAATACACTTTTCAGTCTGAATTTCCTGATTCCCAATGGTTTCGCTTTCCTCTTTCCAAACTATTTCCATCTGGCTTATACCTCATGGGGTATGTGAATTGAAGTTTTTTCTGGTCTTCTTCATATCCAGTCAGTTCGTGTCCTACAACCAGCTCTTCAATTGTTTTGAGTGACGATTACTATAGTAAATAAGAGAGAGAAAATGTGGGAGAGTCAAGGCCCTATGGGGGAACACAAGGGACAAAAGGGGCAATGAACTGCTCACCATTATAAGGTGACAACCAAAAACAAACATGAGCTGGTTGCAGTTGGTTGCAAAAAATAGGGAGGTCTATATCCCCTGAATGGATATGAAGAACACTTGAAAACTACTTATTCAGTTTTCAGGCTCTGTCACCTTGGAGAAAGCCATACAAGAACTATCGTCGTGAATTTCCATTTTTTGTGTGGGAAATTCATCAGTTAACCCTTGTACATGGTCAATTATCAAGTGTCCTCTGAATGGACACTGTCCAGTCTGTAGTCCTGTTATTAATGAATTTGAGAAGCTGAAGACACTTATTTGTAAAGAATTAATCGAAAAATTTTGTAGAGAAGTGTATAATTTTTAAATTTTATTGCAAAGCGCTTTCAACTTTCGTCATCATCAGTGCTCACCTAGAAGTAAATACTCTAATTATTGAAAAAAAGTTTTTGTAAAAGTTCAAATTTGAGGTTGAGAAATTTATTAACTCGCCAGGCAAAAATAGAAATATGAGAACATGGTACATTTGTCAAAAATGATTTGAGGAGCGATTCGCTATGCGTTTAAAATTGTTGAAAGGACGCCAGTAAGCATTTCATTGAATTTTGAATAATAATTTTTTAAATTACAATTCATAATCCTTTGATGAAGGGGAAAGAACTCTCTGTATAAGTTTACTTGAATATTCAAGCTGTGATCGTTCTTAGAAAGTTCTTCGGAAATCTCCAGTTCTTCGAACAAGTCCAGTAAGATGAAAGTTTTCTTGTCAATTTTGTGTAAAATTTTGGATTCTCTATTAGGACTGGAGTTGTGGTTGTGAATTTCAAAATGGTTGCCAAATACCGATTCATCAGGTCTTTTCAAATCTTCATTAATGCGAGGAATGATATGCCTACAAGTTCTATCAAATGTAAGATGCTAATCAATCAGAGCAGTCCATCTTATAGACTCCACACCTTTGTAACTTCTTGAATTTGTCTTCGGAATTCACTCAAGAGTTGCTTAAATTGTTTTAAGTTTTAAGAGGTAATTTGTGTACCAGGTATGGTATTTTCTGTAAATTTGTATTTTTCCGTATACATGTTTCCATGTTAAAAGGTAAGGCCTTGTTAATCCATTGCTCGCACAAGTTTCGACTTCTAAGGGTTGACTTTCGTCAGCTGTTCAACGAAATGAACAATTTCAGAACATTTTTTTTACAATTTAATATGTGACAGTATTGAACGTTAAGTGTCTGATAGTTTAAATGTTGCTCTAAACTTATACCTGTTGCAAATCCGTTTTATCTTTTCAGATAATCGTGGTTCACAAGGTATGATGTTTGTTACAGGATTTGTAGTTTGTGTAAGTTGTATGTCTTCCCTCTGGGGTGTGTTACGATTTTCAATTGCTGACGATGTTTTTTCTATAAAATTCTCTGAATATCTATTTTTTTCAATATTAATTTCATGTAATTGATCTCTTCCTCGATTTTTTCCATTAGGGTATAGAATTCAAATTGTCCTTTTGAGTCAGGTAAGGTTCAACATGAGCGGGTCTACTCGACTCCTCCACTGGTATGGGATATGATTTTCAAAATTGAGCGGACGATTCAATCTAATGAACAAAACTTTGCATTGATAATTGGCCCAAATCAGATTATAATAAATATGAAACAGTATTGGTTCCCTGTTTTTCATATCATTCGAAATGGAAACGGAAGAACCAAAAAACGAAATTCCCAATTCTAGTTCTTGATGATTATTCCAAAAATAAACAGTGATATTTTCGATCTGAAAACAGATTATTCTTTCTAGTTTCACAAAATAAGGAACCTTCGTCCATTAACCGACCTTGTAGGTCTTACTATTTCCGAAATAGCAATAGTAGGATCAGCTGTGAAAAAGCCTGTTTATTGATGCACTACTATTCTCGTGGAATATTACAACAATATAATTCTCATCAGAACTAGAAACCTTACTGCTCCGAAGACCTTTTTATTATAACATGTTCTGTTTGAATTCACCGAGCAATATTGAGCGTTCAGCCCATTTGTGTTATTAGACAACTTGTCTGTTGTCTCTGGTCCGCAAATTCCTTACGTGATATGAATTTGGGAGTCCGTTTGTCTGGGAAGATCACCTCGAGTCTCTGTGGAATATATAATAGAGTATGAAGGAGCAAGGAGTAGGATGATATATCAAACGAACCTCAGAATAACAACTCCGAATGTACTGAGAACTTCGTGAGAAACGTGATGATTCTCAATCTTCAATAAAGTGAACAGGAAATTATTGAGTCAGTAGCTAATTTTCATGAGAGAACGGTATATTCATTATGAGTGTGTCGATAAACAGAAAGTATCTGCAGTTGGAGAAATGGAAAACAAACAGTTGCAGATATTGAGGAGATTATCACGTTGTAAGTTTGATGAACATTTTCTCCCCTCATGAAGATAAAAAAAACATAATAACACACTAATATTTGTTCCATGGTTTTCTGGGTTTCTAACCCAGCGCAATGTGAAAAAATTAGAATTAATATTGGAATCTATACAAGTGTAGAAGGGTAGAATTTAAATCTACCCCGAAAAGTTGCTACGTCTATTGAAAAATTCTCAAATTCCATCTATCTATCCATCTATATATATAGCATACACTTTAAGAAAAAATAGTTTAAGGTGTGATATTGACAAGCAGAAAATGAGTAATTTCATATGGAATGTTCCTTTCTTCCTAATGTCTTTAAATGATGTACACACCGAGTAAAAACCTATCCAAGCCCCTAACCAGGATTTTTGTTCTCGAAATTCTGGATATTCAAATACAATTTGGATTGATTGGCTCAAACTTCGTTTCCGTGGCATTTTCAGTGTTTCAAGAAATTACAGCAACTTCGAAATTTCAATTAGAACACCCAGTGCACTCAGGGCTCGGCAGTCCATTGAACATACAAATATCCTATTATAGTGGAAATTACTAAGGAATACCTTAGTGAAAATGCATCTAGAGAATGTGTTGCTTTACCTATCTTGACGAAAATTTTTTTTAATAACATAACTCATTCAAATAACACAATTGTGGCTTATATTCAGAAAAACGCAGTAGTTTCCTTTACGAACAAAAGTATATTCGTGTTTGAAATTCCCTATTGAAACCAAGAATAAACAAATTGCCCTAACCCCGATTGCTATTATCTTCGAACGCAGACCAAGAAAAACACCTACAAATTGTAAAAAAAAAATTGTTCGTTCCGTTAACCAGCTGACGAACGTCAACCCCCAGAAGTCGAAACTCGTGCGAGCAATGGATCAACGAGGCCTTACCTTTTAACGTGCGATTACCCAGCACGGTGGCCCGGCCAGGATTCGAACCCCGTCCTTCCGCTCAACAGGCAGATATGCTAACCACTACACTACCGAGACCACAAATGGTTAATATAATTATTGAAACACGATCACAACATAGAGCAAATAGCTAAGGTAGTAGTTGTTTTCCGGCAATTAACATCTCAAATGATGAATTTTTGTATTCTCTATAGCAAAAAAAGCGTGTGCAAAAATTATTTCGATACGTCAATTAAGTTCCGAGATATGGAATTGTGATATAGGGGCACGACGCAAGTTTCCTCCGGCCAGAGCTCTCTGCAAATGACGTCATAAGTCAACTGTCGGGCAGTACGTTGCGCGCACTTTTATGGTTCACTAGGAGATTGGGAGAATATTTTCTTTGAATGTCTAATCCAAATACAGTAGTCCGGTAATTAACATCTACCTGAATTTGATTGAAATTGTTAAAAACATAATGAAAAAAACATTTGAGAAATCCCAATCATTCTAGCACTTCAAAGGTCAAAAATATGGGTTTTTCGCGATTTTCACTTTAACGGTAAGTTTTATGAAAAACTTACTCCAGACCTAAATTGGAGATCCCCAAAAAGGTATCAATACTACTTTGTTATAGATAACGATTCAAAAACTTGTAATCCTCATAATATTTACACTTCTTCACGCCACCTCTGAGGTGTACTTAGCACGTTATTTTAACGTGGTTTTCCGACAGTGGCGTATAAATTAAGGAACTGAGTTTCATTTTACCTGCCATTTTTTATATATTAAGTGTAAGTTACAATCACTCTAAGAAAAATACTTTTACTTATATTACAGCCTCAGAGATGTATATACCTGGCGTACCTACGCATATTATGACGATTAAACCGTTATATTAAACCGTTATATCTCAAAAAGGTAGCTCTTAGAAAGAAATGAATTGTTACTACTACGATAATGTCCTCGTATTTTTTATGATATGGGGAAATATTTGGAACATATGATTCATCCGATTAAGCCATTTCTCTATGATATTCCCGTATAATTAGTATGAGTGTAAGAAGAGCATACGTGATAACCTACAGGGCTGATGCAGTAGATTCTCTTCTCTTATCTCATATTCATGAAAATGATAAGTAACGCTTTGAGAATGAATTAAACTCGAAATATCGTTTTCAATATTTGTCACAATTTCCTTTTCACAACAGCAGCCCTTCTCCCATACACAGTGGCGTAAATAAGGGGCGCAGTGCAGGAGGGGGCGCAACAAAAGGCATTCAATAACAAAAAAAAAAGAATATCTGAAATGAATAATCCTGATGAATGTCATATAGATAGAGAGAGAGAGAGAGGTACACAATTGACAATTGAAAAAAAATCAGGAGGAATGTGTAACTCATTAAGGAAATTTAAGTAGTTTAAGTACTAACTGATTACATCATAAGCTGCGTTCGATTTGACGCCCGAATGCTCGAAACAATCCGGGCGCGTTCTCAATAACCTGAATCACTTCATTGCATTCATTTTCAAAGTCGGGGCGAGTTCTGTTCCATTGTTTTCAATAGCATTGAAAGCCCGGCCAATGCCCTGCTCGCTCGATCGGGCCTCAACTCGAACGCATCTTTAAATTTCACGCCGCCTCTGGCTAACAATCGGGGTTCAGACATTTTTTTGAATATTATATACCTAAGCCTCTTGCTGGTAGTCATGCGTAGTCGCAACGAAAACAATTTGGAGGTCATGAAATACGGTAGTGGTGGGAAGTATTCACATTTACAAATTCTTGTCATATATTTGTCGTAAATTTTAATCCATATTTTCAACAAAGGACGTAATATTTGTAGCTTCCCTGACGATGACAGTATTCACTGTCGAAATATTGGAAATACAGTGCAAAAAGAGTACACTTTTTGCTTGCTGCTTCACCCAATATCTTCTCCCCTTGTATCCTGACTGGTCAGCAAAGACTATATATATATATATATATACATATATATAATATTATTTATAGGGTGAGGGGGCGTATAGCCTATGTTTGCCAAGGGGCTTGGCCTACCTTAGTTACGCCACTGCCCATACATGATATCGTACTGAGTTCAAATAGTGAACGCGTGTATGGGTGACATAAAGTAAAATATATAACTACTACTACTGTAATTGGTACAGAGTTTTGTCGCAAATATTCCGAAAACTCACGGTTTAACATTATTTCTCAATACGCAGGAGAGCACTTTGCCCAAATCATACTCTGAAATAATATATATATATATATATATGCACTTTTCACCACTTTTGTATGTATCGGTAAAATCACAAATTCTGGCCAACCCTGTATAATGAAGGAAGAATTCCCTTAGAGACAACTAATACACAGGGCATTGTCAAACTACATCCAAAATTTCAGCTGTCTGCGAATCCAAATACCGCAGTAATAAGGATTTGATTAAAGCTATGTTTCGCACAAAAAATAAGGAAATCAATGAATTTCTCGAAAACCACTAGAGATAGGTATAGGGAAGTATCATACAAAAATAATCGGAAAGCAATAACGAAGCGAGAAATGCAATAATATATAGGGTGTACTATTTAAAATATCAAAGTTGTTGCTACTTTTCAATATAAGCGGCAACGTCGCAGCGCTGAAAATATTTTAGATCGATAGAACAGAACTAATTACCCAAAAAATCGAATTTTCAAAATAATCCTATGTCGCGTTTTCCAGAAATGTCTAATAGGCCATCGAGTTTGGGACACCCTGTATATATATATATATATATATATATATATATATATATATATATATATATATATATATATATATATATATAAATATATATTTTTAGAGTATGATTTGGGCAAAGTGATTAATGAAATATCAACGAATATAATGTTTGGACGCAAGTTTCGTCCGCTGTAACTCGCCACTCGTTAGACTTCCGAAAAAAAGTGTGCTTGCAAAAATTGGGGAAAAATTTGTTATTTTCAAATTGGATGGGACATTTTTTTTTGGGTTAACCATCAAGAAATTGAATCGGTAAAAACAACCCCCTAGGTCGGGAACGTGGATTTTTCATCAGGGCCCCTAACCTAATAACATATCTCAAAATCAGAATCACTTCAACTTCTGCACGGCAAAGGCCCTTTTTGCCCCCCATTGACTAGAGTATCACTGAACGGAAATGAATTATTCTATAACAGATGTTGAGCAAAATAAACAATCGCGTGAAATAATTGATTTCGAATACATTAATTTCAAGAAGAAAAATATTCCTGTTGATTTTGGTAATGACAGTAATGATATTTGTTGGGAGCTCGATATAATTATTCGATTCCCCATTTTGCAATGTTTTTTTTTTCAAATTAGTCTTGCCCATAATATTCTTGTTCTATTCATAATATTTTTTATAATGATCGTGAATGAGATAGTAAGTGATGGAATTGGCAGATACTTACTGAAAATACATGATAACGTAATTGAAAAACACTTTTTTCTCCAACCGCCTGAATATGACCTTCTCATGTTTACTTATATCCTATAAAAGTAGGCTTCTTCAGCATATTGCTTAATGTAATGATGAAAATTGACCTTGTACACAAATGAAGTGACTATTCAACCACTGAAGAAAACTAGCTGCTTACCGGCAATTTTCGGTATATGTAATGACTCTTTCTTAAAAGTTATATCAATTTTAATCTATCTATACTACCTTAAAATTCTTACTAATGAATTGAACTTGATTTATTTATACATTTATGACCCGTTAACGTTGGTTGACCACACCGGTAATCTGTCACAAGAATGTGACATTAAATTTTGAATTAAAATTCATTTGATGAATATTGATCAAAACTTGAAGTGCTGTAGCGGCATGTTCAGAATATTTACTAATTAACTGAAAATGGATACCTCCTAATATCAGAAAATAGAAGAATAATGCTAAAAAGGACTGCTACCTAGGTCCTTTTTTTTTAGTGTCGAATACATTTTTGAACAAATTTCAAGATTAGCGGTTGGAGAATAATTTTTGTGTTCAACTACTAGTACAAAAAAACGCGTTTTCGGGACTTGTAAGATTGACTACAACTTGTCTCGAAAACATGCTTTTTTTCTAGTTGAACAAAACTCTGTGTTTTGTAAAATATCCACAAATCACACTATAATTTGTTTTTCCAATAAGAAAGTGTAGAAATCTCGAGGAAAACTGAGATTTCTCTCTCAAGAAACGCCTTGATTTTATTTTTCTCCAGTGATTAATGAGATGCACTTTTATCTCGCTATATATAATACTATTACAATATCATCACAAATCACCTCAATGTCAATGACACACATAACAACTGAAGACATGTTGAGGAATTCTGAACGGCATACACTCTGAATGCTAATCCGCATATCTATATTATTCTCATATATTCATAGGAATGCATATCATAAATCTTCCGGTTACCCGAAGTCATATTTATTTTTGTCACACATTCATCCGCACTTGACCTTCAAGAGCATTTCTAACAATATTTGAGGTGACTGACAGTTTGGAAACAAACAAAATCCTAATCTCTGAATAATTGATCCCACCAATGGACATTTCAAATACAAGGAAACAATTAATTGTCTTGATGTGTTGTCAAACAAAAGAAGGCGGCAATTGCCAACTATGCGACCACAAATTCTGCTTTTAATTCGGATGCAGCTGGGAAACGTTATTTCGTAAGCATTCTTTCTTGAAAGCACTCTCTTGTCTATTCATGATTGTACTCACATTTTTCGTTTTTTACGGCATGGCCTGGTGGGTACGTAAAAAGCCATTATGTTTTCCCGGCTACATTACGGCGGTAATTCACGACAAACGGTTTATTTTCGACTCACGGGACCAGTCCATCCCTGACCTTCCTTTATTTATGTAGCAGTTTTCTAATGAAAAGTTTCAACACGCTTCTCCATCTTACGGTGAACTCTACAACCTCGAAACAGTGGTAGAAATGAAAGCAATGTGTTCCCTGCTCATCTCAGTTTGTCTTCTGATGAACAGATAGCGATGGTATCGACAATTCTAAACCTTGTTTGGAAGTAGGAGAAAAGGTTCATATTTATAAAAGAAGGCCCCACAATTCACAGTGAACATTTTCGGTCCACTAGAAGTAGAATTTTATGGTAAATAAATGATGATTAATACCAAATTTTCAGCAAGAAGTTTGATTATAGCAGTTCAAAGTTCTATAGCATATTTATCTTCATTCCCAATCCGATTCTAAGTATCCTTCAGAGACCACTGACCACTGATTTTACAAGGAGGACTCGTTAGTTGCCATCTATGAATCAATAGATGAACTGCGGATACGTGATATTACATGTGCTTCAAAGATGGCGAAGCCAAGGTTGCATATCTACAAGGGTTTGAGAAGAGAAGAGAATACATTTAAAAGTATCATCTGAAGGAATACATACTATGGATAGATGGCATTAGTGAGATCATTTTCAATTCCTGTCTTTACATTTTTCTTGCGGACATCGCAGCTTGAAACGGACATTTTCTACATGACTTATACGTAATTCCACAAGATGGCAACCATTTCAAAAACATAGGTGATTCTTTTTGTCATTGTCGTAGATTATTTGGAAGATTATCACAAAGCCTGACCTTTCATTTCGTGTATGAAGTCTTCTTAACCCTAATTTGAAACTTCATTATCTTTCTTTCAACATTTCAGTCAAACTGACATATAGAAATCTGCAATTTTTGCCCCATGGAAGGAAACTCTATCGAGCATCATCAAATGTACGGAAATATTGACATTAGAGTATAGATGGCGGAATGAAAACGCTTCAACTTCTATACACTTATTTCGACAAACTTATCTTTTTCCTATGAACAATGAATGGCTTGAATAGTCTCATGAAGGTGTTTACAAGCAACGATCGAGAAATTGTTATATATCACAGCTGAGTGTCAAAATATATAAATCAGCTGATTTTTGGAATTGAATTAATTGACCATTGTTAGTCTGAATACAATGAATTGAAAACAATATGATTTTTTTTGAAGAGCTACATTGAACTGTACAGTTTCAGAGAGTACAACTAAGTTCAGTACTTCTTTGTTATGTGTCAGGAAACATAAACTGGAATAATTTGATTTACAATTTTCGAATAATTCTTTATTGGTGTAGAAATTATCAAATTACTGGTTTATATTAAATAAATAATGAGGACTTTTTCTACTCGGCCACGTGAAATTGAGACCCACTTATTCTAGACCTCAGTCTGAAATTTCTAATTGGTTGCATTTTCTCTTTGGGTGTAAAATTTAAAGATGGTGTATATCATCTATATTTTTATTTATATATTTACATAGGTATAATAAAATAAATTTAACATCAAAAGTGAAATACTATACAAATTCAGGGCACTTTACAACATAACTTTGTAGGTATATACATAATAATACAATAGGAATCTAATACGAAATTAAGAGCTCTCCTTATAGAATAATACACAGTTTCTCATGCAATGGCATTGAAAGTATTCAAATAAATAAACTTAAATACAGTATTAAGGAACAGTAAAGTAGGCATTGTGTCACGAATATATCAGTTGGTAAATATTTTCTGGAAATATTCTTTCATCAAATTTCATTAACAATTGTTCATATATAATCATAACTAGGAGACTAGAAAACGCAGTCATAAAATAAATAAATTTAAATAAGGTAATTTTTATTTACAAAATTTTATAACACCGATAAATAAATCAATTCGTTCAAAAAAAATTTCCAGAAGATTATTATTTCGTGATGTTCATAGAAAATGTATCCAACAAATCTGTTTGGATTATGTAATTATTACATATAATATAATTATATGGTCAAAGTACGAAGGGTGTAAAACACACTATATTGGGCACGGTTATTGTTCAGATATTTTCAGATTGAATTGCTGATTCTTCTGCAAATAAAGTAATTGTGATTTCATGTTTGAGAATGATCATTCCACATCTCAAGATATTATTTCATAGATATATTTAAGTTCATCTATCATGTTAGTTAAAGCATTAAAAAATATGAGAAATTCCAACGAGTGTAAATATTGATTCAGATCGTATATTCATCAAAATCAAGGATAGAAAAACTTTTCCAAATATTTGGGCACAGTTCATCATGGGCGTAGCGTGGTACGGACAGGAAGGGGCAGCTGCCCCTCCTTATAAGAGCGGTCGTCAACAATATAATCTAGGATTTTTTTGGCCATTCCCTCCTATATAAAAACCTGGCTACGCCCTTGCAGTCAATTACTATGACTTGTTTGTTTAATGAGAGAATAAAAAAGGGAATTTTCTCCTACTTGGCTGTTTGTTCTTTTGCACCAGAAAAATATAATCGATTACTATTTTTACATAGCCCATCATCTTCTCAATCAATTTTTATCATGAAGGGGGTTTTTTGAAATTGAGTGATATTGACTAGTTTGTATTGAAATATCTGCAACAAAAAAATGGCAGTTATTACTTTCCAGATATGTATGTAATAATATGTAGGGGTGATTCTATATACCTATTTTGCTGTTTCACAATTTTCAATTTTGAATCAAAATGTTCTACCGAAGAACAGAAACGTGCATACTATCAACTGATTTTTCAAAAATGTTAATACACATCAGGCCCAATTTTTTCTTCGTTCGGTGTTTTATTAACTGAATTCAATCCTCAATTATTTTCTTCTTTCAGTCTTGATCAGTTTTTGGAGTCATTATCGGAAAGATTGAACCACAACAACACATTTTCCCGATGTGTCTGTTGAATAAAACACCATCGAAAGATCAGTAAAATATATAATTTCCTGTTAGGAAAGTCTGTTAAAGGAGACTAATAGTAATCTCAATACCAAGGACCAAGCCAAATATCAATTCTAAATCTTTTTTGCAAATTCAAATAAATATTCGTGTAGAGCTTGTAGTTTTTGGTAGCAATATTATTGGTACCCATTCTTTCGAGATAGATCTTTCGGGACATTTTAACCATTTTCGATATGATTTTTGATTTGGTTCATCAAAAAATACGTGAGTTATGATATGTGGTTGGCTGAATTTCTACATGTTGTACTACCAATATTAATTTATTGATTGGTGATTGATTGATTGCAGATGAGAAGTAAGGAATTCAAAGTACGGAATGTCGCATTAAAAATTGGGTCTCACCAGATTATAATGAATGTGAAATCAGAATTTTCAATATTCAATTTCTACGAGTATCGAGGCAAATATCTAAGAAACAGTTGATGATATTCTGAATCTGAGAAAGAAAGTATCACTGTCATCTCAAATTTTGCAAGTTTTTCTGATTAAACCAAGCTCATAATATCAAATAGTGGTAACAGGTAAAAACTACTTGATTGCTTCTTGATGAATATTGAAACTTTTCCTAGAGATCAACTACCCAAACACCAAACTGATATTTTTGCACTCGACGCGCGTTTCGCTAATAAGGTTATCATCTCCAGGAAAAAAAAATTGATACTATCTTCTCTTTGAATTTGATACTTCTTCCCCTGAAGATGCTAACCTTGTTAGCGAAACGCGCGTCGAGTGCAAAAATATCAGTTTGGTGTTAGGGTAGTTGATCTCTAGGAAAAGTTTCAATTTCCACACCAAAGGTCCCAATCTCATCGTTTATACTTGATGAATATTCTACCCAAATTTTTTATATTCCGTTGGGTCAATATCACAATTTGAAGAATCTTGGATCTTACACCACATTAAGCCCAGTTCAGATTAGTTTTTGACATTCTATCAACTTGAATAGGACACGAATGGGATATCCACAAAATATACTGTGTTGTATTTGGGATTTGACATCTTTGGGAAACAGATGAGACGTGTTATGCCTATTTTCGAAACGGTCAACTCCAGCATGATCTTCCTAGGAAGGACCAAATTATTAAAATTAATAAATAACATCGTCCTCTTGTCCAAACTGAAACGTTCCACAGATCTTAACAATAATCAAATAAATAATCATCTGTACAATTCACTGGCCAATAGACTGGAAAACAACTGCTGTCACTCGTGTATGTGAGAGGGGATTAAGTAGTTTGCCGCACCGTACAGAATCTTTGCATACCAGTGAATCCCAGTACTAGTTTGTCTGGACGTTGCAACGACGTACTCTGAGTCACTCCAGAGAACAGAGGGGTGTGTGAAGACTCGCCACATCCTCGCTAGTCCATATTTGAAGTTCCACGCAAAACGCACCGGCAGGAAGGACCAATGTGCCAAGGCCTGGCTGTCAACTGTCGCGTAGCAAGAGACAACTACGTCATCAACAACCAAAGTTCCCGCTTTGGTTAGAGGCGCGTAGGTTCCAGTCCTCAAGATGGCGCTTACTCTCACAACACTGTCTTCTACAAGAGTATTTGATTCACTAACTAACAATTTATCACCAACTTTGATTTTCTCAGCGAAAACTGTTCTGTAATCCTTCGAAGTACCCGTCAGTACTAGGTGGGAGGGGGTCACTATTAAAGTTCGACCGGAAGAAAGGGTGAATGTCAAGAACTCCCTCTTTTGGGAGGGGTCGTAATCCAGGAAAGTTATCACTTCGCTGAACACTAGTTGGTTGCTGCTGGTATCTTTCGCGAGAATCTTTTCTCCTATTTGGAGGTCTGACAGTTTTCTTTTCACACCAAGGGATGTGAGAACAGTACTATCGCCTGGAAAGCAGCCTCCGTATTTGGCGCCTTGGGACGATTCTGAAAAAAAAGGAGAGATATCAGTGATAGTTCTTCGATTATTCGATGTTCGAATTTATAAAATACCATAAAAGCAGTGGCGGATCACGGGGGGGTTTCGGGTCCGGACCCCCCATTGGGAAAATAAGAGATTTTTTTTAAATTTTTATCGGCTCCTAACTTCCAAATTTTGTTAGGGAACGAAAAAATGTCACATGAGCAAGACAAAAAATAAAAAAAAATAAATTTTTCTGCTTTAAAATTGAAGAACTTTAATAATTATCATTACATTACATTCCATTGAAAACTAAAGAGCAGGCTACATTTAAACATTAGTAAATTTTCATTTTTTAACAACCAATTTCATCAATTTATTCAATTCAATAATCCCCCAATTCCTAAAAAAATAATTCTCAAGAATTAAAAATAGTACAAACAAGATCTAGATTGAATGTTACCCAAACAAACAAACAAATTTCGCTTGAAATTTTTGGATCGCCGATTGTTCGTTCTTTTTTTTTTTCTGGTTCAGTCGTTTCAGACGCTGGATCAAGCCGAGTAAAATATGAGAATAGAGTCCTCTTCATGTTGTAGGTTCAAAATAAAATGCTTTTTTTTTAACCATCAAATTGCAATTTTTCTCGATGACACTTTAAAGAAAATTGACACTTGTCAGGCTTATCGAGGAAAAGTTCGAGAAATTTCTGACATTGCTGCCATTGGATCCTTTTTGGCGCAGTATTTGAAAAATTAGACTTGTTACATTTGTGATGAGTATTGTGTATACCGGTAACGATTTGAATGTTTTTTTTTTCCGCTCCGTGGAAGCCGTCTGACCTGTCTTTCACAACCAGGTCTCCGGAAAGCATCTCAGCCTCTAGGGCTTATTGCGCTTTACTTCCCCTTTATTTCATGACACCCATTCCAACAACCTTGTCCCCAGGTGTCCATTGAATGGACAGTGTCCAGTCAGTAGCCCTGTTATAATCCTAATCTGATTCCTGTTACACTGAAGCAGGTCTTCAGTCTTTTTCTTCAACGGTCCTTTTATGAAAGTTCTCCCGTGAACACTACTAGGTAGATTTTCCCAGTAATCTCTGTGTTTTGTTCTCACCCAATTCCTTATATGATTCCGTACCATCGTTTTGGGTACCCCCACTGCTGGTTCGGGTCCAGTATATGGTGTCGATGATCCTTGCCTTGCAAGCTCATCGGCTTTTTCATTGCCTGTGATACCTGAGTGACCTGGGACCCATTGTAGCGTAAGTCTATTATGGTCTGCCAGATTTTTCAGTTCCTCGCGGCATTCCCATACCAGTCTAGATGTCACTCTGGGGTTTTTCAATGCCCTAAGTGCAGCTTGGCTGTCCGTAAAACTATTGATCCTCCCATTTCGTTGGGACCTCAGATTGATTGTTCTCGCGCATTCGAGTATAGCATACATTTCTGCTTGAAAAACAGATGTGTATTGTCCGAGTGGGTAGCTGTACCCTAGGTTCCTCCCCGCACAGTATACACCGGCCCCTGTACCCTGTTCCGTCTTGGATCCATCTGTGAACCAGTTGCTCCAGCCGGGCTTGATTTCAGGGGCATTGCCTTTTTGCCACTCTTCACGATCTCCCATCATTACTGAGAAGTTCGTGTTGAATGTAAATTTGGGTACCATGTGGTCCGTATTCATGTCAAGTACATGTCCCTCCACATGTCCCACGATATCTGTTTTCACCGATCTTTTATATCCCGATGAATTTTTCAGCCTGAAATGGCCCATTCTTGCCTCTCCACCTATCACAAGATGTAAAGGGGGAAGAACCAAGAGCATCTCCATTGCTGCTGTTGGTGTTGTTCTCATTGCACCTGTTATGCCCAGACAGGCAAGTCTTTGGACCTTGCTCAGTTTGTTCATAGCAGATATTTGTTTTGTCTTTGACCACCATGCCAGAGATGCATACGTTATCATGGGTCTAACTATCATTGTGTACAGCCAGTACAACATGCTTGGTTTTAATCCCCATTTCTTTTCAAAAGTGCGCCTGGCCACTATAAGTGACACCTCCGCCTTCCTTTTTATTCTGTCCACATGTTGGTTCCAGGTTAATCTTGAATCTAGAATAACTCCTAGATATTCAACCTCACCTGACAGATTTATTTCCTCACCTCGGAGTATCAGAGGTCCAAGTCCCTCCAACTTGATTTTCCTGGTGAATGCCACTATCACTGATTTGGATGTACGATGTATGAGTAGAATATGCTGTTGATTAGGATAAATCAACTCGATTCGATTTAAAAAAAGTAAAGTTTCGAACCTACTTTACCTCCTGGCTACACCTTCAAATTTTGCACATGTAAATCTCTTTCACCATTTTTTTTGGTCTTGACTAGTTGTTGATATACGGTAGCTCATATAATTTTCTTTTATATATATATATATATATATATATATATATATATATATATATATATATATATATATATATATATATATATATTTATATATATATATATATATATATATATATATATTTATATATATATATATATATATATATATATATATATATATAAATTTTGAGTTATAGACCCCCCCTTGACCTGATCCTGGATCCGCCACTGCATAAAAGGTTATACAAATTTCAGGTTACTTTGCCTTTCTCGTTGAGTAAGAAAAAACAATTATTTGTTGACGGAAAATGGAATGTGTAAGAAATTCATAAAGAATATTTTCGTATTGGAAAAGCGCAGACGAATCGAGTAGAATAACTAGCTAACTATATTTCATATGAGACATATCTATACTATCTTTGTAGGGGGTAATCTTCGGAGATACTGATCCGATCGTGAAAATTTTTTCACTAACATGATTGAAGAAATCAGTGAAAAATATTAGTATATGTAAATCAAGTCGGAGGAAAGAGTGCGCTTCGACTTCTACGCGGCCGAAGTCGCGGGAAAAAGCTAGTCAAAAATATATAGTTGATAACTTTGAGCAATGAAAATAACAGTGATATATTTTTTTCGCAATAGAAATAAATGAATATGGATTAGAACTTATTCTGTTTTTGAAACAAGATACGTCATTTCAAAAAATAACATTTTGTTGAAATAATAGTGGGAGGATTCTAGTTGATATTTTTCAGTCGAACCTTTAGCAGGATTCTATTATGTGTGCCTGTTTCGAATTTTGTTCAAATGTCATGTCAATGCAATAGTATTTATTTTCATCTGTATTAGGAATACCTAGATCCAATAATCCGTTTTTGAATCTGCACCATTGATTGACAATCCTTTACATAGAGAATTTATTATTACTTTTGTTTTACAGAATTATTGAATAGAAAATGAGAGATAGTTTGAATTGGGGTTTATATAATATTTATTAATAAATTTATTTATATAATATAATGTTTGTTTATAAATCCTATTCGAAACACAAAATCTCCAATTCCCCAATATTATCTCGCAATAAAATAAATGCAAAATTTTTCGAATGATAAATTGTAATAAAAAGTATCATGGCAATTCACACGAATAGTTTTTCATATGAGCAACTCAATTTGCTTGAAAATCGTGAACAAAAGCGAACATTTTTCATCCTTTCAATATTTTTTCGAAAAACATATGCTTCTAAAAGAATTCGTTTAAGAAATATAACTGCTCTGCTTTAACTATAGCTACGATATGGCTAATTTTAGTTATGACACTTTTTTTATAGTAGAATAATGAATTACTGTTTCACACGCATTCAACCCTGGTATATACGCTCTTAAGAGAATTATCTCAAATTGATAATTTATGAAATTTTCAACTCAGAGATTTAACGTACTGAAATTTCATTATTTCTCCACAAACAATCAATCACATATTCATATTGAATGATCGGCTAAAAATATATCACAAATATTTTCAATTAAATTTGAGGGGTTACCTGTTTTCAATTAATACCCACTCCAAAATGATGAATATGTGAAATTATTGAAGCATTATTTTGTCATGTGTTTTTTGGCAAATAAATATAATACAGAAATTAAATAAGAGAAAATCTAAACTACTTATTTCGCATAAAAATATACGAATTTGGGAATATTTAATATACACTATATGCTCCAGTAAGTTGAATAACCCCAATCAGGAGTGGGATTCCAATGATGTATAAGTATACAAATGGAAAGTTATCTTTGTAAAAAAAAAGAAACGAGCGTTGATTCCCATACTCATATTTTCTCACAGCCATAATATCCTCTCTTTAGGTCTTCACAACCCACGAAAAGGTGGTGAGCATTCTTTATGCGACCATATTATTCTTTTCCCTCTTCGGGAAAACCACAAACGACTTTCAGAAAATAAATAATGTTCGTTCTGTTCTCAACTCGACTCTGATGTCCATGAATCATCTCACGTTGGATGTGTGGTATGCCACAGAAATAACTCTGCCGCAACATCAACGCTGGTTTTGGGAGGAAGAACAGACACCGTGCTGCCCTCTCCTTGTTGAAGGAGCACGGCCAACTAGTCTCACGTAAGGTCAGATCGTCAGATGTTTTTGAGAGTTGCTCCCGGCTCTACGCTTTCACGTGATCCCCGATTACCTTTTGTATTCGTGATATACAGGGTGATATTGGTGTTCATACATTTGATACACATAAAAAGATAACATTTATTATTTCGTCTGTCGTTTTCGAAAAAAAAAGGAACTTGTTCATTTTTATTTCAATTTCATTCGTCACGCCCCCTAAGTATGCGTGATGTCATAATCGACCAACTTTTCCGAGTTAAAATGTGGATTCACAACTCAAAACAAATTTTATACAACAAAATACAACAGATAACTCAAGTAATATGAATTATTTTTGGCTTTCTTCTGCCGTGATTTGAAAAATAGAAATTATAACATCGATTCTAAAAAGAAGAAAGACAAAAAATAATTCATCAAACTTTATTCACTCCACAAAAATAAATATCAAAAATCTCACGGGAAGAAAAGTTTGTAAATTAAAACAATAGGAAGATTTACTTGAGCAATCTACAATGGAAAAAATGACTATCTTCTCTTCTTTCCCACCTTATTTTCTGTAGTAGAAACTGTTTTGAACTGTGATATATAGTTTGTACTTCATTCAAATGTGTAAGATTTTTCGGATTTACTCCTTACTTCTGAATGAATTCGAGGGCATAATCGAATTTAATGCATAATTTTCTATTTATTTTTTCATGCGAAGTTAGCACAACATGAACATAATCTTGAAATAAGTACCAATACGTTTAAGTTATGTGAAAATAATATCAACAATTTTGATTCACTAAACATGCATATATTGGAAGGTACCTAATCATTTCGAAGTATTGTTCAGTTATATTTGCACCAAGCAATATATGCCAATTTTGTCAACTATAATATTTGAAAGCACTTATTACAGGTATGCTAACTTTTCACGAGAAATATTTGAATTGGAAGCTTTAAATTCAGTACAGAATTATAAAAAATATTTCACGAATTTCACAAAGTTAAAGTTTAGTGTAGTGAAAAGATCAACTATTGAGAGAAAACGGAAGGAATATTCGCATATATACTGATTTCTATCATTCCTTCCAAACAAATGAACCATAATTTTCAATATTGAATTATCATCCCAAAAAACACATTCTTTCTTTCGTACACGCCAATAAAATTTCACCTAACATCCGAACAGTTAATTTCTGATATGTTTACACCCTGTAGGAAATGGGGTCAAGATCAGAGTGTCTGTAAGTGTATGATTCGTTGTGATTTATGATTCAAAATGGTCGTTTGTTTCGTGAGCCAACATCAAAAAGCAAACTGAACGACACGGAAACAATGAGAGATGAAAGCCATCAAGCAGGCGATGAATACGTCTGCTTTTGTAAATTTTCTACTTGCAGTTTCCGTGAATTATGTATAAGATTTTCGTAGTTTTCCTCGAAATGCAAAATAGTGTCCATTTGAATATGGTCCAAAGAGTAAAAAAACTAACATCGCTCACATGTGCCATTATTATTATTATTATCATATAAATCTGTTTTTTTTTTTTTCATTTGAGATATATCTATATTGGTCCAACCTGGAATCGGAGTTCAGCCCATATATTATGTTGTAAGATGTAAAAACCTTGGTGGCTTGACTTATACTTGAAAAATCGCAATCACGATATCTGGCATTATTGATTTCCAACAAATTCAATCGAAAGGTTCATTTCGAGAGATTGCCAACAAAGGCGGACTTCATAACTCTGGTAACAAATTTTTCAGGGCGGCCGATGACAGCTTGTGGGTTATAGGTTATGTTCATGAATGTTCTTTAATTTTCAATGACTGACAGGTATGTCCTAAACTCAGCTCAAGCTTGAATCCAAATTATTCATCTATTACCATACTATGAATTCAGAACTCACAAGAACTCATAATTGATTGCTTTCAATTTTGGTGAGCATTATCTCGATTCTTGAAATATGTGTCGAGAAGATTATATATTTCAGAAGAATAAGTGATAATTAATTTGCGGTAGCTACTTCATATATTACTTGTTGTTAGCTGTCGAACCGAACCGTTTGATCAGCGCATAACGGTAAAGTATCACATCCTGCCCGCTTTTCTCCGACTTGATTTGCATATACCTTCATTCTTCACTTTTTGTTCAATTTTAATACAATATAGCCTATATCACCCTCTGAATAGTGTAGCTTTCTGTTAGTGAAATAATTGTCATGATTGGAAGATTGGATCAGTATTTCCGAAGATTACCTCCTACAAATAAATGAAGTTAAAAATATTATCTCTTCATAATAGTAGTATGAATGAGATGGATTAACATCACTTGAATACCACAAATAATGCAAAAATGCTTCATCATAATAGTTACTAGAGTTATGACATTGAATCCAACAATAAAGTATTCACTTGAATTTATCGGAACTTCCAAACGGATTCAAATTTCAATTCGAAGTGTCAAACTTGTCCGAAATTCTGTTGTTGAACGAAAGATCCCGCCGGAGTTTTGCCAAAAAGACAGTTGGTGAATTGCAGCTTTACGAAATCAAGTTTGTAGAAATCAATTACCCTAACATCAAATTGATACTATTTGCACTCGACGATCGATTTGCTAACAAGGTTAGGTTAGGAGAAGAAAATTGATAGTAAATATGAAGACTAGGGTTAGCCATTTATATACTTCATAATCTAAGGTAGTGCTAGAACTACCGGCAAAGATTTTTCTTGATCCGATATGGACTTCGTCAGTTACTATTGATTATTCTGAATAATTTCTCGCTCGATTTATCCCTTTTACCGTGCTTTTTTAGTTTATTGTTGAGAAATTGATCAGAATAATAAGTAGTCTAAAACTGTAGTGTTCAAATAGCTAGCTGTAGTCTTTAGATTTAGTATCAATTTTCTTCTCCTCAAGATGATAACATTCTTAGCGAATCGCGCGTGTAGTGCGAATAATATCAGTTTGGTGTTAGGGTAATTGATCTCTAAGTAAAGTTTCAAGTATTTGGCTAAACAAAGGCGTATCACTTGACGCACCATGGTTTTATGTGTCTTGATGTGCTACACGGGCTGTGTCGCAGGTACCTGAATTCGGTGCATTGTTCAAAGTCCGCAATGACATACGATACAAAATGGTTGTCGCGACGGCCAGAACAGAAGACGTTTTTTCCGAAAATAAACGGCCAACATCTAGGTATTAACATAGGAGTTCGCTAATGTAAACTACCAGCAGAACAGTGAACCGGTTTCGGGCATAAACAAGCCTTATCTTCAGCAGAGATATTTAATTCCGAAACGGCACCCAATCCTACCAAACTTGCACCGCATTATCATCAAATGCCAACGGGCCGGTCATTTGTTACTCGGCCCTCTTGAAAAGCGATACCTGGATGCTCAGATGTTATCTGCGGTGACATTTGCTGCTAGTTTAATAGCCTCAAATTAACTTCACTAGTTCAGTTTATCTAGTCCTTTGTATAAATAAACCACAGAAGTACAAGGCGCGTTTCTGATGGGCTTTTATTTTATGTGCGGCCCGTCGCCTGGATTCTTCTACCTACAGAGTGGCCCCTATCAATTTTATCTGTGTTGACAAAATATGCTGTAATTAATTCTGTGGTGGTCTTTCGTGCTTCGACGGGCGGAAGGTGTAATGCCAAAGGGTGAGCAGGCCGTGTTTCGAGTTGAGAATTTTTATTGGATAACGATTTGTGACACTTTCTTGAGAGGTATAATTAAACATCGGTGAACGAGGGAACTGAGTGATGAGAGTTGTCTTGCTTCTTGATGGAGCCACTCCAAATTCAAAACGATCGTTATGTAGAAGCCGCTAGAGTTCTATTTTAAGGTGAAACTGCTTTCACTGGGTGTTCAATTACATTTTAGCTATGAGTATAATTTTGAGAAACGGGTTGTACATGAAGGAAATTCCTCCATTACTTTCATCGTGAATATTAATTCAACAGGTCTATATAACTGTTTTTTATGTAAGTCTGAATTCAAAAATACCGAATCTAAAATTTGTTATGAAAATGGGAATCAAACATAGTTACGAACATTTTAACTGGTCAATGCTAGGAATTTAGAGATTAATTTCCCTAACAACGAATTGATAGCCCATTCAGAAGAAAATTCATATTGAATCTAAAGACTAGGGTTTGCTATCGATATACTTCATAATCTAAAGTAGTTAGAAAAGTACCTGAAAAGTTTTTTGGTCCAATATAGACTTCTTCTGTTACTACTACTCATTCTGATTTCCTTCTCAACATTGAACTACAAAGTGGGCTAAATGCGATAGGCCCTTTGTTACCATTCATTCTGTTTTTACATTTTGCTATTTCTGGACTCTCGAATGCATCGAGTAGCCTTGTGTCATGCACATGCCTAATGTCCCAGGGAGTTTACGAAGTACCATGTCGAGACTGCAACAAGTCCTACATCGGCCAGACCAATAGACGGATCAACGTACGCAAGGATGAACATGAGCTATCAGTGAAAGGAAAAGTTACCACATCCTCCATCTTCAATCACGTATTGGAGACAGGACATACCATCAATTTCAAAAACACAAAAACATTAGCAAGCGATGAAAACTTCTACTCTCGAACAATCAGAGAGGCTATCGAAATTGAGAAACGACCGAGTAGCATGAACAAGAGAGACGACGCCCAAAGATTACCTAGAACGTGGAAATCCATTATATCACTAAACAAAGACAAGCCGATTACACCAGAGGAACAATATCGGACCTTACCACGTAATTATCCAGACACGATGACAAATGCAGGCGGACCAACGAAGAAAGTGGGAGGGGCCCAGATCAAAGATACCATCAATGATCACCCCTATATATTGAGAAGTAGAACTCGAATTAATTAGTCGAGTTCGGAGATCGAAACTCAAGACATCACCTAGAAGATGGCAAATGAGACTTTGCCGAAACGTTGTGAGAAACGAAAGGAGAGTGTAAATTCATCAATCATTCGTAAATCTTTTTTAAAAAGATGAGAAAAATGAAAAGTTTATAGTAATCCTATATGAATACACTAGAGGACTTCAACAGGTATTGGATAAAGTGAATATGAAAGTTGCATATACAACTTTTTACAAATTACATCAGCTTCTTGGTTACCCAGAAGATGAATTAGAAAACTCAGAGAAGTCGGGAATTTACGAAATCAGTTGTTAAGACTGCAACAACAAATACATCGGCCAAAGCCGACAAGCTATTAAAACCCGTTTCAAAGGGCATTTTGCACACATGAAATACGGAAGAGCAGAAAAATCCAGTGTCGCCCAACACGCTCTAGACAATCACAACAAATTGGAGAAAGTAATTTTAAACTGATCAAGAATGTGTATGACACAAGACTACTCGATGCATGTGAGAGTCTAGAAATAGCAAAATGTAATAACAGCATGAATGGTGACAATGGACCTATCCCTTTTAGCCTGCTTTTCGATTCATTGTTCAGAAAGTAATCAGAATAATCAATAATAACAGATGACGGACCAACAAACTTTGGTAGTGCGACTGCACTAGTTCATTATCGAGAAATTAATGAGAATAATTATCAGTAACAAACAAAGTCCATATCGAACCAAAAAACTTCAGGAATATAAACAACTAACCTTAGCTTTAGATTTAGTATCAATTTTCTTCTCGTGAAGATGCTAACCTTGTTAGCGAAAAGCACCTCGAGTGCAAAAATATCAATTTGGTGCTAGGGTAGTTGATCTCTAGGAAAAGTTTCAGATATATCTTCATCAATAACGCAATATAAGCAATCAACCCCCTACGGATTGACCAGCCAAATCACAATACTAACTTCAACTGCCTGTTTCGCCTTCATGTCACTGGTATATAATAATGACTCCAGAATGAGATCCGAAACGACGAACAGTACAACATTCTGCATACGGATTAATACCCGATAGGAATTTTCTAGTTTTCAGCGTCCATGAAAAACATTAATTGCAGCACCACACCTGAACGGGCAGGAAAGCGAGGGATCTGATCGAGCGACGGCGTTTGACCGATATAACAGTTTTATCAGCTGTCAGACCTAATTGTAAGCAGAGTATTTTATAAATCAGTGACCTGGTTTGGCTAGTCAATCCGTAGGGGAGTTGATTAGTTACGATTGATCCAAACATATCAATAGAGAGTTTTTACAATTTTTTTTGATGATTACACACCGAGGTGGGAAGTGATTCATTTCTGTCGTGAGATCAGTTAGTCAACCGAGATGCAAAGCGTCAATTTTAGCTATGATCTCGGGACAGGAATGAAACTTCCTACCGAAGTTTGTATACTATTTTATTTACAGCCATCATATTTCGATTAAAATTAATAAATCTTTGTTTCATTCTGAACATATCTAAAATATTACATTTAACGACAAATTTCCAAGAATGCGGTTTTCTCAGAAAAATTAAGTAGATATATTGTTACCGGGACTACGGGGTATACAATTGTCACCAATATAAATGAATGCAGATGTGGTTCAATGGTCAACGAAAAAGGGATTCATGTTGTTGTAGATTCAGTTCCGGACGTTTTTCACGACATTCAACAGTTAATGATCTGATCAAGCGAGCTTTATCAACAGCTGATATTCCTGCTATCTTAGAACCGTTTAGGAATCATTCGTGATGATGGTAAGAGTCCGGATGGAATGTCTCTAATTCCATGGAGCTACGGAAAACCTTTGGTATGGGATTTCACTTGCGTCGATACAGTTGCAGCTTTAATATTGATTCAACATCAAGAAATGCTGGTGGAGCTGCTGATTCAGCTGAAAAATGAAAATTGAGGAAATATATCAGTTTGAGGGACCAATTTATCTTCTACCCTGTTGCTATTGAAACTTACGGTACTTTTGGTAGCTATGCCTCTGAACTGATCAACCATATTAGTCAAAAACTCATCAATTAAACAGATGACGAAAGAGCAAGAAATTTTTTGATACAACTCATCAGTATTGCCATACAAAGAGGAAATGCTACATCTATCTCAGGTTCTATTCCTGCAAATAGAAGTTTTGATGAAATATTCAATCATCCACAAAGAATGCAGGAATACACTGAATCTGAAAAGGTAATATGATCTTTCATTTCGACATCCAGAACAATACCAAGTAGCCCCAGTTCAAGTTCTTTATCAATTCGCTTCACTGAAAGAGGTTACTATCGTCCCAGTGACTTTTCAGAGGAAAATGGAACTGGTGAAGACATTAACTCCACTCATGTAAATATCGAACATCCTGATATACTATCGCCTGCAACTCATTCATGCCCAGTATGTGGAATTGCTATGAACTATCACAAAGATAGTGAAAAAGCTGCTCAACACTTTGGATCGCATTGTCCTAGCTATTGCGATAGTATGCTCGCCAAAATAATGAAACTGGCTTATTTGAATTAACCTCAACCCTTGGTATACAATTCATTGCAAACTGTCGAAAGAGTGGATTTCATCCACATCCCAAGGATCCACCACTTTTCAAAGTTGCTGAACACGCCCGAATTGAGAACAGTTTTGGATTTACGTAATGCTTAACGATATATAAGTATACTAGCTGACCCGGCCACGCGTTGCTGTGGCTAAAGTTTTTGTTATATTACATTATAGTAAACAATCTAAGAGGAACAATGAGAGAACATCAGTCACGGAGTCCACTATGCTTTTTCACACAGATGGTATTTGTAAAAAAATATGGTGATCTCCTTATTTGACTTTCTACTACTATAACCCTTTAGTACAATGAAATTATTTACGAACAAAGACGAAAATGTTGATTTTGGTATACAAATTCACTCGATTGAGATTTGAAGGGGAAGTACGTTGAACACAATTGATTAAAATGTTCTTACACTTGATATTAACCAGAAATCAATAGGTACAAAATAAAAATTTATCAGATTCATTATTTCCATTTAATTTTATAACAAATATAAGTATATTACAGTATAATACAGTAAATAACATGTGACGCTTAAACTCATGAATGAGGTAGGCAAGGCAGACAGTCTTAAACTTTTAAACATTAATATCTATTTTTTTGAATTATAAATACTATCAATTTCAATTTAATTTAACACCAATCGGTGCACAATGTTTTTGGTTAACCTGTCTTTAGCTAACACAAATAGATTCGACGGTTTCCCAACACGTGAACACGCAACATATAGTTGCCCATGAGAAAAACATGGATTTTCCAAATCTAAACCATTTGTGGTTGTGCATTACCTTCTGCTGTCCTGATTCTTTGAGCTGGATTTCTTGATTCAATTTGTTCTGCCAACTGATGGGCTCAGCAGCGCCATCTATTGATTACTTACTCAACCCAGTCGAAAGGTATCGACATCTTGATTCAATTTGTTCTGCCAACTGATGGGCTCAGCAGCGCCATCTATTGATTACTTACTCAACCCAGTCGAAAGGTATCGACATCTTTTAGAATCATTTGGAGTTAACAGATGATTGTGACTGTCAAATAATAACAGACAAATAATTAGCAATAAATTAAAATTGCGACTATAATTTGAGATTTAAACTATCCTATCTCTCAAGTTGGATCGAACTGCACATGGTGTGCGAATTTTATTGTAATCGGTTAAGTGGTTTAGGAGTCCATTGAGGTCAAACATTGTGACACGAGATTTATATATATTAAGATATTTGCGATAAAAATGTCAGATAAAGTCAATGAATGACACATAAAGTCTAGATTAGATGAAATGAGGGCGGGAAGTAGAGGTGTGTAATGTGACACTTCCCTCCCAACCTTCAATGACGTTAGTAATGACAGCATTACATATATATGGTTGTAGATAAACTCCTTTACTATTATAGGATAACGATGCCAATTCGGACCTGCAAACCCTTACCTTCGCTTCCAACTCCAGGATTCTTGAAGATATACATGCTCTGAGGTATGACTGGCTCTTCGAAACCCAACTGGAAAGCTGCCTCTTTGACTCTCTCGCAAAAAGTATATTTTCTGAAAACGGGGTTGAGTTCGTGGAGGGCATGCCCTATTTTGTTCAGGGATATTTCGGGGTCCACCAGCAAATCCCCATTGGGGCCCAAAGCTCCGGCTTCAAAAAAGTAGCTGATTTTGTCGCTGCTGTCTAGGAAATACATGTCCTTGTTCTGAAAAGAAAGTCTAATGAACTCAGAGGCAGAGGACTGTCAACTAGGCCTATTGTGAAGAATACAATAAGACGTATTTGAACTTTGACGTTTGGGGGATAACCTCTTTTACCTCCTGGATCAACTACTGGGTTGTAAGTCTTGGTAATACCGCCTCGATGTTTACTTATTTTTGCCGTTTCATTGAAAAATGAACACACCAGAGATGTTCGACAGGTCTCCAGGTTCACTAATAAAGAGTGGGGAGACAGCAATTATCGGGTCAACCGCGATGGAACTGCTGAAGGCCGAACAATTCATGATATTTGAGAAGAGTATCTAAAGAAAATGAACGATTGTAATTCATGTCTGAAAAAGTTGAAACAAGCCATCGATAGATACGTTATGTGATGGTAGAAATATTAAATCTTCAATAACACTTCTTGGGATTCGGTTGTTTCTATCCTTTTCTATTCTGTTTCATGTCCTTAATTATATATCTGAACAATTGTTCATATGTAGAGATAAGGAATATTCCGTCGACCATACGATATATCTTTTAGAGGATGTCGATAACTGATAGATAGCATCAGACAGTTGTCAACCAATGACTTGCATGTGCTTCTTACTAGATATACCTTGAGTGAAGTTTTCCCTAGCCACTTATACAAGATGGTCAAAACCATGAAGAAAAATAGATTTCTCTCATCGACAATAGCCAATAAATTAACTCCATGTATATTAGCCGACTTTCCCTAATATATTGACAGATGTAGCCTTTACCGGAAGAGACAAGTTCATCTAAATTTTTGTGGTTTTCGAATTGAACATTTTTTCAATGTATTTTGAAGAGTTCTCGGTTAAATCAGTTAAACAATTTATTCCAGAGTATTGATAGGTTTTGGAGGAGTTTCTGTGAAAGCATTTGATCTTTTTGAAATGTTCTTCCACATACAAAATAACCAGATTCCTAGCACTAATGCAAATTGCAAAAATTTCGTCCAAAATTGAAAAATTTCACCTTGAATTCTCAACTCTCATTCGAAGAATTCTGGAAACTTTGCGACACCCTGAGCTTCCATGATAAGGAACAAAAGTACTCAATAGGCGGCTATACTCTGGAATCGGTGTTGGACGGTACTGAGGTGGAAATTTTTTGAGCTATTATTTGATTTCGAACAAAACCGAAATACCTACAATACATTTTCACGAAGTACACTTACTTGCTGCCCTTCCGCATCAACTGTGCTAAATACTGTACGTTTCGACTCATCTGGCATGTGCTTGATGAGATTTTGACTTTCATTCCTCATTTCTTCCACTTCCTCATTGGAGAAGAATCCTTCGATAACTGCGTATCCATCTGTTTCAAACTGCAAAAAAAATCAAATGAGTACCTGGCTCACCTGCCACATTATGTGCTTCATATAGAGTGTTCATTTCAGTCGAGTTGTTTTTTTGAGATGAATACCGTGGTCGTCCATAGTGATTTGTGCTGGAGACGGTTAAAATATAACATTGATACGGACATGTCTTAGTACGTAGTTGCAAGATAATCCTATTCAGGATCAAACCATTTATACACTAGTGTGTTATTTGATAGTTCACTCGTCTGAAATGACCTTAATATTGACAGTCATAACTGTCATGTGTTGAATAAAACATTGTATGCTACTCGTGTGTTATGTTTCCTAAGTCACTTAAACCTTTCTCGCGTGACTTATTCTCAACATAACACATACTCCAGTCTATGACGGTGAAAAAAGTGTAAACTGTGTATTTATCCCATACAGCACCGATTCGTATGAAAATTTTGATATAGGTTCTACTTACCCTCTATTCCGAAATCTACCCCGTGCCGAGGGTTGCTTTCTTCCTGGGGGTGGATGCCACCCCTTCTTGGGGGTGAAAACATTTTTATTGGAAATGAGTGCGAAAATCAATAGATTGACTGATTCTAAGCACTTTCTGTTCAATGAAGTTTTTTCTGGAAAGCAATAATTTTCGACTTATTCGCGAGTGAAATTGTCGGTTTTCAGTAAAAAAAAAACACGTTTTCAGATTATTCTTCGCGGATAACTGGAAAATAATCTATCTAATCGAAAAACCTGCAGAGAGCAAAATCATAGCTTTTGAAAAAACAAAGGCGGTTTTTTTATTTGTGATGTATGCAAACCCACTACAAACTGAATAATTGCTTGTTGAAAGTTGGTTGGTATTTTCAAATGACAAAATGTAAAGTTTCTACGTACAATAACCAAAAACCAATGCAATGGACTTCAAAAAAGGTCCAATCAGTTTTTTTCCTTGAAATGCATTGGTTTTTGATTATTGTACGTAGAAACTTTCCACTTTGGCGTTTGAAAATACCAATCAACTTTCAATAAGCAATTATTCAATTTGTAGTGGGTTTGCATACATCACAAATAAACAGTCGCCTTTGTTTTTTCGAATGCTATAATTTTGCTCTCTGCAGGTTTTTCGATTAGATGCATTATTTTCCAGTTATTCGCGAAAAAGGATCTGAAAACGTGTTTTTTTTTTACTGAAAACCGACAATTTCACTCGCGAATAAGTCGAAAAGTATTGCTCTTCAGAAAAAACTTCATTGAACAAAAAGTGCTTAGAATTAGCCAATCTATTGATTTCCGTACTTATTTCCAATACAAATTTGTTCACCCCCAAGAAGGGGTGGCATCCACCCCCAGGGAAAAAGCAACCCTCGACACAGAGTAGATTTTGAAAAAGAGTGTATGTAGATCCTGAATCCGAATTTTCATGCGAATCGGTGCTGTATGGGATAAATACACGAGAAAATGGTCATAGACTGGACTAACACTATTACCATGAATAACTATTAACGTCCATACATTTCTGAAAAAATTTTTGTCATTGAAAAACATATATACCTTGATGGTTATGGCTCTTATACACCTGCCCAGTAACTTCAGTTTTTATAGAATAAAATATAATATTTGTATTTATCTAGTGTAAAATTTTTTCCAAACTAACCTTCAGGTAACCACTGATGATGACTTTCCTAGTCGAAAGCGAAATAATTACAAAAGTCTTTTTCCTAAATATATAATAAATAACAAATGCTGTAGTTTTTCTTCGTTAGTGACGAAGTAGAATATTTAAAAAATAAAAATTGTCCTTTTTGAATGGATTTCACTCTCCACACATCAGTGTATTGGTGGAAATGAATTTAAAAAAAATCTTAGGAATGATAACTATTGGTACAAAAATCCATAGTTGAGAATTGCAAAAATTAATTTCCAATAGTAAATAGGAATCAGTCATATTTTTGCACACTCTATATTCTTCAGGATACATGGTGTTCCACAGAGCGAATAGCGAAAACCCAATATCGCTATCTCTTTTCGTTGGTGTATATATATATATATATATATAATATATAGTTTCGATCTCGAAACTCAAGACATCACCTAGAAGATGGCAAATGAGACTTTGCCGAAACGTTGTGAGAATTATCCCTCAGAGGATCAAAACCACAGAACACGGAATGAAACCCGAAAAAACAACGCATCATACTTCGTCCGTGAGAATTTTCATGCTAACATATATATATATATATAAAATTTCATTCAAATTCAATTGGATACTATTTTTCCAAGGAAGGCGCCATAAAAATTGAAACGTCAACATGCAGAAAAAATTCCCTGTACGGACTAGTCCAGCAGCCACCGCCTGATTTTTCGAATGATTAATAACAGGCTGAAACTCCGTGAGTAGGTTCGGTTTGACGAGACGCCCAAGTTTTCCCTCTGTGAAAATTCTCGTTGGAGGTAGCTAACATACTGCGCAGGTGTGAAACATGTCGATTCGGCGGGGTGTCGAAATTGTCGGACTAATAGTCACTTTTTCATTCACATAATAAGATAATTGGAAAATACACCCGGAAAAACAATTGTCCTACAAAATGGATGGTTTGACTGGAGCGTCCTCCACTCCGAATATGTCGAAAAAACGAGGTCATAAAAATTATTAATAACCAGCTGGTTTTTTTTTATGCAGCTTAGTAAATACTTGTATAATGAAATGGCCACATAGTCCTACAAATTTAGTGGCACGTTTTCCCAGTCCAACGCTTGGAAGTTGTCGATACCACGGTAACACTTTTTTCATCAATAACCGTAGGACAAAGATAACACATGATAGGTTAGTGCATATTTTGCCCAAATCAAACAGTGTCCTACCAAAAGATGGGTATGTATTGCTAGTCCTACAAAAATACTGAAAATAACATTCGTAGTTGTCGTTTTGGGTCATTTGGGACACATGTATTCGTGAGTAGAATTAATAGTTTTTTAAAATAATCTAATCGTAGTTGCATGAACTGTAGGTATATATGACCTGCTAGAATAAAAGTAAAAAATACAATATGATTTAATGATATAATGAAAATAATTAAATATGATATAATCTTAATCTTCGTCCGATTCCGATGTCGACGCTTCATCAGTTTCGCATTTTGATTTATGATTGGTCTAAATTCAAATTCATTTCAATTTAGATCCATCAGAAAGCTATCTGATCGTCGTACGATCGAATTTCGGATCTGTGGGAATCCAGCCTAAATTGGAAGCTTCAGTACTAAATTCTTTCTATTCCGACGACAAAACGCGGCAAATTCGAATATTTGTGATGAAACAAATTGCGGGGAATTTAAAAAACCTATATAATTCAAAATGCAAGAAATTGAAAAAGCTGATTTAATTATTTCTTCCATGGAGGAGCACATATCTGACGAATGACAAGACAGAATGACGCATATTAGCATATTGTTTGGGAATACTAGATTTCCATTGAGATTTCCAAAAAGAATCAAAAAGTACTAAATTTAGTAGAATACTACTAAAAATCCCAACCCTGTTGGGAAGGGAATCCAAGGGCAACCGACTCTGTCGGCGTACCAAACTTTGTATGTATACAATAGCACGCGCCCGACACGTATTAAGAGAATCTCATTTCAGCGGTAACTTTGAAATTCGTTTCTCGATCTACTCTCACCAACGACTTATACTGGTAAAATTATTTAATTTTAAGAAATGTACATGTTAACAGAATTCGGTTTTTACTCTGTAAAACTCCAAACTGCGAGAAATGCGTCGAGTGAGTTTTCAACGAAATATATCTATTCCTGGAAATACATACCACTTTTTGTGTAGGACAGTGGTGAAATTGTGTTTCACACTTTATTCCCGATATAAAAAAATTAAAATCAGGTTGTTATCAATGAAAAAAGTGTTACCGTGGTATCGACAACTTCCAAGCGTAGGACTGGAAAAACGTGCCACTAAATTTGTAGGACTATGTGGCCATTTCATTATACAAGTATTCACTAAGCTGCATAAAAAAAAAAACAGCTGGTTATTAATAATTTTTATGACCTCGTTCTTCCTACATATTCGGAGCGGAGGACGCTCCAGTCGAACCATCCATTTTGTAGGACAATTGTTTTTCCGAGCGTATTATCCAATTATCTTAATATTTGAATGAAAAAGTGACTGTTAGTCCGACAATTTCGACAACCCGCCGAATCGACATGTTTCACACCTGCGCAGTACGTTAGCTACCTCTAGCGAGAATTTTCAAAGAGGGAAAACTTGGGCGTCTCGTCGAACCGAACTGACTCACGGAGATTCAGCCTGTTATTAATCACTCGAAAAATCAGGCGGTGGCTGCTGGACTAGACCATAAAGTGATAATTATGCCCACGTACCGAAAAGTTAACTTGATGACTGTACGAACACAATAATGAATAAGTGTGAGATGATTGAAATATTCTTTCCATTTTATACCAGGTGTGCGAAATCGAGTCAAGGCATTAGGATCTCGAAAACGTCAATAGTTGCAAAGAAGTTCAAATGGGGGCAAAAAAGCGTTTTATGGAACCCATCAAACGATGTGAAAGATTTGGGTGAGCCCTATTTCCTTTCGAGGTACAAGACAGAACAAAATGAAATTCAATTGTTATGTAGTTCAATTGCTTGAAATTTCAAAAACTGAATGCACTTTGTCATCGCAACTTTCGATGGGTTATGGAAAAATGCTGAAGGAATAGTTTTAGGTGGTATCGGTGTGAAGATATAAATGTATGTATTACAATAATAAATGGCTTTAAAAAGCTCAGAATTTTCGAAATATTTTATATTTACCGATGATCACTAAATGCTTTCGAAACAAATGATATTAAAATGATGAATGGCCCTGTGAACCTCTGAATTTTCGAAATATTTCATATTTTCCGATGATGGGTATTTCTCATCGTCATAAAATATGACTCGAAGAGTTTTCGAAAATGGGAGACGAAATACAGGTCCGTATTAAGAAAAATCCAAACTTAGAAGTTGACTAAGAAAAACAACACCCTGTAGAGTACTATCTTCAGGATATTTCTACG
This sequence comes from Zygogramma bicolorata, assembly GCA_032362365.1. Classification (NCBI taxonomy): domain Eukaryota; kingdom Metazoa; phylum Arthropoda; class Insecta; order Coleoptera; family Chrysomelidae; genus Zygogramma; species Zygogramma bicolorata. The sequence continues at coordinate 537,253 of JAVJAQ010001590.1, forward strand.
GCTCATCGAAAGTTGTTATGCCAATGTGCAAACAGTCCTGGGAAATCTATTCAATTGAACCTGATATGAATGAAACACAAATATCTTTTTTCCCGTGTTGTAGTGATAAGCACGTCCAACTGTGAAGTGGAAATCTTAGGCTTCAATCACCATGCTGGGATTAAAACGTTGAAAGTTAAGGCCTCGTTAATCCATTGCTCGCACATGTTTCGACTTTTGAAAGTTGATGTTAGTAGGAGTGCAACAGCTGGTCAACAGCAAACTCATTCAAACCCCATCTTCATGTACATCTTCGAAATCAAGACGGCTAGCACGAGCCCCTCAACGTCATATTAATGTGATCCATAATACGCAACTCTTACCGTTTTTGAAATATTACTCACCTAGTATAAGTTAATTTGTTTTCGGAAATTCGTGTAGTCATGTAATAATAAAGAATAATTCGATAATTTATTGATAATTTTTCGATACCAAACTAAAATTAAATTTTCTCAACTCAAATATATATCAACAGTTACCATAATCTTGTTGTCCACGAATTTGACAGGTGAAAAGAAATTATAATTACTTGGAATTGACCGACACTTGATGAAAAACTATTTTCGTTAATTATAATTACGTTTCCATTATGTGTGCTGAACATCATTATCGTTGAAAAAGTATAGTTAATGCAAGCCGAAGTATTCAATGAATCATCATATATCGCAACGAGCAATAATATCAACAGTTGGGCAAAAAACAAGGGTCACGTCGAGGTATCTAGATCGAAATCTATAAATAAATAAATTTATTTTAAATCTTTAAATGTTAATCTGTCCCATTCCGTTATTATTCAACTGTTTATCTACTGACATTTGACACAAGCGAATCGTAATCCAAAAGCCATTCCTAGACGTGTCCTAATGCTTTTAAAATAGACAAAAAGTCATCAGGTAGCTATGTATATAAATGCGTGTTTAGGATGTTTATACTCTCCCACGTTGATAGTGACTAATACCTAATACTGCCAATACATGTTTTAATATGCAGGAATGTTATTTTCATTTTTATGTGTCATGAAAGGAGTAATCAATTTAATTACTTAAATATCATTTATACGGACGATCCAAATCAACCCCCACTTTGATTTGATATTAGACTATCGTTTCAATTTGAATTGATGAATTAAAACTGACTTACTTTTCTACGGATATCGTCGAACATGGCTTCTTCCTCTTTCAAATATCACACAGAACAGAATAGAACAATATCATTACACATTCGAAGTAATAATAAGATTATCGTGTTTGAAAACTAATTGATAAGTCTTGATTGGATTGCAGACCGCTACTCAATTCAAAACTTGGATAACTTGCAACGTTGCCAAACGTTTTCGTAGTTTATATCGATGTAACTACTGTTTCAATTTTCGAAAGGATTTTCAAATCCATGATACGAAAGATTTTATGAAGGGTGTTTTGTCTCGTAGTTCGTAATGAACATTTTTCTTAGGCTGTTTTGGTTCTCATATGAAGAAGGAGAAATTCAGCTAGTTTTTTTTCATACGATCATAATGATTTTCGACTTTTGTTGACTTTATTATGTATTGAAATATAGAATTCACTGGATTTTCAGAAAACCACACCACTACAAAGTACATGGAGTATTTTATTCACACCAAAGTACATGTTGATATTGTAATTATTTATGTATTGGAAATAACGACAAACGAATTTTAGGAATTAGAAAATAATACTTACATTTTTGAAAAAATCCTGTGTATTCAACAGTTTAATGTTGTTTTTCTTTTTTTGTACGTTATGCGGGGCCCCTTGAGCAGGGGCCCTCCACGATCGCGGACTTGGCCACACTGGGCCTACACAAAATTAACTGCAATATTGGGTGAAGTGAATAAACTTGAAGCGAATTCTAGTGCTAGTATTTTTTGAGTCGAATTTATAAGTGTTCTAGAGGTAAGAAAAAAAAACATCTATATTTTGAATACATTTTTACTACGGCGTATTGGTATTACCGTAAAAATAAAAAATATCTCCATTGACAGATTTTGATCTGACAATAAGAGATTAAAAACTGTCAATGCCAGATTATAATCTGTCAATGACATATTGAAATATGTCATTGACAGATTAAAATTCGTCTGATCTGTCAATGGTCATATTTTTCACTTTTACAGTAACACTTATACGCCATCGTAAACTTTTTATTCATTTCACTCCAACCAATATAAAAATGCTAAATATAGGTACAATACATTCAACAATTAATTACTGAAAAATAGTTTTTCTGAAAAGTTGGAGAAGGGATGAAATAATTCACAACGTGGCAACGTGGCTTCTGACTAATTCATGCGCTCGAATTTCTTGCTTTGCTTGCGCATCACGCACTCTTCCTAAATTCTACCTACAGCGTTGCCAAATCAATCTGGAATTCTTTCAATTGTGGAATTGCCAAGGCAGTGGAAGTTTTTTTATTGATTTCATTCGAACAAAAATCATCGGACAGGATGAATCCGGATATGACTTGATGCCTTGGGAAAAAAAACTGATTCCTGTAAATTTTTCAAGTTTTGATTAGGTGTGAGAACGTACAGTAAATGCAATTTTGCGGATTATTAGAATATTATTTTGAAGGATCTGTTTCCATTTATATCTTCGTATTTTATGGTTCTGTCTCCAGTGTGATGCCTACTTGACTTATCATTAGTCGAATAACAATTTTTCTATTCGATATGGCTCTGCTGTGATTACAATTCCGATAGGAGTTATGAGGAAACCGAAAAATCAATCCGTTGTTGTCATTTTCTATGTCATATCGTCTGTGATATGAATTTGATAATGAAATGTTGGTGTTGGTCTCTTTTTACAATATCTTCATCAATTTCATTTTCAAGGCCCCAGTTAAAGGAATAAGATGTTTTTTCTCTACAGTTCCCATTTATATCTCCGTATTTTATGTCTTCATTTTAATACCTACATCACTAAACATTCGTCGGATATCAATTATTTGAATCGATATGGCTTTGTTGTGATCACAATCCCAAAAAGAGTTATGAGGAAACAGAAAAATCGATCCACCGGTTACGTTTTCCATGTTCTATATTGAAGAGAGTCTGCTTCATGGTATGTGTATTGAGGTAAAAACTAAGACAGATCAAGTTCATCTATGGCCAAGTCAACACTTTTTGGTTTTCTGTACATAAACATATCCCTCCATGAATAAAATTCGGGTTTGAAATAACGGAATATCTACTCAATGAGATTATCAGAAACAACTAAAGATATTCTTTTAGCAATGATCTGACAACATTGTACTCGGAATGACTGCCTCTGGTATCAAAGACGACTTAAGACTTAACCTGACCCAGAACCGTCATCCCAGCACCTACCTACTAGTATTGTTTGCTACTGCTTGTAGTTTATCAAACACCGGGTATTCATGCCCATTTATCTTATTGTTTTCATTCTGGTTATTATTGGATCGCCCCTAATGCCCGTTTGTAATCATCAATGATTCAGTACAAGTTTAAGTCAATATTTTAGGATCCTAAATTTAGGACACTGAAACATTGACAAGAAGAAAATGTGTTTGCAATTCATTAGAATGTCACTTGAATTTTATTTGTATTCAAATATCAGACAAAATGGACACAGAATTTTTATTGTTAGCAGCAGCAACTCTTATTAAGTTACTAGTAGTTAGGAATTATGCAAGAAAGATAAACGTGACAAAAAAGAGAATAATGAGAAAGCCATGGTTGAAAATGAGGAGTGAAAAGGGCTTATTAGGAATATAAAGAATGCTCAATGAAGAACTGGCAACAGAAGACACAGACTCTTATAAAATGTGTATGTATTTATCATTTATTCAGGATCCTAAACTATTGACTGAAACTTGTACTGAATCATTGATAATTACAAACGGGCCTAATAGGTAAATAATTGTTGAATCTGAGTAAGGATGATGGAGTAACACTTTTACAATACTTGTTCATGATGTTGTTTATACCAAAACGCACCAAACGCCAAACAGTGACTATTGTCAAGTAGGTGCTATTACCCCAGACTCTATAGGGAGGCCATAGAAATTCATAAACATAAAAACAACTTCAACCGCAAAGAAGAGAGCCTGAACATTCATAGAACATGGATGCCAGCAGTTCAAAATGCACGAACCCTCCCAATGAGAGAAAAAACGCTTTCGAATGATAAATTTGGATCAATCGACCGTCCGAACCCAGATTCGATAAAGGGTGACTCATCATCTGAATCACATCAGATCAAAGCCTCGCAGCAGAGAAGGATACTTCGACCATTGCCGCATCGCCTTTGAAAATGTCTGCCGCAGATGCAGACGAAACGTCAGGCCTTAAAACCTGTTGTCCACGGCTCAGAAGCCCGGAAGCACCTAACAATTCATCAGTGACTATTGTGTTTCTTCTTCTTATTAGTCTACACGATTGAGGTGAAGTGGTGTAATGCCCGGTTCATGACCGAGGGGTCTTCTGTTCGATCCCCCAATGAGGCAGATATTTTTCTCTCAAATAATTCGATTCGAAATGACGCCTAGAAGAATGTGCAAAATAGTAACATCTACCCGTGAACCAATACATTAGTCATCAACAAATTCAATTGTAAAGAAAAATGAGCTTCAGTCTCTCATAAATAACTTACAAAAAACGTTAATACTGAGCGAATTTTTCAAACCGATTCTTGGAGAGAACAAAACTTTCAATAGTTTTTTTCGGATTCTTAACCTATCACAATCTGAAGAAATAAGAAGTGATATTGGAATTTATATAAGGGTAGAAGGACATATTTCTAATCCGTTACACCACCATGCAAGTGATCGACACACATAAAATAATTGTATGCTACTATAGTCCGTTCATAATTTGTTGATAGCTCACTGCAAGTTTGACCCTCATTAGAGAACTGAAATACAGAGAGAACAGCTAATATGATATAATAACAAAAACCAAACTAAAACTGGCAGTTTAAGATGTTTTCGACTAACCCACCTTGTATCTGAAGAAATACACTACAGCTATAAAACTTTTAATTCGATTATGTAGGTATTTTGAGTGGAAATGACTGACCAGTGTCGTAGAGTATATGATTAAAACATTAGTTACTTTAAATGAATAAATATATAAATATTCTTAAGCTGTAGGTACTGTAAACTGTATTTTTATTTTAATAAAATTTCTTTATTTTATTCAAAAATAATGAGTTACTTGCAATTTGTAAAAGATACATTTATTTAATTAATACCTATTTTTAAATGATATAAACTGCGATTACTTACAAAACTATTCAAATTCAAAATAAACAGGATCATCTTCGGAATCCGAGTCGTCTTGCAGGTTAATAATTTACAGTTGTGTCTCTACAGTCGCATCAATTATATTGTCAAGATCCCACTTTTTTTGTTCTTCTTCTATTACATGTCTTACTGCATCTCGCCAATTTTGTTCTGTAATATTGTTGTAAAGACTCATATAACAATTCACGTACAGCTTGTATTTTATATGACGTATTTTTTCTAGCCACATAGCTTTTCATTTGTGCCCAAATGAGTTCAATTGGATTTAATTCGCAGTGGTAGGGTGGAAGTCTAAGGACTGTGATTGTCAACTACGTATTTCTTGAACTTACATTTGTGTTGCCGGGCAATTTTTAAAAGTTCTGCTTTAACCATTCCATCTTCGTAAGGCAGGGACTTATTCCGCAGCCAGTCAATGATATCCTGTTTCTTCCACGCAGTCGTTGGAAGTCTTTCTACTAGTCGTGAATGATAAGGTGCATTATCTAATACTATAATTGAGTTTGGTGGTATATGTTCAATCATCTGCTCAAAATACTCTTCGAAAACATCAGCTGTCATCTCCTCGTGATACTCTTTTGTGCTTTTGGATTGAAATTCCAACAAACCATGCTTAGCAAATCCTTTTTCACTGCCAATGTGAGAAACTATTAATCTACTGCCTTTACCAGAGGGTGGGAAAATACCAGTAGACCAACCTTCCATAAAGGCTTGCCTGGAGCTTGATATATTTGTACCTGACCAAATTTTTGTGAGAGTATGACCTGCGTTTACCCACGTTTCGTTCTGATAGTAAATTGGCCTTCCTTCAGCCCGAAATTTTTGTATAGATCTTAGATACTTTCTTCTCCAACATATTATCTCTTCCCGGTCAATCGAAAGTGTTTTCGGTCTGATTTCTCCCACCGGAAATTTAATTCTTTTAAAACTTGCCCCAATTTGGTTTGTCCGACATACGGCAAATCCGGGTCGTCTCTAACTTCTTGTAAAATTTTGTTTAAGTTGGATATTTCCTTTTTGTAAAAAAATTCGTGAATTTTCCTTCGAATACCATTTTTTGCAAATTCATCAATTTCAATGGGTTTTCTCCCCCTCTTTAAGTATTCGTTTGTATTTGGGTTAGCTATACCTTGTTTTTTTCTTCCTGATAGGAACCTATATATTGTTGACTCCCCTACGCCCGTTGGCACAACTCTTGATTATATTCTGAACAGTGTTTGTGGGATTCTGAGAAACCAGAGCATCGTGAACGTTCAAAACAATAGTCTTCTCTCTTGGTGAATAGACAGACTTACTGACTGTACGCAACAGTACCGGTGTAAAACTTGATGATGTTGATGATGATGACGAAGCCATCGCAAGCAATCAAACAAAACAAGCAGGAACGAAAGGTACGTATATGTTTGTAGGAATATGAAAAAAAGTTACTCACGCACTGCACAAAATTCGCAAAATAAATATTAGAGACGTTAATTACTGCCGTAGACGCCGAAACACCAACGAGCCGTAAATTAAATGCGATTAAAAAATGTACTAAACCAAAAATTATTATCGTTCGTAACAACTTCACCCTTTCGAGTCAAATTTCGAATATAAACTGAAGTTTTATATTACTAAGCTCTCCATTAATTTTGATGAATAAACACCTCAGGAACCTCCGCCTATGATTTTACGACTTTTACGACCGTTTTATGACTTGGGCCCTCATTTTGTGCTATCGACAAAGTATGAACGGACTATAGTGAATATTGATTTGAAAATTTGGAAAAATCATAGTGCCGTTTCTTTGTATATTCTTGAGTTTGTAACCTACCTAAAAAAAATTTAGAATTGCTATTGAAATGTATACAAGTGTAGATTTATAGTCAAAAGTTGCCGAATGTGATCCAGCTTCGAAAACGATCGTGTATTGGTGACGTAAGTGGTGGGGATGCTTTCCGGCGTAGTGGGAATTCGGCGTAATGGGAATTCGACGTAGTGATACGCACCCTGAAAATAATGTCATTTAAGTCTGAGATGATTACATCAAGTTACAAAATATATGTCAGAATATATTTTGTCACAGAAAAAAATGGATTCTTCAGTATTTCTCTTTTCATATTACTTTCTCAATATTTCATTTTAGTAAAATCCCCTTTGGCATCGAGTTATACGTAAAATAATTTTTTTCAGACACATAAAGTATGCGGTCATTTTTGGGATTTCATTTTCGATCTAAAATAATTGTCAATCAATTAAACGAATTAAATAAATGATGTTAACAAAAATAGATTTTTTCAAACCGCCTAATATGATCTTCTTATATTCACTTAGAAAAAGTAGTCTATATATATATATATATATATATATATATATATATATATATATATATATATATATATATATTGAGGTCGCAAAATGAATATTTTGTTGTTGACACTTGACCTTATATCATGACGCCCTACTCCTTAGTTCGATCTAAGGAGTAGGCAGATTGAGACCTTAGAAAGAACTCGTGACGAGACCTGGGGAGTAGGCAGATTGAGGCCCCGGCGTCAAGTCACAAACCCTTGCCCCCTGTGACAATACCTGAGGAGTAGGCAGATTGAGACCTCAGCGTGAAGTCACATTTACTCTTGAAAATGGCTCCAAAATCGGAGCCGAAACGTCGAGAACAAAACTCCAGACGCGGTTCAACCCGAACTCAACAACTACATACAACTGACCGCGGAAACCTATCCGAATATATATATATATATATATATATATATATATATATATATATATATATATATATATATATATATATATATATATATATATATATATATATATATGTTAGCATGAAGATTCTCACGGACAAAGTATGATGAGTTGTTTTTTCGGGTTTCATTCCGTGTTCTGTGGTTTTGATCCTCTGGAGGATAATTGTCACAACGTTTCGGCAAAGTCCCATTTGCCATCTTCTAGGTGATGTCTAGAGTTTTGACCTCCGAACTCGAGTGGGAAGTACAACGTTTAAATAAACTAACGAAACTAAATGGAATAGAATTGGATATTGAGTTCATGGGAACTCCCAAACGCTCTCAAATTTCAAATACTTCAAATCGAAGTCGAACAGATCGAGAGGAATTCACTGAACAAAAGCATATCAGCCAACGCACCAGGATTTTATGCATCTTGGGTTCGATAATAAATGACACTGGGTATAAAGAAAACAAAACGACTTTATTCACTAACTGACACAACAAAACATTCCGCAATACTTAAAAACACGAATAAAAATTGTTTGCCCAAAACTGTGATTGAATTCCTTGGATCTTCTAGCTTTCCAAAATTATTTTAGTGTGGTCTAGAAGACCTGATTCGGGGTTTACCCAAAAACTTCGAGGCTGTTGTCCGTTCCCAGAATTAACTAGCTTATGAAAAATTCGTGAAGGCTGATTCGTACAACAATCATTATAATTACATTGAAATTACATTATCATTACATTTTTAATGAGAAAATGTTTCCGTTCATGCAACACATATTACCATATAAATTTGTTGTTGAAATCTTTATTTTTCATTATAAAGATGTTCTTATTAACGAACTAATTCAATTAAGGCACCTTGTTTCATAATATTGCTTAATGCTGATAATATAAACACAAAAAATAACATCACATAACCTAAAACCATCAAATGACATGTCACTGCATATGCGCATTTGCTGTCTTCACTAAGAATCCTAAAGTAATGGAAATAAAGTTAAAAGTTACCAACTTCTTAGTGCGGCAAATGTAATTGTAATGCACTTATGTGTTGTATGAACGCTTCCACTACAAAATAGGTTTTCAACTTTTCTTAATGATAATGTAATGTTAATGTAATTATGTTGATCGTTGCATGAACCGGCCTTTAGTCCTCGTAACATATTGTTACGTCATCTAGGCGGGGGAGTAACTGTTTCAACGAAGAGTGTGTTCCATTTTTTTTTCATTCGTAGAGAAAGAACAGTCATTGAATATATATATATATATATATATATATATATATATATATATATATATATATATATATATATATATATATATATATATATATATATATATATAGTTATTTATGATACAAGTGCTAAAAATGATATTTTATTTTGTGGGACACGACGCCGAAGGCCTAGTAAGTCAAAGCGGCAGTACGAGTTTTCATACAATCGTTTCTTGAAATGATGTGATCAGAAAAATGTCAGTGGCAAGAAGGCCAGTAAAAAAGTGCTTCTTGAAGGAAAGTCCAAAATATGGAAATCGTCAACGCTTGGGTCGAGTTACTCTGTTGAAGTCGAAGATGAATATGAATAATCATGACATAAGCAGATATTACAGGCTTGTGGCTTTTTTGAAGCGGAAGGATGGAGGATATCTACCGAAAAAGTCAAAAGTATTGACAAGGGAACAAATCGACATTTTTCGCAGAAGCCCCGGATGGAATATATCTAACGCAGAAAGTTGCTGCGATTTCTGGTGTTTTTGGATCCTGTCGTCGAGAGGAACTGTGCGATTTGACATTAAATAATATCGAGAATTCCGGAATTTCACTAGTTGTGCATATACCAGACACAACAAATAATGTGCCACGCACCTTTGTTGTGAGTAGTACATTGTATATGAAGTACTATAAAAAGTACATAGCCCTTCGTCCAGTGGATATGAATCATTCAAGAGTTTTAATGAAATGCATTAAAACTAAATGTGCCAGGACTCCAGTTGGAATCAACACATTTGGTAAGATGCTTGCCAAAATAGCTGAATTTCTAAATTTGCCTGATTCCCATCTTTATTCTGGACATTGTTTCCGACGTTCTTCAGCAAGTTTGTTGGCGGACTCTGGTGCTAGTCTTACTACAATAATTTAAAGACAGGGTGGATGGAAATCCAGTACAGTAGTAGCAGAGGGTTATATAGAAGACTCGCTACAAAGGAAACAGAACATTGCGGATTGAATTTTGTCCAAAACTTCGGCGGATAACATTGTTCTCTTTCCTGGTACAAGCTTCACCAAAATAAATTCTGTCACATTTACCAATGGGACTGGCCATGGAGTTGCTTATCATAATTGTATTTTCACTAATTGTACGTTCAATTGAATAAACACTTCTTTTTGAATTATGTTTTTATATTTTCTCTACAAATATTTCACTTTCAGCATTAGTGCTAAAAATGATTTACTCTTAACACCAGTGTCATAAAATGGCATTTTAGACACTGACAGCATGCGTCAAAATTTATACTTTTACTGACGTTTGTAGAAAAGCATTTTTTTAGCACGGTGTAATATGTGTTCATTTGATTTTATCTTCAGGTTTATCTTTGGTCTCCTTGGTATGATTCTCAGTCAAAATTCTCAGAGAAACGTATGCCATGGGCCGTTCTATAACGAGGTGTACCACTAGACCGGCAATGAACGATTGAATTATGTCTGAAACTGCCGATGTGAACTGGAACAGAAAGAGAAATAATGAAAAAATTTTGCGACAGAAAACTATATTATAACTTTCTAGATCAAGAACAGTTCGGCTGTCCCAAGCAAAAATACAGTAACCATCTTTTTTCAAAAATTTGATATTAAAGCGTAGACGAACTTACTGTGTTATGCACACATTTTTGTATTTGAAAAATCATGATCGAAGTTATAACCTAACCTTCACACAGTAACTGCCCAGATTTCGATAGAGAACCCATAACCAAACACAGTATATACAACTTCTTCCGGAAAAACACAGTAAGTGCATATCATTTATTGTGTTATACGATGGGGTATGTAATTACTGTGTTTGTGAATGGTCTTACAGCTAATTTTCTGACTATCGCAGAATTATTTTCCTTCACTCCAATCAAGTAACTGCAACGTGTCTCGTGATTTCAATCATAAATCGATCAGTCTTTGTTGATGGAGAAGATAATTATTTGCATTATCACACGTGTGTTCAGCCAGTTCAAAAACATCTACGTAAGATTGAATAATCCTTTATAAAGAACTAAAGGAGTCAGTATTCAATTTTACATTTTTGGAAGCGTTTTTTGTTTATTCATTGGAGTTAAAAACTTTCTACATCTTTTATAACAAGGAACCCATTTCAATTAGGTTTGAATATAAGTTTATATGTAAGAATATTAATGTTACTACGGCAATAACATTTGAATAAAAACTCATTCAAACTAAATTTTTTCCATTCCACATACAGTAACAGCAGATTGGTGTGTTCTGGAAAAGACTGATATAAAAACTACTACTAACTGTGTTTCTGTCATAGATTCATTGTAACATTGATAACAAAGTTACTGTGTTCTTTCATGAGCCTTACATTACACTGTATTCAAAAGTAGGTACCATACAAAACCATGAATCATGACCCAAAATGGAATTTAATGCAATTGATAATTTTTTCTGAATTTCACAATGATAACTAATAAGGTCCCACTGGCAGTTTCTACAAGTAACGTAAGTGAGTCTCAATAAATAGAGTGAGGCTATGCAATTATATTAAAAATGCATTTTTCTCGATTTTCACCTTAATGCAATTACTGTGTTCTTGCTTTGGACAGCTGAGTTAGTCAAGGAACTGATAATAGATGAATCGAGTAAAATCTAATAGAAAAATATTCATTTTTTTACCATTATTTGATGAGAAATGTCTTCCAAACCTCCTTTCAAAAGATGTCTCCCAAAAACAACGAAGAAATGGACCAGGTATGTACTATACGACCATCTGGCTATAAACTCAGCCCATTTCCATTCACATATTCTTTTGACGAACCCTGAAACAGAATGTTGTTGTGGTCCCACGCGAACAGTTATATGAGCTCAGATCATTCTGAACATTCTGAGCCATAGATTTTTTACGAAGTTTGTTTATTATTTTGTTATCAAATGAACTTGTTTCTTGTGGAAAAAATTGAAATTTCGCAGGTCATTATTAACAGTTAATACTGTTACTCAGTTGAGGATGGTGTGTCATAATCGTTTATGTATTGGGTTTTGTGATATCTAAGCCGTCTGTAAGAACAGTTTCCAAACCTCCATATCATCAAAAGTTAGATATAATCCGAAAAATTCGAAACATCACTTTTGTTTTAATTTATCGATACTGAAATTGAATATCTCTAGCCAATCAAACCTTTGAAAAAACATTCCTGGGCTTACTCGTTCTGATGAAGTTTTCGTAATGTGGTGATCCCAATTCACAGAAGTAGAGTAAACAAAAATGAGATTTTTCTCTATCATTTTGGCTAGTGTATCCTAGCTTGTAGAAATAACGAAATATCTAAGTGAAAAGAGCCATGATCATGAAGATTTTCGAATGACTCAAGCAATTTCTTGCCGATATTGAATACCATACCAACTATAAACAGAACGGATTTTTTGATTTTTTAATTGGTTTCGTAACCTGGTAACACATCACAAAAACCAAAAACACGAGTATTATGGACATACCACCTTAAACTGGAATGGAAGTAATGAACTCTCATAATCGAGACTTTCCAACAAACCATGAAAATTTCAATTTCAAAAGGAGCAGACTTCGTATGGTTTAGAATCTGCAGAACTGCATAACTAAGGGACCATCCAAACAATGAATAGTGCTTGAATTTGCTTAGGTTGTACTCGTTGCATTTCAAGCGTGAGTTGGTCCTAGTTGAGAGTTTCCCTGATTTTACGTACGATTGAAACCTTCACATCGAAGTGAAATTTTGATGCAAAACTCAAATACTCTTGACACACATCGAGAACCCTACCATTCAATGCGTGTTTTGCCAACCAAAACCATTTCAGTTTGGTTAAAAAAAATTTACTGTTCGAACAGGAACTTGCCTCCCAATCCGTGCATCATCCCAAAGAGGCCTATCGCAACTCCTAGTGCAAAAAGTGGTTTCAGAGTTGGTCCCAGGAATGCAGTAGTCAAACGAGAATATTCGAATAATGTACCGTAAACAGCAATGGCTGGCAGACCAAAAAACAGCAGAAACCATATGGCGGAAATAACCTGAAAAATTGACAATAACTTCAAAACACTCACCGAAACACAGTGTCTTCCAGTTTCATTTTTTTATATTCGGGTTCACATAAAGGACAAATCAGACCTTGAAAATTCAAAGATGGACAAAAGCATTCAAATTGGTTTTATACTCAATTTTAATTAATATATCAGAGACCAAAAACAACATATTGAATGGACATGATTCTGGAAAATCAAGGATTTGAAAATGATTTCAAACAAAACTCTGAATTTCAGTGAGAACCTAAGTACAGGAGTATCGTAAGTTTGAAGGGTGGTTTCGTAATTCAAAACTATATTTGCTTCACTTACGTCAGAGATCTGCAATTTATTGTAACACTTGAACTACAATAATTTTGTGAATTATTTGTGGTTCCCTTTTTACATATATACCTATCTCAGGATAATCTAATAATTCAATGCGAGTTATACCATTATTTTTTACGGCTATAACAGATGATAGCGAAATGGTTTAACGAATATATATATATATATATATATATATATATATATATATATCATGTGTATGATCTTAAAGGATGAATAAAGATTATTATTATATAGTAATATTTATATATGATATATATATATATATATATATATATATATATATATATATATATATATATATATATATATATATATATATATATATATATATATAGTTTTGTTGCATTGTTTGCACTGAGATGCAGAAAAAGCTTGGTGTTGGTGCTTGTCATACATAGAATGAAACTACAACCTATATAGTTGATTGATTCTCTTTCTTCATTGAATTGTTGGTTGAGAAAGTAATAATAATAATTATAATAATTCACCTTCCCTTTCGACAATAAAGTTTTACATTGTATAGGAATCGTCAATATTGCCCTACGAACTGAATAGACATATATTCCTCTAGACTATAAAAACAGTTACACAGGAAGAAGTTTTTCAATCTTATTGTGAAAAGAGACAATGTTATACAATTCTTTACAGTAGCTGAAAGGTACTTATTAAATCTGAATTGTATGTCAATGTGCCTTCTGTATTGATGTTTCGATATGTTAGACACAAAAATTGTGTCAACATTTTTACATACATACAGACAACATTCGAATATAGAAAGACAAGGCAACGTTGAAATGTTGTACCTCATATCTTTGTAGAGATGATGATATTTTATCATTTGTAGAAGAAGCCAGTTCGTTACCTATACGAAAGACTGAAAATATGTTTGTACTTTTGCCATTCGAAGACTAATATGAATCTCAAACAAATTCTCTTCGATTTCATTACCACCTGCTTCGTTTCTGTGTATGTTGAGAACATAACTGATTTTGTCCGGTGTTCTATTCAAAACTCTGGACGATCTATAATTACAGAATCGAGTGCATTTTATCGGACATAATCTCTACATCTTGATCTGCAGCCGAGGTTTTCGATATACATTTTTTATTCGGCTACGTTCTAGGTGAAAAGCTTTTGGTCAGTAGCCTTTCATGATCCTCACTTGATCCCTGATACTTTGGAGCAGCTCTTAATTTGTTTTGACAACCCTTGTTCACCATATTTATGAATGGACATTATTAATATGTCAGCGGTTGAACGAGTTTCATATTGCTAGTTCCTTATTTTGTTTGTTTTCGTACCGATATTGTTTTTCATTTATATAATATCTTCAATCTTTTTAATATGGATAAAATAATGTTTGAGCCCTGATGTTTGATTCAATAGAGTCTGAAAGGTTGAATACAAAATTTTTTATCCCTTACCCAACGAAAACAGCATTGGAAATGATTATTCGATTCACCAAACCTCACCTTCTTTCGTAATTTCATAATTTTAAAATGATAAACCCTGCTAGCTACATTATTCAATTATTGTTGGTGAAGTATTTATGTCTAAAATTCAGTGAAATTTTGTTGCATAAATATGGAATGAAATCACAATGCACCTATCAATTGAGATGAGTGGTAATATAATGGTTGTAATATACAAACTTGTTGAGTTTTACTTTTGTCTATTTTTCGATATTTGCAAAATGAATACTCACCATATTGGATTTGATAGTATGACTTTTGTAGCGATGATAAAGGTACCCAAACAAGAGTCCTACGCCGTAACTTCCATAATTTATATACAGTGAGGTGTACAAAACATACATTTCGTACGATGCCATGGAGTATCCATATTGGTAGGAGCTGAAATTACAGAGATATTTCATTTCGAGAAAAATCTCAAAAAAATCCTGGAGTTTTTCAATACACCCCAGTTATTATTCAGAGTATCCAAATATTCCTTGTCGAGAACGACAACTGATTTTAATAAACGTTGTTCTTATTACTGAATAATATACCAGGCTAGTCCAACTAGTCTTCACTTTTTGTATTGATGTGGAATTTGGGTGGTTTGGAATTATTGGCTCAAAAACAGTTTTTGTGGCATTTCTAGTGTCACAGAAAATTATCTCTACTCAAGAATTCATGAATTTTTTTTCAGCAGATTCATATATACGTATGCAAGATCGTACGATATGCTTTTTTTCCCAAAAAACTAATATTGTGTCTGAGAGGGAGGGTTATGGTAGCTGAAAAACATGAACAATGTGGAAATCTGCTCTTTCAATTCACCAGTTATTGATTACTAGTTGGCAGATATTCAGATGATTTCCTTATATTTTTTCCTCAATGGGACCATTGTGGCTTATTATAGTAAATAGTATTGAGAAAAATATTCGTTTAGCCAACATTTTCATACTACCTATGTACACTAGTGCAAAATCATGAAAATCGTGATGCAAATAAGGTAGCCCACAAGATCATCAGATTAAACATCGCAGTTGTGTTCCCCATAACCATAACATGAACAGCCGAATCAAAAAAAGAACACATATACTGGCCACATCTCCAAATTCAAAACTTGAGCAAACTGGAAATATTTCAAAATCCAATTAAAGGACCGAACAGTCCAAACCGTGGGACCATTTGAACCGCTAAAATTTCATCAGAACAAAAATAGTTTTTACAACAATAGTGGATATGGTGGCCATATCGCACGAGGACTAGGTGGCCAATATCAATCGGAGTTGAACAACTAATTTTTTTGAATACTTCAGAACTCTCTTTCAAGTATCACATTGATATTTTTTCGATATTTGTGGAAAACTCAAAGGAAAAAAACTTTATTAAATTCAATTCTCAATATTTAGGCTGTACAATTTTAGTTGATTAATAGTGTAAAGAGCGGTTATGAGTCCTTCAATTCCTCGACAAAATAACGTCAACTGTGACAATTCAAACTTGAATGAACTGGAACAGATATAAGTACATTTATTTATACTTGAATGAAACATCTTGGATCATGTGTTTGTAGGTAGATAGATCAGAATTGTGACGTTTCTACAAGGTTGTCTCTGGTGACCAAGTATTTTGTTTTCTGTGATTGGTGGAATTCATATCCTACCTTGTGTGGATATGAAATCATAGCGATTCAGTTGACTGGAATCTTCTACTTATCCGTTTGGTAAACTATGAAGAAATGGGCATATTTACGGGTGGGAGGAGAAAAAAATTTTATAAGGGCAAACATGAACCAGTTAATACACGGTATAGTAGTTTTCACAATAAATGGTATTGACTGAAGTATTATAGTAAAACCAATTAGATCCTTGAGTTGTGGAATCCGAAATGCACATCATAAATGTAAAAGGACCGGATTCAGGTAATTTTGTTTCTCAGAGAGGGATTGTAGAGGATTACAACTTACACTTCTTGTTCATTTTAGTCTTTGTATTTCATTGGAAGTGTTCACTTGTGTTACGGCGTGCAATAATTTTATAACATTTATTTGTTATTACAGACATTAATAGCAAAGATTTTATACCCCAACGTACAGAATAGGCAGTATGTGGCGTCCGTGGATAAAAAGTACTAGTGCTTTTTCCAGTGGTTCGTTAAAGAAGAATCACTTATCTTGTGACGCGAAAATCATTATAAAAAATGTGTATAGTTCCTTACTTCAGCAAGGATATAACGCGGGTGCTGCAGCAAAAGTAACCCGTAATTTGACGAAGGTGCCTCTTACTTCAGTTAGACGAATTGTTGAAAATTCTATGGAATCAAGAAAAAAGCGTAAAGATTCCGGTATCACAAAAAGTCTAGACGACTGGGAAAAGATTTGATAAGGCGAAAAATCCACACTATGTACGATGAGCAGCGTGTCCCTACAATCAAAAGTCTGAAACAGCGGCTCATCAATGACGAAACTTAGGTTAAGTGTAAGAATAGTTGTTAAACTAAACTTCGCCCAATAAAAGATGATTTATTATTATTATTATTATTATAAACTCACATCAACTATGGCCTCACTACTCTTTGGCGAGCTCTGTCTGCAATGGGCTTTAAATATCACAAAATTGACAAGAGACAAGTAATAATGGAATCCACACGTTTAATAAACTGGCGTTCTGAATATATAACGTCAATAAGAAAATACCGGTCTGAAAATCGGCCAATACTCTACCTTGACGAGACGTGGTTTGACACGCATGACACCCCTTCCAAAGGATGGTCCTGAGATAAGTGTAAAACAAAAGCACCATCAAATAAATGGAAGAGAATCACAATATTACACGCAGGTTCAGAAAATGGTTGGATTCCAAACGGTATGTGGCTTTCTGCCAAAAATATTAAGGACTCTTTTGTTGATTATCACGAAGATACGACAGCAGAGCTTTTTGAAGATTGGTTTAAAAATTGTCTGTTACCCAACATTCCGCCAAACAGCGTTATAGTAATGGACAACGCAAGCTATCATAGTCGACGATTGCAAAAAATTCCTGGCTCAAAGAATACGAAATTGGAGATTCAAAACTTCATGGCTGCAAATGACATATATTTTGAGGAAAATTATACAAAAAAAGAACTTTTACAAGTGCTGCAGTCATTTTCTTAAAAAAAAAACGTATGTTTGTGATACAATTGCAGAAGAATTGGAACATACAGTGTTACAACTACCTCCCTACTACTGCGTGTTCAATTCATTGACGTAATGTTTTATTACGTCAATGGTTCAATCCCATAGAGCTTATGTGGCACCAACTTAAATCTAGCGTGCGCGGAAAAAATACTTCTCCGACTTTAAGTGGTAGTGTGGTAGAATTAATTAGGAACTGTATGAATGACATTCCTACCGAGAGTTGGATAAGTTCTGTTAGTCATGTTATAAATGTTGAAAACTCGTACCTTTCTGTAAAATCAATTGCACCAATTATAATTAATTTAGATGAAGATAGCGATAGCGACACTGAACTAAATATAGAATAGAATTGTAACATTTAAATAATTTACTTGTATATCTCCTACATTATGCAAAATTCAAATTAAGTTCGACCCTGTAGCACATTTGCATCTTTTACCAGATGATTTTCTACACAATGGGATTGAATCGGGTAGTTTATTGCAGTTAATAAGCCAATACCATTTACTGTGAAAAATACTAGATACAAATGCTTCACTAACCTTGCATAGTATGGATATGATACAGCCAAATCATAGCTGTATATCAAGCAGAACGTCACTGTCCAAAAAAATGCCATGATCCATACGATCATCTTTGGTCCTATATCATACTTGAACATCACGTAGAACATCAGAAGTGAAATTATGTACATTTGGAAATCATTCGTTAGATACCAGAGTCCCATGTTGCACTAGAACAATTCAACAATTTGATTCAGTTTTAACCCCCAATCGATTGTTCATTATGATGAGTGTTAGTTGTCTAAATAACTTTCTCTATTGAAACCTCCAAAAAACTCATCAGATAGAATGAACTCAAAACCAGAAATAGGAATTCAAGTAAGCAGTGATTAAACAAGAAACCGTAAAGGAAATATATAGCTCCCCCTTAATGAAACACTATGTCGAGTGCACCCAGGAGACAGAGCCTAGTGAGGGCAAAAGTCTGCGTATTTTCATGGGTTTCGAAATGCTCTGGGACGTCTTAGTAATTTTGACGGTGGCATTTGCTATTTCACTTCCAGGCAAACCCAGAAATCGCACAGTGCTACCTAGTTGAAAGGAAAAAACGGAACCTGATCATGAAGATGGATCTTGATAAAAGAATGAAATTGAATATTCGAAAATAAAAACAGTAAAATTATTAATTGAATGATTGATTGTTAGGTGTTTCCGGGCTTCTGAGCTGTGGTTTGCAGGTTTGAGCCTGACGTTTCATTTGATCTGCGCCAAGTCAGGCTGAGAAGCCTGCAGACCACGATTCAGAAACCCGGAAACGCCTAGCAATTCATCAGTTACTGGCCGTGAAAGTTTACAATCTTCGATCAATTGAAATGAACCGTATTCAAAAATCAAAATTGAGAAATCGACGTAATCTAGAAAGGTTATGTGAATGAGTAGAAATTGAACAAAAATAATGATGAGTGAATTCAAAATATGAAAATATGAACTCTAAATGAGAGAGTTGGAGTGCACGGTTATTCGACATCGAAATTTCAAATGAGTAAATACATAATCAAATATTATTCTGAAAGCGGTAATAAGAATGAAAACCTGTAGACACATTCATTGAAAAACCCAATTAAAATGGAAAGGCACTGAAAAACAAATGAAAGATAAAGTTAAATAGGATATATGGGCAAAAAAGACCACATTTTGTCCTATATTATGTAATTAGGCCCACGTAGTTGTGCATACCTCGGAAGCAAACTCTTCAATATGCTACCTATAAATATAAAAACATGTTAAACTTTCACCAGACTCAAAATGAAATAAAAAAACTGGATATTAGAAAATAAATTCATTTTTTTTCATAACATCATTAATAACGGAGTATAAATCAATTTAATGGACTGGTTCCCCAGATAAAGAATTCAAAATTAATATTAGATGAACTCATTTACATATTTTAATAAATAGACTTGACTTTCTTTCTTATGTTAATATTGAATATTATTAGTGATTTCACCTAAAGCTAGATCTGAGAGTTTTTACTAACATACTATTTTATACATATTTTTTAACTTACTAATCAGTCACAAACCCCATTCGTCATACCACGCACAAGCTGAAATGAATCAGTTTCTGTGGTTCCTACCTGTTTATTCACACCCCCCTTTTGTTCACATGTATCTTTCTGAGAAAGAAATTGTATGCTTATGAATAAACATTATATTATATATTATATTATAATAAATATTATTATATTATTAACATTATTATTATTAAATTATTTTATTATTATATGAGGGTGAAGTTGTAACGACACAATGAAATGCAAGAAAGTTACATTTCAATGATTGCAATCAAAAAATATTTCATTACCATTTCAGTTGATACGAAAATATTGCTGATCAGCAATAAAGAGGCCCACCAATTTTTTTGACAGGCTTCGTAGTCAAGTTCAAAGGACTCCAATGGTGGTGGAGCAATGAATACTTTGGACCAGTTGCTCATTTCTAGAAGTATTACGAACGCTAGTGTGGGAAATAATCTGGAAGAGGACATATAGGTTTATTTTGATGTTTTTTTTTGTTTGGTGATTTACCTCACATATCTCGTGAATATTTTCTTCATTATGAACTGGAATGGTAGTTTTCCACTTCTATCTACCTGATTGTAGACCATTTTTGCGTTCAATATCCCTGATAACATGAAATTTGTTTGTACTAGCAGCAATCCTCCATTAACAACGGCTTTGGTCGTGAGATCCACATAAAACTATAAAAAAAATGTGAGAAAAGAATAAATAATAATAATAATAATAATAATAATAATGTTTATTCATTCATTCATTTTCAGTATTAACAAATTTACACAAGTCATCTGTATCTATAAAAAATATAACAATTCATTTGATTTATGAATAAACAGGGGGACCACAGAAACTGAAATTATTTCAGCTTGCGTGCGTGGTATAGGGGAGTTTGTAATCCATAACTTATGTGATAAAATGTGAGTTGTATAATAATATTATCATGGACATCAATTTGAGATCAATTCAAAATGAGGGTGCATCAAAATTAGTTTTCAAAAAAATATAAAGTTGGTAAGACATGATAAACTACAATAAAAATAACAATAAATATATATATATACTTAATTTCAACTAATGAAACAGGTGTATATGAATACAGAGAGCTTATTTTATATAAATTGGAATACAGTTTCAACAGAATCAGCAAAATATGAAATATAGATATAATAGGCACATCAATTTGAGATGCAATCACAACATAATTGGTGAAGTACAGTCACATAGGTGAAATGAACAATTAAATGCATTATCAATCAAGATATGTGACTTCTCATGCAATACATTTTCCATATATTGCAGTCTTGTGGGTGAGTTGTTGAATCAGTTGTTATTTATTATTTTGTGGAAGAACTGACGCTTCTTTTCTAGAATCCATTTCCTTGTTTTAGTTTTGAATTCATTATAGGTTCTACTGTCTCTAATGCTGATTGGCAACTTACTATAGAGTTTGCTGCTTAAGTAAGCACAACTACGTTGCCCAATGGTTTTCTCACATCGCAAAGAACAGTATTTTGATTCTTTCTGCCTCGTTTCATAGGTATGAGTTGGTATAGAAAGTGGTATTTTGTTCTTGTAAACTCTGGTTGAAATATTAAAACTGTATAGTTGTCTAATGTCATATATTTGGGCTTCAATGAATAGATTATCGGTGGGATAATCCCGTGGTTTTGCTAAAATAATTTTTAAGATCCACTTCTGTAGTATATTTAAATTTTCAAGATATACGTCATTTACTCCTCCCCATCCAATAATTCCGTAGGAAAGAAGAGACTGTACCAAGGAAGAGTATATTGTTTCAAGTTGAGGTATGTTCAAGAATTTTTTCAGATGCCTGAACCTTGATAATAATAATAATAATAATAATGTTCATTTGTATATAGTACCTAGGATACATATAAAATTTAAAAAGACAAATAAACATGATGGAACCGCAAAGCCATTGGCTGTCCGCGGTGTAAGAAATACAATACAAATAATTAAAATAATGTAATTATGGTACTTAATAAATGTAGGATAGCTATACAAAATACAATCAAAAGGACATTTGTGCACATGGAGACATAAAGCAGTGACATTCGAACATTCACACACACATACACACAGGAAAGAATCATTCAATTGTAAGGGATATAATTGGATTCAGTTATTATCACAATTCACCAGATTATGTATTCGGAGTCTTCCAACGGAGAAGACGAATTTTTTGAGATCGGTTTTAAAACGATTTATTTGACTTACATCTTTCAGTTTTTGTGGTAAAAAATTGAAAGCTTTCGAAGTCATGAACACATGACTTCTTTGTACGACAGTTTTGAATATAAGTGGTATTGGTAAGTTCTTATTTGTTTTATTTCTCGTCATATATGGATGTGAGATCATTTCGAATTGATTTTTGTTTTTATAACTATGGAGTGCTAGTTTGAAGAAGTATTTTTGGCGTAGGTCAAATATTCCAGTCTCTTCATAGAGGAGATCACTGGAGTACCTTCGATTTTTTTTATATATAATCTTCAAGAAGCGTTTTTGCAGAGTGCTCAATTTTTCTAGGTGGGTGTTAGCAACACCCCCTCATCCAAGTATGCCATAATTCAGTCTAGAATCAATCAAAGCAAAATAGATCATTCTGAGTTGTGGCGTATCCATAATTTTTGTAAGATATCTGAACTTGTAAAGCATGGTTCTCAGTGTTTTGATCATTTGAGAAATATGTTGATCCCACCTTAGATGACGATCAATCGTAATGCCAAGATACTTGATTTTATCTGTTGCCTCTATAGTGATCGTTTCATTATTATTATTTACTTTTAAGGTAGTGAAATCGGGTAGTCCATTTACGTAACTGGTAAGCGGAAGGAACATTGTTTTTGTAAAATTTATCGTCAATAGTTTATGGCTAAACCAGTGTATAATTTTCAGCAAATCTGTTTCAACTTTTTCTTTGAGGTCAGTCCACGAATCTGCAGAGTAAAATACTGAGGTGTCGTCGGCAAAGCTCAAGATAGTTCCAGAAGAATTGATGGTTAGTAGGTTATTTATATAAATGATAAACAATAATGGTCCTAGAACCGTACCTTGAGGGACGCCACATTTGACTGTTCGCTCATTGCTCTCCTTATCACCAATTCTCACCACTTGCTTACGATCTGATAAATAACTGGCTAGTAACCTATGAACATTCCCCCTGCATCCCATGCCTTCCAAGGCCTCTAAAAGTTGCTTATGGTCCACGGTATCGAAAGCCTTTGCCAGATCCAAAAATACACAAAGTGATGGCTTTCCTCTATCTAACGACTCATACATTTTGGAAGTCAGTGCAGAAATTGCATCCTCGGTAGACCTATTTCTCTGGAAGCCAAACTGATTTGTGGATAGTAATTTATTTTTCACTAGAAAAGATTCTAATCTGTTTTTAAACAATTTTTCAAAAATTTTTGCGTAGTTATTTATTAGAGAAATAGGTCGATAATTCGAAATAATCTGCTTGTCTCCGCTCTTAAAGATAGGTCTTATAACTGCTATTTTATATTCAGGAGGGCAAATACCAGTTTCCATAATGAGATTCATTATATAAGTTAGAGGGGAAGCGATCTCTGCAGCGATTTCTTTCAGGATTTCAGCTGTGATTCCGTCTATTCCTGGAGCTTTGTTGTTTTTGAGAGATTGAATTATATTAATGATTTCTTTTTCTGTTGCAGGTTGAAGGTACAATGAATCAGAGATGGACAGTGATACTGGTGGTCTTGAGGATGGTTTCACAATTTTACTGGCAAGTTTAGGTCCTATATTGGTGAAGAAGTCAACAAATGCTTCTGCAGTTTCAAAATCATTTTTTGTAGTCTTGCTATCATCTTTCAAAACAGATTTTATAGTTGACGAGTCATTACGAACACCTGTTATGTTATTAATAACTCTCCAGAGATTTTTTGAATTGTTTTTATTTTTTTCAATCTCGGATTTGTAGAAATTGTTTTTAGATATTTTTATTAAATTATTGAGTTGATTTCTGTAGTTTATGAATTGTTCTTTTAGTTCTTTGTTCTCTTTATTTTTCTGATAGTTTTTATATAAGCGATCTCTTTTTTTAATTGAATTCATTATTCCATGAGTAATCCAGTTTTTCTTTTTATTCAATTTACATGACTTTACTTTAATAGAACACACATGCGTAAACTCAGATATTGTTTTGAGAAATATTTTGTTAGCTGTGATAACGTCTTTCTCGAGGTGAAGTTTTTCCCAATTATGATTCAACAGCTTCCCTTTCAATTTTTTGTAGTCAATTCGTTGATATGACCCTTTTGGCTGTATTTCATCATCTATTCTTTTTGTTTCGATTGCAATCAGAGTCGCGAGATGGTCTGTTAGATGACTTTCTAAAACATAAGTTGAAAATGAATTCTGATGAATGGTATTGCTGGTTTTCAAAAATATATGATCTATACAGGTACTCGAATTACCCTGTACTCTAGTACTAGTATTAATGGTTGATTCAAAATTGTATTCATGCAATACGTTCAGATATTCGTGAGTTACATCATCTTCAGACAGTATATTGATATTGATATCACCAATAAGGATGTGGTAGTGAGAATTGAAGTTGCGCTGTTCCAGATATCTACTTAATTCGTCAATAAATTCATTCTCATCGGTGGATGGTGGTCTATAGATTGACATCAAATTTATTAGAGTTCCATTCAAATCCACTGTTATTTCAATGACCTTAAAACAACCCAGTGGGATTATATTCGAATTATATTTTATTTTATTTTTTATGTATACCACCACACCATCGTTCTGATTAATTGAACCTTCGTTGTAAATAGAATCATAGCTGTTCAGTTTGAAAAAATTGAGGTCATTTACCTGCCAAGTCTCCGTTAGAATGATACAGTCAAAAGATTCAGAACATTGACTCAGAAACACTTCCAAATTGTCAAAGTTCTTTGAAAGACTCCGAATATTTTGGTGAAATATTTTGAAATATTTATTTCCCAATTCAAGGGCATTATAACTATTTATGCTATTTAGATAAGTTGTTGGGAACTCCTCATAATTATAATCCCTAATGAATTGATCCATTTTAGAAATGTTATTGTACTTATCGAAAAAGGAGAAAGAGAATGAAAGAATATACAATTACTGAAGAGAATCAAGGTTTGTCGAGAAAATTTGAAAGGAAAAACATTTAAATTACTTTCCACTGTTCAGGCGAGTTCTCATTTTTCGTCTTTCACCTACCTTTCTCGATGTTTTTCCAAATGACTCTATGGTTGTTGGAGTTCTAATTTTTTCTTGCTGCTTTCCAGTTGAAGGTTCGGTAGGTTTTGAATAGGGTTTGATGATTTCTTTGGTTATTTTTATCGTTGTTGGGGTACCGGGAGCACTCTTTGGTTTTTCCGAGTTGGTTTCTTCTGGATTTTCCAGTTGTTCTGGTGTATAGCTTCTTCCGTTCACGTGTAGTTTGTTTCCTCTGATGAAACAATTTTCCTCTTTGTTTCCTCTGGCCAGATTAAGATGTTTTCTCAAAATATTGTTATCTTTCCGCTGTCTGTCTGTTAAGTCATTTGCTATCGAAATGTTGGTGCCTCTCAAGTTTCTAGCGTTTTTGAGAATAGCTGCCTTTTTCAAATATGAAGTGAATTCAATTTTGATTGGTGGATTTTCTGTTTTGCCCAATCGATAGAAATTATTCAATTCACTCTCAGCAACGTTTACATCAACTAGATTTTTTATTTCTTGTTTGATGTAATCGATAGTTATCTCCTCCGGTATGGATTTCAATCCGAAAATAATGATATTGTTTTCTTTGGATTTTCTTTCTAATCTTTCAATGTTGTTTTTTGTATATGAGTTTTCTTGTTCCAGGTAGTTGAGTCGCCGATTTAAGTCCTCGAGTTTCAGTGTTAATCTCACTTCCAGCGCTTCAATCAAAGATTTCAATTCCTGCCTATTTTTCTTTATCTCCTCCAGTATAATTTCATTTGTGATGGACATTATCAATGCTCGTAAAATGGCGTTTTTTATTTATGTGTGGTTTATTTTATCAATACGGTACTATGATAACGCTTTTTTTATTTGTCTTCCAATAAAGAAACGGGCGAAATATCTGCTGTTTTTTGTTTCGGGTACTTAGAATCACTCACTGCACTCATAAATTTTCCACAAAAACAATAATTCATACATAATATTCAAAATAGCGGAGCACTACTGAACACGTCTATACTCTCGAGCAGTTGGTATTGATAATAGCCCTCTGATCTTCGTGACGTTGTTTTTTATTTGAAGGTCCCACCTGAAATGTCTGTCAACTACGATTCCTAGGTATTTTATAGACTCTGCTTCCGAAATTTCAGAGGTATCATCAACTTTTATGTTTCCCAAATTTGGTAGGTGATTTGCATATGAGACAAATGGCAAGTACTTAGTTTTTTCCGCATTCAAAATCAGATTATATTCAGGAACTTCGATTATTACTGTGTGAAATACGAAGTTTTGAGAAACATTTTTATTTTGGATTCCTTTCCCAAATCAAAAAAAACTTTTAGAAATGAGTAACAAGAAAAGTATATGCAAACATCTTCTGATGATATAAATTATCATGGTTGATACATCAACCGTTTAGTCAGCGCAGGCCGATGAAGCATCACATCTCCGACTTGATTTACCGATACTTTTTCACTGAATTTTTTGTTCAATCATAACGAAATACAGTAGAAACTCGCTTAACCGGACTCATTGTTGTCGTGGGGCATTCGGATAATCGAAAATGCGGGTGGTCGAATATGTGAAGAAAATAGGGTTTTGTGCATATTTTGTAGTACATAGTATTATATGTTTATCAAAATATCGGATTACATAATACATGTATTTACTAAAATACTGTACTCCAAGTGAGATTCTCATCTCGTTCCCAGAAAACTAACTTCTTTCGATAATTTCATACCATAAAGAACGCACTGCTGAAACTCCCCCTTACAAATGACTTCATCGCTACAGACTTAAGACTTATTCAGTATCAGTTCGTTACGTCGACACCAAGAACTGAATTTCATTTTTCCCAGAAAAGGTTATTATGATCATCAGCAAACATTGTTATGTTGCAGTCAGTGGCCACGTTTACACCGTCGCTTGGTAAGCTGACTAATGACTTTATTTCAACCAAATCGCCTTGGTCATCTTGGTGTAAACAGTACACTTAGTCAGGTGACCAGCTTGGTTTGGTACACAAAATTGTTGCGTACCAGACCAAAATAGTTAAGTGACCAAGATGGTGTAAACACCTACGGCCTTGACTATCCGCAAGTTGCAAAATTTGGTTTGAATCTTTGCTAAGCATAAGTCCGAGCTCTGTGTATTTCGTTGTTTTATCATTTCATTATCATTTTCCTTACCTGTTTTATTCTCAACTCCTGATATTTTCTCGTATTCCTTCTATGAAGCCTTATAATTTTTGATAATCTCGCCTTTCTTTCACAATTCATCATTCGCCAATGTACTACAATTGCCCTTACTCTCAAATCCATTTTTCTATATATTTTTGCTATATATCAACTCCATACAACCACATATATCAAATCCAAATCTAATGTTTATTATTTCTGATTCCAATCCATGAATTATTTGATGTTTTCATGGCAAAAAATATGAGTTACAGCAGAGTTGCGAACCTGTTTATACTTCTGTCATGTTCTTTGGTATGCTTACCAAATAAGAACCATACTGTTTACTAATTGAAGATGGTGTAAACAGGCAGTAACTTATTGACTTAGTCTGAATTTGGTATGGTCAACTTGGTCAGAATACCAAATTAGCGCACGGTGTAAACGTAGCCAGTGATAGAATCAGGTAAATCATTTATGAAATTTAAGAACAGGGACCTTGGAGAGAACCTTGAAGAACACCTAGTTTCACATCATAATAGTATGATGACCGACCTGAAACATTAGCAGGAAAGCCCAACCCTACGAGTTTTTTTCATCAGAAATTTGTACCGTATCGTTCAGAACTCAGTGCTATGGGCTTGTAGTCTAGAACTGAAATATCAGGTTGCCTATCGTTGGGTTGATGTCTCTGTGTGATGAATCTTCCAAACTAACAGCAGACGTAGTGAAACAAATGACCACTGGTGGTAATGAATTATATCAAAATATCGGAGATGGATTTTCCGAAAGTGGGCAGAATCGATGGCTATAGTGTAGCCGCTGAAAAGATAGAATGATCACGTGAACGGCACGTACTCTTTGAATGTTCCTCTCCCCAATGTTACAAGTACGATTTACACCACTCAACAAAAACGTCGCACTTCCCTGTTCTCCCATAAACTCTTGGGATGCTTTTTTATAAGCGTTCATTATTATACCTTTTTCCTCTATAGTTAAATGTCTTTTTTGTATCTTTTTCTTGGAGGTGAAAGAGTGTTTCCATCCATATTATTCAATTAACGTAACACACGTAAATACAAAGCACAAATGAGTACAGTACAGTGTAAACAGTTCTTCATTTATCTTGCTTGGAGAAGCTATTGTAATAGCGAAACACGTGTCGCGGTTTTGTAAACCCATTGTGAGTGAAAATCATACAGGAAACTGTAATATATTTTTGTTAGTTCTTCATTTATTTCAGTTCAGAAGGCGTGGCTAAGCCGCGCAGGCTTTATATAGATGCAGGCATTCACTGTTCACGCGTCCTTTAATTCTATCTTTTGAACGGCCCGACTATAGTACCCCATATTTTAGTTAATATTGGAATGATGGCCATAGTCACTGAATAATTTAAGAGAAGTCAAATGTACATTGTTATAATTCCACTTCCAAATACTTACGTTTTCGATATATTTTTCATCTGTTACATATGAAAATAGTGCACTGCTAATTGTATGACCCGTTATCACTAGAGCCATAGTGTAAGTTCGTACTCCTTGAAGGCATTTCATTCTGTTATATTCTGGATCCTTGATAGGTTTTCTGAGATCGTTCCACTGTTTTCGA
This sequence comes from Zygogramma bicolorata, assembly GCA_032362365.1. NCBI lineage: Eukaryota > Metazoa > Arthropoda > Insecta > Coleoptera > Chrysomelidae > Zygogramma > Zygogramma bicolorata. The sequence goes on from JAVJAQ010001590.1 coordinate 566,614, forward strand.
AGTGAAAAGTAGCTGAGAAAAGTTCCACCTATAACTGATAATATAACATGAAACCGACTGAATAAACCAGAAATTTACCAAAGAAGGAAATCTGAGTTTTCGAATAAACCAAGTTCAAGAGTTCAGTGCAGTTCACAAGTATATTTTATTCTAATGAAAACCGATCTTAATAGAACAGTGGCTCGATTTTTGACGGTCTTCGTTATAATAACGTATACGATATCTTAGTGATAGCATATTCGCTAAATAACGAAAGTGGTCAAAAATTGAACCTCTGAGATTGTCTAACGTGAAATTGGTAATAAAGTAGGGTATCCCCTTTTATCTCTTCAAATGGTACAAATTCGATTGAGAGTTGAGTTTTCATAATTATCAACATTAGGGCCAATGAGAAACCGCTGTATGTGATATTTCGTTGAGAGATTTTGGGAAGGAAGTTTGTAACGTTGTTTGTTCGTAGAAGAAAATCTGATTTTAAATATAGGTATTCTCTATAGGAACATCGTGCACACAACTATTGGGAGGGCAGCAAAATTTCATAAATATACCTAGCACTTCTTGTGAAAAATCATAAAGCAGGACAAAGATCGAAATGTCTATCTTGACCAATGATATTTTGAACGTCAATGCACTGATACAATGTAACAGCGAAAGGAATCAGATCACAATTTTCAAATGATAGTTAGAAATAAAAATATCTGGATGTGACAGGTGACAGGACCGCCACTACTTGGTTTCTGGAAGAAGTGAGAAAAACTAAGTTTAATGTTGTTACTGACCAATTTCGTCAGTCAAGAGTTGAACTCAGATTATCGTTGAACGACAAGACGACTTAAATTATGAAAAGGGCTATCAAGCGTTAAACTCAGTAAAGTGCCGTTGAACCTGATTTTTGGTTTTGAAAAATTTGGGCTGGATTGCTATCAACACTTCACTGGATACGAAATCGTTTTAATTTGCGAATTAGAGGCATTTTATTTGATTGTGTGCCGCCTTTTTGAGCGAGACACTTGTTTTTTATGACGAAACACCCTGTATGTGATATTGATATAGGATCTGGCTAACTAAATTAAACGTAATTAAGTTTAAAGAAACCTTTATACTTCCGGGCACTTTTGTACCCCCACACTTGATCAATCATTTAATTATTTATTGTTGATTTTCGAACAAACCCTAGTAAAAACTTCATTTTGCGATGGAGAAAAATATTGATGTTCACATACTGTACAAACTGGTACTTACAGGAGCTCCGTGCGGTGAAAAAACTGTAGGACAAGCAAGACTGTTCATATTCTTTGAGAATTTTGGTTGGAAAATTTTTAGAGTACCTGGAACAGCTTTGGTTCTTCTTGGTGGTGGAATAAAATTTTTTGATTTGGGTGAAGATGAAGTCATTAGGTTTCAAGAAAATCTGTTGGAAACTGTGCTACAGATAGAGATCGCATTTTTCGATTTGGGAACGACTTGTCCCGGGAATTTTTTATTAATTGTGATAAAGGAGCGCTGCAGCATAGGGTATGGGACACTATTATTATTGTGACAATTCGTGGAATAGCGTAGAACTCAGAGATAACTGATATAACCGAATCATCCACATGATATTCGCTGCTGAAGGAGCTGAGGAATTCTATTCGATAGAGGATCAAAACTGTCGCTCAGAAGATGTCGAATTGGCAACGGAACTGGACACCAAAAGAGCTGCATCTTGGGTGGGGCATCCTTACGGGGCATTCGACGTGATTGACAATTAGGTTGATTGCCCACAGATACTCGCAGTCTACTTTTCCCAACCAAGTTGAGTTTCGTGACGGAGGTCAAAATGGCCACTACATAACGGACGAGGAATTGAATTGGATAATTCACAGTTCACGATCTACAAAAGACGCAGGGGTTTTATTCACAACAACCAATACTTCCAACTAGATATCTACAAGCAACCAAGCAACCTAAGGTGCAAGGATTTGATTCTTTTGGAGACTGCTTTGAGACTCTGCTTTCACTGTAGAACAACTTTTGAAAATTCTTTCATCATTCATGAACATAAAGAAGGAAGTGAAGTGCTCAAGATGCCAGAAATGTAGATTGCAAACGGGCGTTCTTCTACAGTAACGATGATTTGAATGTAAAAGCAATGAACGGAAATGCTCAAGTGCGATATAGTCGATAGTATTCATCTCACAGTGATTAGCGAATGTATGTTTTTAAACAATCGATGATTGAATTTATTCGATTGTAGATGAATTCAGTGAGGTCTTATTTTTGGATTATACATAATCAAAAAAAAAATTGTGGTAGATTCTCTGTTCTATTTCACTTCAAATTTGTAGGATTGTTTTTTATAATTCTGTGTGGATTTGATAGCCTCATAGAATGGAGTACAAATAATATAAAAAAGATTTGATAATTTCCTACGAGGCAAAATATGTTGAAAAAAACAGCGTAGAAGGCTCTACTTACAAATACATATGTTCATACAATTCTCAGAGGATATTTCCTATATATCAAAAATTATGGAGAATATGAAACTAATACTTTCCGGTGTCCCTCGTTTAAAATCAAACAATGGAATTTGACTATTGCATTTTGAGTTTGAGACGATGCACGATTTTTCAAGGTGGATTAATTTTCTCAGATACTAAGAATGGAGTAAGATTTATACATGGTGCAAACCTATTCGTGTTCCGTAAATAGCTTTGATTATAACAATAAGGGCAAAAATTGTTGTGAAATGATACAGATATTATTTTTGTAACTCTTATATAACAAAACATCTATTTAAATCGAGTAAAACATAGTGAAAAAATACCTTTTTCTACATTATCTCTAGGTGGTGTGGAGAAATCTGCCATCGTTGCATAAAAAACTTTCGTAAAGTATACAATTAGTGCCAACCTAGAAAGGAAACAGTTTAGTTAAAAATTCTCAGACATTGAATCAGGGTTTTTGTGAAAACTGATTTTTTCGCAAAATTATTTAAACTAGGAATGAAACAGAAGTATTAAAGAAAATAACAACTATTTCACTCCAGAAACTCCAGAAATTATGTTTTCTTAAAAAATTTCTGGGTACCAACCTGTGATAAAATGAATGTAATGTCATCAATGAATGACAAATTTCAAATAAAAAACATTTTTTCTTTCTGAAACCGTTGGTTCTGAGCCTCAATAATATAAGCTAGGTAGAATTCAGATAAAATCTTTTTCCTTTTTGTACGAATTTTTTTTTTGAGTGATATAGACACCTACGGAGAGTGATTACTTATATTTAGATTTTACTTTACATAAGTTTTGTTCCCTTTTTTTATTTGGAATCTAAATATCGTTAAGGTACGAAATTTCATCCCGAATCAATCAATTATTACAATGAATATTACAAATTGTCCAAGAAAATGTATTCGAATTACTAGCAATAGATATTATGAAATAAAATGTATGTGTTATGTGTTGAAACAATCAATAGCACGGTATTAATATTGGTTCAATGTGGTTGACAATGTTCCTCGTTGAATGGTAATGGTTTCGGACTTCCATTGTCTATATTATTAATTCCATTGAAAGCTGTTGCTGAGAACGAAAGGATAAGAATACAAAGCACATGGTAATCGGATCCAAAAATGAATATAAAATTGAGGTTTGGTTGATCAAAGAAAATAATGTTGTTAAAAAAAATGGAGATATCGAATATGAAATATTAGTCAAAAAAATTCAAATAAAGAAATAAATGATATCGAATGTGATATATTAGGCAGAAAATTCAAATGAAGAAATGAATGGTATAGTATGAATAAATGTTGGAGGTACTGGAAAAAAAAATTCCACCATCCCCTACGTGAGAGGAGTCTCAGAGAGGATCAAGAGGATAGGAGGGAAATACAACGTCAGAGTCGGTTTTTGATCAGAGAACACAATACGCGTCCAGTTCACAAAAATTTGTCCACCGAATGAAAACAGCGACATCAACAACTGCGTTCACCGGATACTATGCGAGTGCGACAAATCCTACATCGGAGGAACCAGAAGGCATTTGGAAGTGAGACCGGGCGAACACAAGAAAAACGCACGACGAGGAGCAACAACGAAATCAGGAATAGCGGAGCATGTTTGGACAAACCATCACAGCATTAAATGGTCTGAAGCCGAGGTCATACACAAGGAGGAGCACTGGTTCAAGAGGAAATTCAAGGAAGGTGCCTACATCGTCAACAACGACGCATTCAGTCACCCCAGCGAGGAGATCCGGAATGTGTGGAGGCCGCTTATCCAAGGCATGGGCCGACTTCGGCTCGATGAGGGAGAATGTCGCGTCAATACATCCATTTCCTGCTTAAGATCGATCGGCACACTTCTAGTAGTAACACCCGTGCGCCCCATTATTAGTACCGCCCCTTCCCCCACCATAGGGAAATCGGGGCTTTATAACCGACCATACCTCGAAATATTGTCAGTCATCACTCGAAGATGATTGGGGATACCAGCAATCAGAACGTTTCATTCACTCCTTTTGAATTTTTGACTAATATTTCACATTCGATATCTCAATTTTTCCTGTCACAATATTATTTCATTTATTTCGTCATTTAATTTTTTTTACTTATATTTCATATTCGATATCTCGATTTTTTTGTAACAACATTATTTTCTTTGATCACTCGAACCTTAATTTTATTATTGACCAAAAAATCCGTTTCAACCTTCTGTTTGGGTTTGATATCCTTACTTGATTTGTATTTTTATCCCTCCTTTCTTAGCAAAAGGTTTCATGAGAGTTAAGAATATAGACAATGGAAGTCCAAACCATTTTTCATAACAAGCAGGTATATTTTATTGAACGAAATAGTATATTATATTGCGTAACGAGGAGGATAAGTAGTCTATTACGCACAAGCGAAAAATTGTGAGCACGACTAGCACGAGGCGTCTGCTTAGGTGGTAATTTCTGGTGGTAGCAATTTTGTTTTCGTTATTTCCCATTTTCAATGATCGACACGACAGCAAGTCATGACAGCAAATATGTAAAACAATTTCTTGTCGATTCATGGATATAACTATAGTGTATACATTTTAAAACTGTTGACGACATGAAATCAATGCAGTGGCACCCATCCATTGTTTGAAGAGTATTGGAACGTTTACGTTTAATTTCTAATTCGGTGCCTGTTATCCCTTGGGATTTGATTGGCAGCCATTTGGCAATGGTCATCTAAAAGTGACAGTTCTGTCTTTACGTCTTTTTGGTACTTCAAATTAGGTAATTGGCATCAAACTGTGTATTTTGATGCTTCTATAGATTGTATCAGTCTCAGACCCTTCGTAAAAATGCCAAAAGAGTTGAAAACTATCGCTGCCAATAGTTGAAGACATCTTCGATTAGTTATTTCGAAATACAATACAATACGTTAATACAACGTAATAAATGATATTTACTAATCTACAGTCAGATATTCATTTTTAATGTTCCGTAGCAGTTTTCAAGTAACGTATGTACACTGTCACGGCGATTTTTATACAGATTAGAGATGAAGCTCATAAACCGTCAATAGCCTCACAAATACTGCAGTACTGGATATAGGTGTTAGACGTAATAATAGTAATATGATGTAGGAACGCAGTGGGTATTTGCTCGTAATGAATATGGAAAAATATCGATTTTTTTAAATACTTTGGATGTAGCTATTCAAAATATATGATTTAAACATTTGAACCTTCGGAAGGGCATATAACTCTAAGTTCCCTATTGGAAAACTAGAAAGAAGAGAACTTTTTCTTGGATGAACTTCTGGCTATAGTGTATTCGAAAATTCAACCACGCCCATGATGATGTGCAAGAGTTTTCATATTGAATCAACTTAAGATTCAGTACCAATCCACAAATAATCCACAAACGTTTGAAAAATAAATTTCCTGAAGATATGATTTTTAATTCAATTTCACAGAGAATTTGGAGCAAATTTCGCTTTTGGACAATTTAATGTGGTCATGAGATCAGTTTCATCAGGTTCAATGTTACATATCCTATCATTTTCTATGACTAAATGAGCCATTACCTAACAGCTGTCAAATAGGTACGTGATGAACGGTTTAAAACAGTGGGAGTAGAAAGATAGTATTATGTTATTCACTCCATGAAATGGAATATTTCCTCAAGTGGTACAATCACACTGTCATAATCTTTTACAGAGACAAACAACTTACATGAGGATGAAGTCAAAAGTTGTCAAATAGTCGATTCGCGAATAGTCGTTGCACTTCAGAACATCCAGGCGACCCTTCAGCGAATAAGGATTCAACAAGCTGTTTTCCCTTTGCGTTGCGTTGAGTTTTCTTGCCCTCTCATGGTCCAGTATATTCGGCAGACATCGGAAGCGGTAAACAACATCACGATTGAAACAGTGTTTGTCTCTATTGGATTTCTGAAAAAACACAAGTTACATCGAACTTGTTGCACTTCTTGTGAAGTTTCCTCTACATAATGCATGTTTCGTGCAAAGAGGGTTTGGCGATGTTTGGAAATACATCCCTCGAACGTCCCTAGGATATTACAATAAAAACAAGGAAACTCGCCAGGAGGATCATTTTCCATAGAAAGAGCATTGGCCATTGGATGCCCTGAAAGAATCCAGGGCATCTAATGACATTGGAACTTATCGTTACTGAAGTTGACGAGGGAGTTCATTCCCTCCCGTCGCATCACACCAGTTCACGATTAACACCGTTTAGTGACCATTTAAAGATCGAGTTGACTCATTAATCTATTCAAGCATGATATAATTTTCAATTACCGTCTTAATGTCAATATTTTGTGGTGGATGAATTCTTTATTCTATTTTGTTTGGGTTTTTACCTTACCACAATCTGAAAATCAATTAATTAATCCTGATTTCTCAAGGTAGTTGCTGACAAATTGAATGTGTTTCATTCAGAAGAAACTGTTTATTGAATTATCGCAGCAACTTATTGGGGTAGGTTGAAAAACTGCCCTTATACACTTGTATATATTCCAATATCAACTCTTATTTTTCAGATTGTGGTAGGTTATGAACCCAAAAAACTAGAATAAAAAATAATTATCAGTAGTAATAACTCAAGGACATTGATGATTGTTCGAAAATTATATAACAGATTTCGAAAGCTTGATAATGTTCTAATAACATTTTTGAGCATTTATCAATTTTCGAGGGTTATTCGGATATACATTTTTTGCTAATTTTTGATGGAAATTAGGAGAAAAACCAATTCATCCTGTTAAGTTTCACATGGTTTTGACCGTAAACTCTCTACCATCTTTTGTTCTCATGTTCACAGCGCAATCCTTTAAAATTGACGCCAGTTTTTCCTCCCGATTTCCATCTAAAAGGTACTTTCTATCAAGTTCATAAATGCTTTCCATACAAATACAAATTATTGACTATAAATTGTTATTTTTGGTATATTTGATTCTACAATTTCATCGATATTCCAGATATTATTACAACCAAATGGTGATATTTTGAAATATCAAATATTTGAAACGTCAAAATCGGAATAAATCAATCTGTATGTATCCATGACAATAACATAATAAAGTGAATAGAACCTATGGGATCTTTTCGGTTATAATTGCACGAGTGCATAAAAATTACCGATAATTCTGCAGGAAAGCGTGATATCTAAAAATTGCAAGTTGGTTTTCATATTTTGGCGAAAGTGCCCGAGTCCGAAGGACGAGGGCTCTTTTACAAAATATGAAAATAACCGAATGCAATCTGTATAAGATATCACGCTTGAATACAAAATTATCTGGTCATTTTTATGCACGAATGTAATTCATCGGAATATTTCACGAATAAAGAAATTCTCAAGGAAATGTTATTTTTTCATTTATAGTTTCCTCTGTAGATTGTATGGAGCACCCACCAAAACGCGAAATGTTTTTTTTATTTTTGAAGTCTATCTGAACCCCACCTCAATGCCCAAACAAACATTTGAAGAAAGAGTCATAAAAAATAAAAGAAGAAAACTATTCCACTACGAGGCGAATGCATTATCTACTAAAATTCAAGAAAAAGTCGAAGACAGAATAGAAAGTTGAAAATTTGAAACAGGGAAATCAAATAGGCAACTGAGATCCTTTTTCAGGAAGCATTTTCTGAAATTTTCAATTTTGTAAAAAAAATTCAAAATATAACGCACAACTCATGAAGTGAAATGCTCATCACCAACTGCGAAGTCAAAGTTCAATACTATGGTGGGGAGCTATATTTTTCATTTTATATTTTGAATTCGATGACATTTGTAAGGAACTTGCAAAACTAATGATCTAATATTTACCTCAATTATCTGCCAGCTATTAGCGTTCCTGTAAGTAGGTTGTAAGCTGACTTGCAGCCTGCAGAATAGATTGCCATTATTTTTGCATTCGGAAAAATTGTCAGCTGCGAAAACTGGAGGGACATTTCGCCGTTCTAGATCTGAAAAAAAAAATTGTAGAAATCTCATTTATTGGGAATTGATGGAGAGGTAGTATTTTTGATGGAAACTCTCTTCTGTGTGAATTTTGGAGAGAATGTACTTGAAATATACATATACACCAGTATAATTTTTTCCAATTTTTTTATCATTGTGTTCTGATAAGACCGAATTTGCAACTTTCCTTTCATTTTTTATTATTTTGAAACAGAAATGATCCCGTTTTCTATGATTTTTTGTAGTAGTGATTGATGCAAATTCACAAACCTCATTATGTTGTATTTCTTTATCACATTGTTTCAAAACATATATAATCAGGAAGATATCAAAAGTTGTACAGGAAAAATGATCCATCCTATATAGAATCATTCCATTTGTTTTGATAACAAATTTATAGGTATTTTTCCGAAATATTTCGAATAGACGTAGAGCAAACAAATCAGAGATTTCAATATATTGACATAGATCAACTCCTTAATTAAATGTATCTTGTAGAATCATTATTTCTGTAGAGTAATAGTGGTCAATGAAAAAAACGTTATAAAAAATATGATAAAATCCAGATACTGCGCTATTTTGGGGACAAACAAGATTTATTGACTCAATTCACAGTTGGGATTGGATGGAAAATCTGAGACCGCCTTAATTCACCTGGCCACGATTTGATTTCTTGATGACATCTTCATGCAACTAAGAAGTGACCTGTCATTACCAGATTGAAGTACATTGGTAACAAAATTATTAAAAACGTATTGCATTGATGACATACTGAATTTTGATGAATTTGTCGAAGGATTCAATTTTATATAAACTATTGAGTGAACTCTACCTAATTAAAGTAAGAATTGTTCGGGTGAAATCGATTCGAGACAAGAAATATGATATATTCTAACATTTTAATATATCATAAAAACTATTGAAAAACCTCACCTGATATGTGGCAGTGGTTACGGACGAGCACAAAACATAAACAAAATTCAACCAGAACGGTTATACGAGTCATTTCAAACTACTCGTTTTTCATTCTCATTTGTTTACATGCACGTCGATACGATCCCTCCTCAACCCGAATGTTGTTAGTTGATTTAGCCATCCATCCGACGAATCTTTATTCACCTTCGGTCCACTCAAGATAGAATACATCGAAACTCGTTTTAGATTTCAGTTACCCTAACACCGAACTGGTATAACTTGCACTCAAGGTAAGTTTCGTTAACAAGGTTGGCACCTTCAGGAGAAAATTTGTCTCTTGAAAAAGGCTTGACTTCTAAATCAGAGTTTTAGATCTCATTGTTTATGGAATGAATGAATTTGTAACAAGATCGCAATCAGTATTTGCATGTTGATTGATTCACATGATTGAAAAATGCGGCTATAATAGAGATAATTCAAGTAGATGATGTGCATGATTTCTTGTAATATCTCGAGTAATTTATTTAAATCTTCATAACGTGGAATGGATTATAAGTGGGCTGGGAAATAGTCATATTATTTTTCAAAGTGGAATAAATTTGAACTGTTCAAACGCTACCATTTTGTTTCGATCAATGATGGTGACGCAATGATGGTGACGCGTTTTCTGAGTTTGAATTTTCCTTCCTAATTTTTCATGTAATATTTTATGGGTTCAACTGAATGAAAAAAATATTTTTCAATCATTATGTGGCTATAAATACCGTGAAATACTTTATATTTTCAAGTATTTGTAATGTAGAAGATAAATAAAGATAATTTTTTTCACCTGAAGATGCTAACCTTGTTTGCGAAACACGCGACATGTGCAAAAAATAATATCGGTTTGGTGTTAGGGTAGTCTCAACTTTCACACCAAAGGATCTAATCTTATCGTTTATTCTGATCATATATAAATGCCAACACAAGTAGAAAATTAATTGAATGTTTAAATTTCTGCTTCAATGAGTTACTAAAATACGTGTAATGGATTTGTGAACCTCATTAGATTGAAAATGTTACAGTGGACTATTTTTCAAATGAAAATTTTCAACAAGTGTCAGCCAGTTTCATTCAATTGTGTCAAAAAGCTTAATTGAAATATGAAATGACATCTGAAAAATTCAAGCAAGAAATTCGAATGATGAAAGACGAAAGTAAATGGGTAGAAACAAAAAACAGTGATTAACGTAAACCTGACGACTGTAGATGATAGCAGTCGAAATATGAGAAGCCTCATTAACATGTTTCTCTTTTCGATTCGGTTTGATATCACATTTTCTCAAAATATTTTATATTCATTTCAGCTTTTCGTTCAGTTTCGTCACTCGTTCTTGTTCATTATTGTTTCGATTGATTTTTTTTATTAAGTCAACATTTTTTACTTCGAATGAATTGCTTTTCAATCTGTTTCAGTTTCTCGACTCCATGAGTTTTTTTTACAGGTTTTGATAAAGTTGAACATGAATCAAAAATTCAAAGATATTTTCGGGTCAGAATTCGGAGAAATCGCATTTTTTTTGTTTTGATCGCCTCTCTTGGAAAGATTCATTAGTTTGGGTGAGAAACTCTCAGAAAATTCCTGTGAGAAATCACAGCTGTATATGATAGCAATTGAAACAACAAAAATATAAACGTTTTTTCTTCTTGGTTTGGTTTGATATCACGTTTTCTTAATATATTCTCTAGGTATTTATTTTATTTTTTTTAACAATTCAATGATAATTTTGTGCCAGAATTTGGGAAAATCGCATCTACTATCATTTATCATTATTTTGAGTACGAAACAATCAGAAAATTCCTGAGAGAAATCACATGAATTCTTTGACTGGTTCTCCTCTTTACATTGGTATATTTCGATACAATCAATAAACTTGCTACAATGAACTTGTTTTCAAACCGATATCCGCTGAAAAAGTCACCTTCCTCTTTGTTTAATTTTAATTGATAACCTGCTTGACGGCGGCGTATCAATACGTTGTGCTAAATTTCTATACAAACAAACATTTCTTGTACCTTACAAAATTATGGTGTGTCTGGTCTTAATATCATCATGTTTTAACACTTATAAGAGACGGTAACATTTTTTCGAAAGAAAGAAAAATTAATATTTCAAACCAACATTGCATATTTTGCATATTTGCATTTACGTATCTCTAAGTATAAAGGATTCTTACCATATTTTAATCGAATTCGCAACTGTCTCAAAATTTTGTGGGGTGATAGCTTGTTTCGAATCAATTATTGGGGTATCATACAGTGCGTTTAGGAAAATTGAGAGGTTTGAGAGGAGAATGAAGGAGTTTTGAGTTTGAGTGCAGAGAAGTGCTAATTTCTCAAGAGTTTGAAAAAGTTGCGGCACGAGCGCAAGCGAGTGCTGTAGTTTGAACGACTGAAAAATTGCATTTCTGCTCAAGTTACACATTATATTTTTTCTACAACTCACCTTGTGCTGGAAATAATACTATACTATAAAACGGTTTTGAATATCAGTGACTCATTCTTAGATTTTTGGTGTCCAAGAAAAGCAAATAGTCCGCTTTTCTTGATTTAGATCAAGTTTTTCAAAATATGCCAAAGTTTTATTTTCAGCAACACTATTTGTTTCGTATTTTTTTCAGTTTCATGAGCACGTAAACTATGCAGAAAAGCGTGTTTTGGAGTGTGGGGATGGACAAATATTTTTTTCTTCAAACGTCAAATAATGATGACATTACTTATCTAACTTGATCCTGTCAAAGTTTGATGTCTCCGCCGGCAGCAGTTTTTTTTCCCATTTCTTTACGGCGGAGGGAAAAATGTTGTCATGGCAACAATATGAAACATGTCACAAAGCAACAACACAAATGTCATTAACAATTAAACATCATTTCTGTTTATAGTAATATTAAAAGTACAATTAGTTAATGAAGCATTTTCAAAATTGAAACCGTGCAAAAATGTTCCCGACTCTTGATACGCATTGGTAATTGTTGATGATACTGATGGTCGAGCACAACTTACAGCAATCATTCCCGATGTTGGCGAATCATGAGTGTTTAAAATTTTTTGAGCACTATCGTTCTTATTTCTTATTGAATCCTCTATCTATCCTTCGGCAACCGTGCTTGATTTCCAGCCCCCATGTCGTTTGAGGCATTCTAGATTTCCGCCTCCATCAATTAAAAGTGTTGCTGAAGTTCGTCGTAAACAGTGACCCGTGTATGCGTTTGCATCGTTAAATTTTAAATAACTACTTAGCTACTTTTTGGGCTACTGCGCTGATCGAATGTATTCCCATGACGCTTCGGTAACACTTCCCATTTTGGTACTTTATAAAATATCGGTTTTCTGTGAAATTATCAGGCCGCAGTGGTGCATACTTTTTATACAGTTTAATGTAGTTTTGACCAATAATCGTAAAAGATCTAATTTGTCGTGTTTTACTGTCTGGGATTTTGATAATTATTACATTTTCTTTATCCTCAATGTCCACAGTCTTCATTTTTACCAATTCGTCGCATCGACAGGCGCCGGTAACCCCAATTAACAAAACAATCTGAAATATTTTTATAATTCAGTAGAGTATACTACATGCTTTGCAATATAATTTTTTTTACCTTTAATCCTAAATACAACTCATCTGGCGCTTCAAACAAAAATTTATCAAACTCGTCTTTAGTGAAAACTTTAGACTTCTTTGCAGTATATCCTTCGCTTGTCTTTTTCAGAAAGGCACGTAACTTTAAAAAATTTGCTTGTATCCACATTTTTTCTAATAACTAACTCGTATTTTATCATAGAGTATCGTGACCACATTGTAGAAGATTTCCATTTATTTTCATTTTCCATTATATTAAAATATGCCAGTAAAACGTCTTCGGTAACTTGCCGTACTCCTCTTGTATTCGATGTTGACATTTTTTGTAAAAATATAATCCGTGAAGTGAACTTTGCACCTCCACCACTGAAAAGTACCCATTTTATAGTTGTTGGGTAATAAAAATACGAATATGTAACTGGTATGACATAATAGCATATTATACATCAGTTATTTAATGATTAGGTATCATTACATTTTTCGCAGGTCCCTAGGTCATAAGTAGGTCATAAAACACATTTTCATGGAATTTTTGGTCATTGACTTTTCGCTCACTTCCGTGGCTCCCGTATTGGAAATAATGCCATATCACCTGAAATACTATCATTAATGAATTTCTTTTTCTACTCCCACTGGAGGCCGACATTGATTTATAACACGTGTTTTGTAAGCGAGCCATTACAGCATCCGACTCGGGGATAAGGCCAATTACGTTCATAATTTTTGGCTCGTGTGTGATTGGCTCTTACCCCTCCCGTATTATACTATAACGAATCTGATATTTCAACAGCTATAATGCACACTCACCCTCATTCACTGTACAGTCGAATTTAAGACTACTGAGGAGGAACGAGGGATCAAGCGTATTGTTTACTATTTTAAAAATCATACATATATCTAGGAATTTCCATCTCGTATCAAGTTCCTCAATTTTATACTATCTGAGATTCTGTTCGTATGAGAAGTAGTGACGGGGTTTATTGAATCTGAAGTTCAGTATATTAACGAATTTTTTCTAGATCCTCTCAATACGATTAGAGTGAACATTATAATGGGGATTCCAGACGATCGAGGCATACTCTAAAGTCGATCTCACTAAAGAATTATATAAGGAAATCACACCATCAGGTTTGGAAAAACTTTCAGTTGCTCTAAGAATAAAGCCAAGATTTTTCCGACTTTGGTATTTAAAAAAACTCCCAAATCCTTAATAAGATTTGATTCCTTAAGAGATTCTCCGCATAGGTATAATTCAGAAACGGGAGGAGATGAACTCCGCGTGAACACTATTTGAAACATTTGTTCAGATTCCAGTGAAGTTTGAGAAGTTTGCAATAATCTGAGGAAGAATTCAAATCATGTTGAAAATCCAGATAGTCTTCGGCACATGCTATAGGTTTATAAATTTTCAAGTCGTCCGCATAAATAGCAATTTTTGTATTTTCAAAGCAGGCATTTAAGTCGTTGATGAAAATATTGAACAGAAGCGGACCTAGATGGGAGCCCTGAGACACCCCTGATGTAATCCGGAGGCACTCAGAACGAGAACCATTGACAGCATAATATTGGTGTCTGTCGGTTAAATATTATGTGAGAAAGCTAAGGAGATTGCATTCACACCGATGTTCCGGAGCCTCACCACAAGACTTGCATGATGAACCTTGTCGAAAGCCTCCGAAAAATCGGTGTACACAGTGCAGGGGGAGAGGCCTTTATCCATGTTATCTGATGTCTCTTGAATAAGCGGAACAAGGTTAGTAACAACAGATCTATTACCGTAGAAGCCATGCTGGTTTCGATTGATAGACAGTTTGATTCGGAAGAATAAGTTATTTGTCACAATAACTTCGAAAATTTTCGCAAAATGGCAGAGTGAAGATATAGGTCGATAGTTTGTTACGTCACTTTTATCACCGCTTTTGTGCAATGGGACAACCCGTGTCATCTTCCATAATTTCTAAAAATCACCAGACGGGAGCTATGAGATTATCAACACACGACTTGATGAAAAGAGGGGAAATATTGTCAGGTCCCGGCCCTTAAATCTTATCTAAATTGTTCATAGCTTTCCGGAGTCGGTCGCAAAAACACTGTGGAAATATTCATATAATGACATGGTAGTAAATAATTATAATAACGAACTTAGGTATTTTTGTGGAAAAATTGAAGTTTGATGAATTATGTTTTTGGCTTTCTTCTAGAAATTACCATTTCTAACGAAGAAGGAAAAATAATCACAAACACTCAAATGTCTTTGAATAGTAAATAATTGATATTTTAACACGAGTTGAACATATCACATTTCGAATTTAATGATTGAATTATCAAGAATTATCGTTGGCGTTGGAGTGTCTACAATTATTTACACATCAAGGATTGTTTGGTCAATGGAGAATGTTTTGTTACATCTTCTTGGAACTCAATAACGAGTTGCTAGAAAAATAATTGTTTTCCATAACAGGGTCAGTGTAAAATTGAATGAATTAATTTTGTTTCCTCAATTATAGGAACGCTAAACCGATAACATACATGTACGCTTCGAAGTGCGTATCTTCAACTAAGTTGACATTTCCAAAACAAACATTGTTTTTTGTCAATTTGGAAGGTTGGGTTTGATCTTTTTGATTCGTCAAAGAATAATGCAATTCTTTGGGGCTCAAACTCTTTATGTGAAACTGGCCCTGATTGACCGCTGTTGTCTTTTTAGAGATAACAGATCACTGAAAACTGATATAGGGTTTTCATTGAAAAATTTATCACAGGTATTTTCATTCTAATGATTTTCAAATAGGAATTAATCAATGGAATAAGGTGGTGAATTTGAATGAGGTTTCACAAAAATGATTTGAGTCGAAAAAAAAATTATATAAAGATTGACAGAATATCAAATTTCAAAACAATGATAATCGAAGCAAAAAATGATCAAAACTTGAAACAATGAAAATGAAAACTACCAATGAATAATGAAGAGAATAATAAACGAGAATAGAAATAGCTGAGTAAAAAGGAGCTGAAAATGAATACACGAAATTTCAAGTTGATAAAAAACATCATCAGATGATGAATTCGAAGTGAGAGACTGAGAGCATCTTTGATTCTTCTTGAAACTCTTCCCCTAATCCGAAATTAAATTATCAAGTCATGTTCGTATTTTCAGCCCGGGGGGTAACGACTGAAATTTGAATTGGGAAATACGATTAGAGTGAAGCCCGAGCTCTTTACCCTAGACATCCTGAGGATGAACCTGAACGTCCAAAAACTTTCTTTCCTAATATCCATGGAGCCACTGATAAAGTAAGTCGAAAACTGACAATCTGATATCAAAACCGTATTTAAAGCGAACCACCAAATATTCACACTCCTCCGCACTTCCAGAGATACAATACCTAATGACACCCAAGGAACATATAAAATACTATGTTTTAACTGTCTCAGACATACATCGGTCGGACAAATCGACGAGCGTCCAGTAGAGCATATGAACATGAACTAGCAGTCCGCAATTCTGACACAAACTCAGCATTATTTCAACATCTAGAAAGAAGCCACAGATTAGATTTACGAAACACAAAAACCATTGCCACGGCCAAAACCCTCCAGACCAGAATTACCCACGAAGCCATCGAAATTGAAAAATTTCCTGATTGTCTTAACAAACGCGACGATTCGCAAAGACTCCCCAATACCTGGAAACAACTTCTGCCCCCCTCATACCTCCCCATGACCCGAATACCTAGACGCCAAATCAATTCGTCTTGAAAATGGCTCCAAATTGGGAGCAGAAACGTCGATCGACTCGAAACTGTAAACGCGGTTCTACTGGAACTTTGAATTTGTCAGATCCTGACCGCGGGAGCCTGCCCGCCCATATGTGTGTATATATATATATATTTATATATATATATATATATATATATATGTATATATATATATATTTATATATATATATATATATATATGTATATATATATATATATATATTTATATATTCATATATATATTTATATATATATATATATATTTAGTTAATTAATTTTGAGTTTGGCGGAGACCTTGCAGTGTAGAATGCTGAAAAAAATGTGATATAACTTCTTCTGCGTAGATGTTCACCTGGGCATATGTGATGGCAACAACTGTGAGCAGGGGGCCCACACAATTGAAGGAAAATACCGTTTTATGAGGGCTCCGCGTGAGTATATTTTCTCAACTTTGGGTGAAGATTCTTCATCCCAATTGTTTTGCTGATATTTTCAGCATCTTCGAAAGAACAGATTGAAGTGGATTTCAGTTCATTATTATTCGTTTTAGAGTAAGATCCCAGAGCAATCAGACATAACTTATTTTCACACGGATGAAACCTGAAGTTTTCAGTAGCGTCTCGTGTGCCTTGAATACCTACGCGCTTTGTGGAACTTGCCGAGTGACACCTGGGCAGGTACCAGGTGAGAAAGGTAACTAAAAATAAGAATTATTTTACTTAAATTCACATGGCTGATTTTTATATATGTCATGTAGAATATTATTTTAAAGTAATATCATAAGTGTCAGACACTTTTGATGGACCAGAGCTTTTATCAGACGCTTTTAAGCTACCCAAAAAATAAATGAACTTTACTTATTTTTACATGTCTGATTTTTTAATATGTTATTGAAGTATTTATTTAAAAGTTATATTCAATCAGTAAGACAAATTAGAGTGACCAAACATCCCCTAAGACAAAAATTATTCAGCCAGAAGTATGAGGGCGAGAGTACTATGCATACGCTTCAGAGTGAATGAGACGTCCATAATAACTCGGTTTCCCTTCTCAAACTCACCATCTGTTTCAATCTACTGTGTATGTGCTGTTTGTGTGTAATATAACTTATAGTATACAGTATAGTCAGTGTTGTTTTTTAAGACACAATTGTGCCAAAAGGGGCACTATGGTAAGCACTTTGAGAAATTGGTCGAAAACGGGCACAATTTTAAGATTCCGTATTTTCGTGGTTCCGTGGTCATTTTCACTTGTCTAAATTCTCACTTTTCATTTCATTTTCCTCAACAATCCTGTTTCCTGTTAGTATGAAATTTAAAAATTATGATTTCTATGCAATATATACATGATTTCTCAACGTTCAGATTGGTAAACATTAAAAAATGGAGCTTCATGTAGTATTTGATATGCAATTGCAATTGGAGTTCCGCAGGTTTCTGGGGCCAAAATTGCCTCCTTTGGGGCTTTGGACAAACCGTCTACTTTTTGCGAGGACAAACGCTAACTCGAATGTGACTCAAGTGGCAATTTTTCATATTTATAATATATTATTGAATATATTTATATTTTTACGATGCAGAAAAACTCGAAGTCGTCTCCACAATTTAATATTTGAAAGGTGTTCAGTACGGTGATTCAGTACATGTTTCGAACCTACATAGGTTCATCATTAGCTGAATTTACATTGAATTCTACAATAAAGGAAGAGTAATATAATATTAGTTGATAAATGAAGTATAAAATTTACTTACATGGAGATGAAAAAAATAGCAAATTCGGCAACGTCGCATACTTAGCTACACGTGGAATGTAAACATCATAATTTTTAGAAGTTTTCACGGTACAAAAATTTTTTCTTCAACTGTACACTGTGTCCATATTATTCTAGAATCGTTATATTGTTGAAGTAACGTCTGCCCCAGCTGCTAACACAAAATTTCATACCCGTAACCTAATCAGTTGCGGGGACCAGCGTTGCCAAGTGTTAAATTTTTCCTAGTCTCACAGTAGACTATCATCATGAAGTGCCTAAAGTGTAATCAAACCGAAGACAATTCCAATCTCTTGTTGACTTGTGATAGCTGCAATAGATATCTTCATAAAAAATGTTCCGAGCTTAGTGCTTCAGAAATCAGGGTGATGGAACTAAAAGGTGCCAGAAAATTGAAGTTTCATTGTGATGATTGCGAAAGAGGTTTGTCCCTAGTTCCTAAACTACTGAAGGAGGTTGATGACCTCAAGAGTCTTCTTGAGGAACTGAAGTCTGAAGTAACAGGTCTCAAGAATGAAAACCCGCCGTCTTCCTCAGGTAAAACTGATTCTGAAGAATCTCTTCTCACCGAACTTCATGAACGTATGCGTCGATCCAACAACGTTCTTTTATTCAATGTCCCAGATTCAGGTAATGACATGCAAACGATCAACGATCTTTTCAAAAAACTTTCGAGCGAACCTATCCCTGTTAGATCTGCTATCAGGTTCGGCAAGAAGAATAAATTAGGTCACCGGACTCTCAAGGTTACTCTTCCAAGCAATTACGACGTTCAAACCGTGCTGAATGCAAGATCGAACTTGAAGGGTACCAACATTTTTGTTTCGAATGACCTAACCCAAAAACAAAGGGACTGCGAAATGAAAGTGAAAAATGAACTTAAAACAAGGCTATCAAACGGCGAAGTAGATCTGAAGCTGAAATACTTCAATGGTGTCCCTAAAATCATCAGTTCAAAAAACTAACGCACACCAGTAACACTGCTCCCAAAATTTCAGTGTATTATCAGAATGTCCGAGGTCTCCGAACAAAGCTGCATACAATCAGGGATCGTATCCAAGGTTGCAACTATGGGGTAATAATATTTACAGAAACGTGGTTGAACAGTGATATATTCGATGCTGAACTTAATTTACCTGATTACAACGTTTATAGAAAGGACAGATCTATTCTAACCAGTACTGCTTCAAGAGGGGGCGGAGTTCTTATGGCAGTGAATAAACGCTATGATAGCAAACAGCTATATTCTACCCCTGAAATCGAGCAAATATTTGTTTCTCTTTCAATAGGCACCGAAAATATCGTCATAGGAACTGTATATCTACCGCCAAAAACTGCTGCTGAAAAATATTTAACATTCAGTGAAAACGTTGATAACCTAATTGACCAGTTACATCCTACTCAACTGTGCATTACAGGCGATTTTAATCTTCCACATGCTTCTTGGGCTCAGGATAACTTCAGTTCATCAGCAATCCCTAACAACCCGGCCTCTGCAAATGAATCCATCGCCATTGAAATCATTTCCAACATGAGTTGCTATCACAATTTATTTCAAATCAACAATAACTATAACAATACTAATTCTTTACTAGACCTGATCATGGTCCAGGATGCGAATGGTTCCGTCAGCTTAGCGGATGATATTCTTATAAACCCTGATGGCTACCATCCACCACTTAGCTTGGAGTTATCCATAAAAGATCAAAGTATTAATGAGTTATCCTCTGTCGGATATTATAGAGACTTCAAATCGGCAAACTACACCTCCATTAGACAACTATTGGATCAAGTCTGCTGGGATCAACTACTTAATAACCAACCTCTAGAAAACATGGTAAATATTCTTTACGACATACTTTACATTGCCATCGATCTTTTTGTACCTCTAAAGAAGTATTCGTCTAAGAAATTTCCACTGTGGTATTCGGCCGAGTTGAAATCCTGCATAATCGAAAAGAAAAAAGCACACCGGAGCTACAAGTCATCTAATAGCCCTCACGAGTATCTTGTATTTTCGAGACTTAGAACACTTGCCCAATCCCTTTCAAGAAGAGACTACAAGAATTACATCAAATCTACAGAGGAAGCTATTTCTATTAACACCAAGGAGTTCTGGCGCTTTGCTAACAACAACAGAAAGATCAGAGGAATTCCTTCAGAGCTGACGTATAATGACAAGTCTAGCTCGTCGGGTGATGAAATTGCCAACTTATTTGCAGAATATTTTTCGTCGGTTTATACTAATGAGGTCAGAGTTACTTCCAATTTTACTGGTCAAAATTCCATTTTAAATTTATCCACCTGTCCTATATCTATTTCAGATGTATATTTAAAACTCAGCTCCTTATGCCCTTTCAAAGGACCAGGACCAGATGGTATACCTCCAAGCCTCTTGAGATACTGTAGCTTTAATTTGGCACGACCTCTATTCCTCATTTTCAATCACTCTTTATCAACAGGATCTTTTCCGGATTTCTGGAAAGCAAGCTATCTTATACCCTTATTTAAATCTGGAGACAAAAATTTGGTGAAGAACTACAGGCCAATTAGTATATTGAGCGCTATACCTAAACTTTTCGAGTCTATTTTGTGCGACTTTTTGACAGCTTCCTTCAATAGTTCTCTTATCGATGAACAGTTTGGATTTCGATCAAGCAAATCAGCTGAACTGAACTTACTTTCTTATAATGATTTCCTAACAAAGGCCTTGGACCGTGGAATGCAAGTGGACTCCATATATACAGATTTCTCTAAGGCTTTTGACAGAGTCAACCACAACATCCTTCTCCTAAAGCTCAAGCAGGTAGGTCTCAATGGTTCGCTCCTTGATTGGTTGAAAAGTTATTTATCCAACCGCAAACAAATTGTTAAGGTCTATGGATATATGTCCAAGGAAGTGGATGTTCCCTCGGGGGTTCCCCAAGGATCTCATCTAGGACCTCTATTATTCAATATATTCATAAATGATATACATCAATCATTTACCCATTCAAAGTTCCTTTTATTTGCTGACGACTTAAAGCTATATTCTGTCATTAGTGACAACACTGATTGCCAAAATCTCCAGACAGATTTAGATAAATTAATAGATTGGTGCGCCAACAACTGCATGGATCTGAATGCTGCCAAATGCTATACCATTTCCTTTAGCCGCTCAAGAAATCCGATCTCTTATACATACAGAATCAATGACTCTGCCATCCAAAAGGCCCAGACTATCAGGGATCTAGGCGTACTTTTCGATTCAGAGCTCACCTTTAATGCCCACATTTCCAATATTACATCAAAAGCTTTCAAGATGTTAGGATTTGTTAAAAGAACCTCCAGAGATTTCACAGATATAAAGTCCATCAAAATATTATATTGCTCATTAGTCAGACCTCATCTGGAATATGCAGCATGCGTTTGGTCTCCGATTTATAATAACTCAATTTATAAAATTGAAAATATTCAACATGCCTTTCTACGATACATTGCCTTCAAGGAACAGCGGAATGAATACACCTACAAAACTCTTGAGAAGGAGGTTAACATCAAAAGTCTGTGTTCTCGTCGTAAAGAAAGGGATCTCAAAATGTTGTATAAAATCATGCACTCTGTTTACTCCTGCCCCGAGCTTCTTAGGAATATAAATCTTTATGTTCCACCAAGATCAACACGTTCACAAAATTCCTTCCATATTTCCTCTTATAGAACAAATGTGGCAGGTAACTCCTTTATAATTAGAGCATCTAGGTTGGCAAATTCATTCTCTGAAGAGCTGGACTTTTTTGCGGACATTAAGAAGTTTGAATCTATGTTAAAAACTGTGATTTATAATATGTGACACACTGTTATGCTATTTCTTTTTTGTACTTTATTTGTCTTATATTTACATTTTTTTCTGTGATATTAGACTGTGATGTTATCATTTGAATTTTGTATACTTTAATGAGCTCAAGCTCGTAAATAAATAAATAAATAAATAAATAAATTCACATGGTGAAGTTCAAAAGGACATAAAAAATTTGGTTGGGTTAGGTTATTTTTCTAATATTGCATATTGGGCATAAGGGCTCCAAGCCCCCCAATCTTTAATGTATTTATGGTGTTAGGGATGTCCCAAATTCCCCTAATATCAAATTAATCATAATTGTCACTACCAAATTTTTTATGTCCTTTTGAACTTCACCATGTGAATTTGCTATTTTTTTCATCTTCATGTAAGTAAATTTTATACTCCATTCATCAACTAATATTATATTACTCTTCCTTTATTGTAGAATTCAATGTAAATTCAGCTGATGATGAACCTATGTAGGTTCGAAACATGTACTGAATCACCGTACTGAACATCTTTCAAATATCAAATTGTGGAGACGACTTTGAGTTTTTCTGCATCGTAAAAATATAAATATATTCAATAATATATTATAAATATGAAAAATTGCCACTTGAGTCACATTCGAGTTAGCGTTTGTCCTCGCAAAAAGTAGACGGTTTGTCCAAAGCCCCAAAGGAGGCAATTTTGGCCCCAGAAACCTGCGGAATTCCATCAATTGCATATCAAATACTACATGAAGCTCCATTTTTTAATGTTTACCAATCTGAACGTTGAAAAATCATGTATATATTGCATAGAAATCATAATTTTTAAATTTCATACTAACAGGAAACAGGATTGTTGAGGAAAATGAGATGAAAAGTGAGAATTTAGACAAGTGAAAATGACCACGGAACCACGAAAATACGGAATCTTAAAATTGTGCCTGTTTTCGACCAATTTCTCAAAGTGCTTACCATAGTGCTCCTTTTGGCACAATTGTGCCTTAAAAAACAACACTGACTATACTGTATACTATAAGTTATATTACACACAAACAGCACATACACAGTAGATTGAAACAGATGGTGAGTTTGAGAAGGGAAACCGAGTTATTATGGACGTCTCATTCACTCTGAAGCGCATGCATAGTACTCTCGCCCTCATACTTCTGACTGAATAATTTTTGTCTTAGGGGATGTTTGGTCACTCTAATTTGTCTTAATGATTGAATATAACTTTTAAATAAATACTTCAATAACATATTGAAAAATCAGACATGTAAAAATAAGTAAAGTTCATTTATTTTTTGGGTAGCTTAAAAGCGTCTGATAAAAGCTCTGGTCCATCAAAAGTGTCTGACACTTATGATATTACTTTAAAATAATATTCTACATGACATATATAAAAATCAGCCATGTGAATTTAAGTAAAATAATTCTTATTTTTAGTTACCTTTCTCACCTGGTACCTGCCCAGGTGTCACTCGGCAAGTTCCACAAAGCGCGTAGGTATTCAAGGCACACCAGACGCTACTGAAAACTTCAGGTTTCATCCGTGTGAAAATAAGTTATGTCTGATTGCTCTGGGATCTTGGACTATTTGTAATACCAGGAGAAATTTTAAGATTAAAACAATTTGAAGGGTATAATTTGGAGGATCATGTGAATGTGTTATTCATGCACGTTTTCTTCCTCTCATTAACACATATCAGTTTGAAAAAAGTTTATTGTTCATTCGAAATGAACTATTTCCTGGACGTTCTCGAGATAGATTATCAAGAAACTAACACGTAAAATAACTCACCTGTTATTGGACAATAGCTTCCAGCAATCTCGAACAAAATAGCTAGTAAAATGACGACGCTTCCCATTTTTTTACCAACGAAACATCACCTTCTATACAGCTCTGACAGTATTGAAATCACTTCTGAATCATTTGTTCATCAAGAATGAATAGAAGAATATTTACGTACGCTATAGACATAAGTTACTGAAGGTAATTAAAACTAACACGGAATTATATTTTACTTTTATTGAGAAATCAACACGCTGATAGTTCCCAGTATAAATAACACCAATGGGTTCAAAATTCAATGTTTTTTTTCCTGATGTCTTGCTATTTCTGTCTAGTGGATTTCTATAAATGTTGAAAACTAATGAGGTCACTTCTGTTAATAAAAATAATGCCTACCATTCAATTGGTAAATACAGGCCAGGGGTCTCGGTAGTTTTAGAGGTTAGCACATCCACAAATCGGAAGATCGAAGTTCAAATCCAGGACACCGTGCTGGGTAATCGCACGTTGGAAGGTAAGGTCTCGTTAATCAATTGCTCGCAGAAGTTTCGACTTCTGAGGGTTGACGTTCGTCAGTTGGTACACGGAGGGTACAATTTTAGAACTTTTAGTAGCTGCATCATATTCCTTATCTCTCAAATTACTGATCAACTTCATAATCCCTCTCGATATTTGGAAACTATATTCTTCTGAAGGAAACCCTGATGCTATCATATCACATTTTGTGTGGTTTTGTCTCAAACTTCCATTGTTAATATAATTCATACTGTTGGAATCTGTTGGAAATCTATATGAAATAGAATCTAAACAAAAACATTGAACTAGCTTCGGATTGTTTCAGCGTGTTTTTTTTTCTATTATTCGTATTTCATTCAGATTTTCAAAAGCTCATGCACATGTTTCAAAGAGATATGAGCGAGAGAGTTCTTAAAACACTTTGGAGAGGGCATGGCCCAGCTCTTCAGGTCGACTGACAGTCATTCTGTCAATCCCAGGAGTACGATAAGGCGCAAGAAGTCGGTTATCCCACCTATTATAGTCAAGGGTAGAGATTCACTCACCTGGAATGAAGAGACTAGGAAAATCTGGAGTGATTTGCTAGAGCGTATGCCGGAGTTCAGTTCAACTTGAACTCGATAACCGTGTACGCTCATACAGCAGATGATCACTCCAGAATCATCGAAATTCTAAAACGGGGGGGGGAAAGAGTTTCACTCTTTCACCCTTCCGAAGAGTAAAACCCACGCGTTTGTGGTTCGAGGGCTGGACTTTGGCCCTGAGCGAGAGGAACTGGCCAGAGAACTGAAGCAAACGTTTAACATCAAAGTGGCGAAGGTCTATCGAATGCAAACTGCACATAGAACATTATACCTAGTCATCACGGATTCTAAGCACACCCTGAAATCTCTGAGGAGCCAGGTGAGAAGCCTGGTTTCCACGAGAATATCATGGGAACTTAGAAAAAATGATCGCAAAATAATCCAATGCCACAGATGTCAGGCTTGGGGGCACGCCACCTCAAACTGTCATCGCCAAGTAGCTTGCCTTAAGTGTGCAGGACAACACTGGACAAAACAGTGTACTACAACGAGAGAAACCCCTGCAATTTGTTATAATTGCAGGGGTAGACATCCACCAAATTCCAAGACCTGCCCTGTGTACAGAGGCAGGTTACAAGAACTTAAAAATCGTAGAGCGACCTGGCTCCCCCAAGCCCGAGGACTTGGTTCTCGGCCAGTTCTTACCCCTAACCAGGGGTGGAATGCTCGGAGGGAGGAAGGTCCTCAAGTACCCACAACGAGTGTGATCAGCGAGAATAGCAGAGAGAGTGAGAGGCCACGTCTCACTTTGCTACCTAGGAGGCACGCTACCCCCCCGGGTTCCCCCTCCTTCCCCACCACTCCCCCCATCGAGAGGGAAGATCCCCGCATTTCAGAGGGCCGGACGAAGTCGACATGTGACTATACTCTGACAGGTATAGCTCAAATATTCATTCGCCTTGAGGGGATGATTAACATGAACGAAGTGGGACGTGCCCTGGATGATCTCATCATGAGTATCGACGGGGCACAAGATCATCTAGCAAAATTCCGAGCCTTCATGGCTTTCATGCGGAACGCGAATAAATATACCTTTTAGGTACATTATTAGCGAAATTCCAACAAAAATCGACGCTAATGGAATTTCAAAAAATTCCACTATGAATTGCTTAAAAGTAGTTTTTGTGTATTTTCTACTAAATCTCATCAAGAATCATTCTAACTAGACAACATCTTTACAAAACTTAATTATTTTGAACCGAAAGGTATATTTATTGCAATCTGGGTGTGAGCCATGGAGGCAGGAAACCCAGTTATCCCTTCATTGCTTTGAGACTTTGAAGCTGAATGCCAGAGTAGCGTTAACATCAGCGCTGCGAGTCTCGCATGTCGACTTGGTCAGGCCTGACGAACTTGCTAGGGATAGCGGTCTGTGAGAGTGAGGGGCAACCCTTTCTTGAACAGATGCAGCTCTCTTCCCACTCCGGGTATCCTTTTCCTTTTTAGGAATTTTATACCTGTATATGTTGATACCTGTATTTTATTTATATATTTATTATATATATATTTATTGTGCTCGTATATATACATATGTGTTCTAGTAGATAAGTTAATATTATATTGAGAATAGGCAATAAAATCTTTTTGAATTTTCGAATTTGACAGTCATTCGATATCTGAAATTAAGCAACGCCTAGCGCGGTTAGTACTTGGATGGGTGACCATGCAGGGAAATACCGTGTCAAAAGCCCGTACAACTGCAGCGAAATAGCATATCATAGCTCGCAGACAATATATCAATGAGCACAAGGTATATTGAGGACATGCCGTCCTTCGGAGGGGACGTAAAGCCGTCGGTCCCGAGTCCTCGGATGTTGGGCTCGTTAAAGAACCCTACCTCTGGATGGAATACCAGAGGGTTTGGCAAAATTTCCGCTAGGGGGAAGTGTGCTCACCGGCGTCGGTGATTGGCCTTGGTAGCGGAAATAGGCCGACCTTAAATAAAGAAATAGAAGAAGAAGAACACTTTGGAGATATAAGCCCAAACTCTGCCTTTTGTCAGTTTCACCTGTATTTTTGTCTCATTGTTATGAAAGTACTGTCAATAAATAGTATATTACATTACTAGTGCGGAAAGTGACATTTTTCACACTAATGTAAAAAGTAATGTACACTATTTCTTCTACGACCACCTATTTTATCAAACATATAAATATCAGATCTTGTATATGTAATATACGCTACAATATGAATTCACGTTAACAGCAATCCTACAGCTTACAGTCCCTAGAGAGATTGTTGCAATTGACTATCAGTGATGAATATTGATTCAATGGCGTCGGCCAGAATCGTTGCTTCAGTGTGATAATTTTTGTGATAAATACTTATAATTTATAATATAACTGTTGAATGGATATTATTGTTGATTGAACTGTGAATACACAATTAGTATATTGAGTTGCCTGACTAATCTCAAGTTTTTTTGTGTCAGTCTATGTTTGAGTACTGTTTCTATAAAAAGCGCACATAATTCTGCAATAACTTTCATAGTGAAATGAAGAAATAACGACAACGTTTATTTGAAAATGTGACAATAAATGAGTACTTAACATACAACACTTCTTTTAGTTTTCTTTATTTCTTATGAATGATTAGTTACCTATCAGTACAGTTTTTATATAAATAATTACAATTGGGAGGAGCAATTAATAATTGCATATGTGAATCGTGAATCTTACAGCATTCACGGGGAAAGTAACTTTCCGCACGAGTGGGAATGAAGGTCTTTCTCCTTGGGAGTAGAGAGTGCGATATGTATCACTTTCCCTTAAGGTCGTAGAAAAAAAAAGTATAACCATTATCATCAATTATATTTACAAGTGCGATCCAATACCACTTAGTTTATGAACATTGTTAACCACACTGCAATATATCACCTCATAGTTAAAAAAAAATTTAAAAGTGATCAAGCAGATGGCATTTCGTCTTTGGTGTTTACATCATTTGCATCTGATTCAAGAATGCTTTGTGTTTCAAGTAAGGCACACTCTACTTATTTCAGGTTAACTAACATTGAAATAATAAAAAGCAACTTTCGATTCGGAATCTTTATTTTTTCTTTTCCTTTTGCACCTCTTAAGTCACCTTAGATATTTTATCAGACAGATATCTCGAGCAAATATGAGCCAGGGGGCGTTCTACTGTGAGGTGCACTAGAAGTCCAGCACTGAATGACTGGATGATGTCCAATATGGATGTCTCAATCTGAAAGACGAAAGTAATTATGAGGATTTCGAAATGAATTTCGTGAATTCAATGAATTTAGCTACTGAAAAAAGGTTGGGGGCCTTCTGGTTTTCTCTTGTTTCGAATAGAATATCATTTGAATCGATTCAATAGCTACCATGATCCAATCAGTGAGATTTACCGAAAACAATGAACACGAGTTTGAGCTTGCTTGAATAACAATTGGTAAGGGTAGCACATAGCTCAGTTCACATGACACAGCGTATTCGCTAACATTTTCTCGGCCTAATTGACACCCTTCCGACCTAGTCTTCTTCTTTCCTTGAAGGGTCATTCTGCTCATCAGAATCAAGAAAGTAAGTATATTCCCGCTACGGTGTACACAGCATTGTAGATATACAAATTGAGCCCAGTAAGTACTGAATGGACAAAAAATGCAGGGTTAGGTAGAAGAAAGAAAGCATATGAAACGAACAGAACGGAATTGAAGTCATTTTTGACAACAACGCATACATCTATCAATAAAGACCTCGCAGTGGTTACAGAATGGTGTGCAGCTAATAAAGCCACTTTCAATTTTAATAAAACACACACGTTGACCTTCAAAGGTGGACAGCGGGACATTATTGTAAATGACCATATAATTGAATCCAAACTATGCAACAAATTCTTGGGAATGCAAATCAACAGTAGACTGAATTGGGATGATTACGTTGTGGCCCTTGCAAAAAGAATTTCGAAAGGTGCCTATGCTGTAAGAGTTATTGTGAGTGAGCTAGGTACAATAGCAGCTAGACCCGTGTATTTTTCACTTGTGGAATCTCACCTTGTATACGGTATACCCTTTTGGGGAGCATGTAGTCGATATCATTTCAACATGTTTTTGTTATGCAAAAGAGAGCTCTCAGATACCTCTGCAGAGCAAACTGCAGACAGACATGTAAACCCCTTTTTGTTAAAAACAGAATATTGACCCTTCCAGCTCTTTTCATCTTTGAAACAGTATGCATCATCTATAAATATAAAAGTTCATACCCTACTAGAGATCATGTTTATAACACACGTCAGGATAACAACATAAGACTCCCAATTCCAAAATCAACTCTCGTTAAGAATTCTTTTATATATAGCGGATTAAAAATGTTTAACCACTTGCCAGAATCAATTAAAAACACTGAAGCCTATTGCAAGTTCAGGAGGGCAACAAAAAAAATACTGGTAGAACATCCATACTATTCTGTCGAAGAGTTTTTCTCATCCTCTCTCTGAAATCTATATTCCTTCTTTGTTCTGTTTTGGCTGTCTTTTTTTTTAAATAGATTTATATATACCAATAATTGTGTGTCAGTGATTGCGGAATGGTATTGTCTATTATGTGTTTACTTGTATGTCTATTGACTGCTCTGCTGGAAGAATGTATGTGTATATGTGTGTATATATATATATGTATGTATGTATATATGTATATTTTATTTTATTTTTAATAAAAACTATGTGGAATAATGTGTTAATCAGGGTTTTACTTAGGTTCTTTTGACATGCTTTGTTACAAAAATTATATTTTTAAACAATAAAGCTATTTTTGACTTTGACTTTGAATAATTCTGCCAAAACAACCAGATAATGATGATAGAAGTGAAACCAAGCGCTTCATTATAGAAAGTTTCAAAAAATTCCAAAAATGTTTGGTGTTCATCATTTGAAAGCTAGTCTGTTTGAGAAACCGCCCATTGAGTTATAAATGAAATGATTTTTTTTTCTATTGGGGTGGAAAAATTATTGAAAGATCGAGTTTTCATCAACATGATTGATGAAATTCATGTTTAGTGCAAGTATATTTGTTTCCATTTCCGTAAGAACAAAAATAATTCATTTGAGATACGATTCCTTGAAGGAAAAAAACAAACGAAAGTTTCTGGGGGCAGATGCCGCCGTATTGGCTCATTTCGTCATCTGAAAAGATTTCGACAAGAATATTGAATGCCTAATTCTATATCTTGAGCTCTCCGCTGGGCAGAATGACAAATTATGGAACACCTTTTTTAGATATGCCATAAATTTCCGAGAGAACGTCACAGAAATGTCAATTATTTGATAGCAGATGCTATCTTGTGGTATCTAGTGAAAGCGATCAATGATTAATTAAAAAAACTGTTCCTCACAAAAATATTCAACTTCAAGAATTCTTATTTGTTGTGCCATCTTTGTAAATTTGTAATGTCGAAGTTATTGTGACCGTTGGAACATGTACAGAGTAGAAAGTACCTCTGTAATTATATTATCCAAAGCAAGAAAAAATTGCATTTCCACATGAAATCTGAAAACGCGTTTACATGAACACATATCACGCACGTACATTCATGCTTCAATTATATTATTACCAGAAGGATTAATTATATGCATTAAAAAATAGAAAACAGCAACTGAATTGATATTCGAATGGCAATATTTTCTTCAAATGTTCAACTGTTCAAGTTACTGAAAGGTGTTGGCCCGACATTGTATTCTTAACCCTATTGAAAGCTTTCGAAAAACTTGACTGCCAGGCATCACACGTTTAAAGGTAACACCTCGTTAATCTTTAGCTGGAATAGTTCAGATTTGTTGACGGAAAATCCCAATTTGAACCCCATTTCTGAACCACCCCTAATAAAAAAATTTAATATGAGCAAGGCAATCAATTAATATAGTAAAAACAAGTGGTACCCAAAAATTCCAATGATGACTAATCGTAATTCTGTCATTTCAGATGACTATTTCAATTCGTAGAGTTAATGATAACTCACATGGGGTAGTTATGTTCATTCTGAACTCGAAGATTCATAAAAAAAAGAAACGTATCTGGCAAAATAGTCAATTACGCTTTTTCATAATATTGGTATAGGGGCAAATATACAAATTTATCCCATGAACAGATGTTTAATGAGAATTCAATTTTTTTTTCAATTTTCAGGAGAGTAGAACCCGAAAAATGGATTTCAGGACCTGACAAACGAAGATAATGTAAACTCAGAAAACGCTGAAAACGAAGATTGTTTTGTCCATTATGTCTTCCAAACATGTATAGTGAAATAAATTGTTGTAAAACTGTATCAGGTACCTAATTTTCAAATAGTTCATGACTTTTCCGCATTGAGGGAAAATGGAAGTTTGCGATGGAAAGATGAGGATGGACTAAGTGTTATCCCATGTAAAGGTTTTATGAAGATATTCTTATAGCTCACCAAACGTCTCAACGCCAAAATTTAAAAGAATTTTGAAAATATATGCGATTAAATGCCATATACCCTATAGTATAATCTTGATTTTTTTATAATTCCTGATATCTTCGAGAAAGGAAGAGTAAGAATCGATTCACTTTCATCATTCAACAGGACAAAAATTTGGCGACTAACCCCATTTCACACGACTCCCTATCTTTTACTATAGGTTGGAGTTTGAATAGCCCTGTGAATAATTGAATGAGTATTTTGAAATGGTGACTCACCAAAATCCAATCGGAAACATCTTCCATGCCTCCTTTGAGGAGATGTCGACCGAAAACGACAAAAAAATGAATGAGGTACGTGCTATATGACCACCTTGCAACGAATTCAGCGAAGTTCCATTCGCAAATTCTCTTGATGATTCCTAAAAAAGAGTTACTCCGGAAATAAAAAGCTTCTACAGAACTCGCAATTTGTGTTTTTCCTGGAAAGTGATACATGCGTGTTACTGATTATATGTTTCTGATATCTTCCTGTGAATTAGGTTATATAATATCTCGATGAGAATCGATTCATCTGTTGGTTCGAATATTAAATAACTTTTAGAGATATTTGCGAAAGCAAAACAAGCGAGTAGGCATTTCCAATAGTTTTCCAACATTTCAAAATCAAAGTTCAACTCGCTTTACCTCGCTAACTAACTGTCGTATCGAGGTCCACATAGCCTCATTGGAAATAAGCCACGAAACAAAATGGAGAGAGTAACATATTTTTTAATATTTTGAAGTCAACTTCGACGCGCCCTGTCTCGACGACTGAAGGAAAATTTCATCGCTCTATTTAATGAAGGTTTGAACTAAGCTAGGCCTAATCACTGGGGAACAAGGAATCTGATTGACAAATCCATAGCAACAAAACCTAGTTCAGATAAACCACAAATAAAGCCAAGCGGTGCAATTGGTCCTAATTATCCCAGGATATTCCGCTTTATAGTCCAGTAAATGAAGGGAGGAACTTGTGAATAAGTCTATGAATTCTTTATTTGTGGCTCAATTTGTAGGTCATCACAGATGTTTTCAAAGGACCCAAAACTTAACACGATTGCGTTCATGGAAATGGCCGAAAATGGCCCCCCAAACCCAGAAAAATGGGTTTCTCGCCAATATCTGGCTGAATATACGAATCAGGAAATTTTCGTTCATACAAAAATTTAAGATCGTCTCATTACCTACAAAATAACCTTCATTATTTTTTCCGAAAACTCAACAGTTCTCGAGATAAAGGGACCCAAAACTCTCCTCATTTCAGCTGCCGCTTTCTCTATAGGAATTCTGTTGTCTATGCATTCGCTTGGAGACGGGCTGACGAATTGTTTCATAACTCAGGCAAAAACCGACATTTTTCAATTATTCAAAGTTCAAGATAATGAGGAAACCCGTGGCTATCATTCCATGAATTTCGAAGTTCTTTCTTATTTGGCAAAAATATTTAATGAGCTGTGAAATTTTTTTCCGTACCATTTCGACACCGTTTCATTAATTTGTTTACATTTTTTCAAAAATAGTCTTTTATAGGAAATTTTTCGTTATAATGGGATCTTGGTGGTCTTGAATGATCTCTGAATTTTTTTTGTACTTTCCCCGCGTTCTAACAAATGATCCATTTGTTTATTTACATTTTTCATGCGATTTCGGAGTTATGTAGAATCTGCGGAACAACTGCGAATTAACTGCCATGCACATCGTGTTGAAGCCAAGATGCTCTAGTTTCCGAATACATATATATTTTT